>JBBBDQ010001856.1:1012500-1537500 GCA_037127315.1 Ascarosepion bandense
CACAAATAAACGGTCTTTTCAACTGGATAATTCTTATTTCTAAAAAAAATCACCTGAGGATGAAGCCAAAACATAATGGGCTGGCTTCGAAACATGAGAATTTTTTGTGTAGTGATACTATGAATTTAAAAACATTGTAACAACCATTACAGTATAACGCTCTACATTTGTATCGAGCACTCTTTATAAAAGTAAATGCATGAACAAAAAGGTAAATAAACCTACGAGTTCAACAAGTTAGTTACAATATATATATATATATACTCGGGCATCTACGCATCGTTCATTCAGCAATGAATTAGAACACTTTCAGCTATTTAGCGTGCATAATGATAATATACACGCTAAAAAGTTTGCCTCCTTCTACCGAGCGCCCGTAGCTCAGTGGTAGAATCGCCGACTGACGCCCATTCGGTCGGGTTTCAATCCTGGGTAAAAAGCAATCGGCTGTCTAACCGTACCGATGAGCTGTCTGCGGATGACTATATATATACGTGTAATTAAATATGTTTTTTAATTAAAAATACATTGCGACACGGAAATTTCTATGTTTCAAGATTTCTATGTCGTCATCAGTCAATCTTAGGTCATAGTTGTGAAAATGATTTTCATTTAAATATGAGAAACAATACGTTTGTTATTTATATATATTGGAAGACATAAAATGTATGTGTGTGTTCAATTTCACTAATCAAATTAGTGATTCACTTTAAATTTTAAAAAAAGTTTATATTTTTGGGGAATACATGATTTCTTCTTTCAATCTTAACGACCAAAGTGTCGAACTAATTTTTATAACCCCTGTCTTGACCCTATTTCCGTTGATGTATCCATTATTCTTACAAAATTTTCCTTTCAATTTTCTCCAGATCCTAATATTTTCTAAAACAAAAAAGAAAAAAGGACAAGGAAAGAGATGAAGAAAGAATGAAAAATATTTTATATTTTTTAACTTAAATGAATTTTGAGTAAATATACTATTTTTATTTCGATTCAGAATTAATTTTATTCTAATTTGAAAAATTTTTAATTGATAAATAACATTTTTTTATTTTTTAATATCCATTTATTTATTAAATAGGTTTTAAAAAATTAATTTTATTCTTTTTATATAAAATCTATTTTAATATTATTATATTCGAATACAGTTCTTAATATCATAATACAATCTTTTAAATATCTATTTAATTATTTCAAAAAACTTAAATATCAGTTTAATTATATTAATATCTATTCAATTATTATTTTTCTTAAACAAATTATTGGATATATGTAAGTTAATAAACATAATGTTTTTTTAACCATATTCTGAGGTGAACATTTTGCAATGTTTACATATGACTTTTATTCAATTACGTTTATTTAATAGATTTTTATTTTTAAGAAATTTGATAATATATAGTTTTTCGTCTAGCCACAAAAGGCATGGGTCGTTTAAAGACTTATATATTCTAACTTCTTATGAAATTTTCCATTTTAATCCTAGACTGGTAGCCAACCAAAGCTAGAAGATAGAATCTAGCTTGAGATGAGATGGCTTCTTGCTTTTTCGAAATGGGTGCGCGCGAAAGTGAACGCGAGGCTGAACATCACGTTTGCCTTTACTACCCTTGACACTCTGCGCACGCAGTATATACGCCATTGTACTGAAACATTATCGGTTTAACGCACTTCCCAAAATCAGGTTTTGTTGAAAGTTAAAGAAGCTTGAGAAACGATGTATCATATGTTTGCTTCTGCAGTAGAAGAATAGAAAGGTTTTAGAACTAGGTCGAGCTGAGATGTTTTCCGTACCCTTCTCGTGTGTTTACACACACACACACACACACACACATATATATATATATATATATATATATATATATATATATATATATATGTATATATATTATGCATAAATACATTGATTATAATAATGTGTAGGTTTCATGCTCTCGCATACACAATTTACAAAGCAGCAAAATCATATGTTCTTGTATTTTAAGCGTGTATAATTTGGGTAATTTCATCATTATGGAATCTTTGTCGGCCTTTAGGAATCGATTCTTCTGCTTCCTAATTTGCTGCGTTAGCGTAGGATTGGATTCACTGACGCCTGGTGAAATAAGAGCTTGTCGACTGGAAAGCAAGGAATGGGATTTTCCACCGTGGTTTGCATTTTTATTTATTCATTTTTGAATTCTGTTGAAAGAAATCATTAAGGATGAATGCAACCCCGAAATCGATGACTGGAGGTTATCACAATTCAATTAAAATTTAACAGGCACGATTGATATCATTAGTATTTAGATTCATAAACTCATTAAGATCTACCAAAAGTTTTCCCATCCAAATTATTCGATCAATTTGACTGCGCCCATCTCCTCACTAAAAACATGAAATATAGTTATAAAAACGAAAAAAAAAAGCTGCATCAGAGTCGGAATACCTCATCAACAACAGAAGTCGGTGTTCAAGCTGAATTAAGCCTTCGTGTAACACTATTGGAAAAGCCTTAGTAAATTGAACAAAAAACTAAGAAGACAGAAAAACGCTAATTTTTGATAGACTGAAAAATATACTGATGACCAGACGAAGGAAAATAGGGAAGCAAATGATAATTAAAGTTTTGAAAACAAAGAGACCATCTGGTTTTTGTCAAAACTGAGATAACTGACGGCGTATTCTAAGGACCTCTTAGAAAGAGGAGTTTATTTTTTACGACAATTGAATACGAAGTGAGAGGCTTAAATAAGATTTTTTACAATCATTGTCAACTGACAAGATCTAACTATTAAAAGAATACAGATTTCTAAAAGAAAACAGAAAGAAAATAGTAATTAAATTTTTGTCTGCCGAAATGCGATAAAACGTCTCAAAACAAAGTATTGTCCCTTTTTTGTTCCTTGATGGCAAAAAAGATTGAATTTAAAAACCCCAAGTGCGAAAACAATCCCACACAAGAGCACGATAAGAAAGGTGTTGGACGATAACTAAGTTTTGATCGAATAATAACGGTAATCAAAGATCAGGTGAACAAAAAGGAAAGGACCCAGATAGAATTTCAGGTAAAGTGGAAAGACGTTCCACACCCCTCGGGCAGTGATGGTGGGGGCGTTCAAACTAAGCATGAAAAAAGCGGGTTTGATCAGGGGACCAAAGGAAGAGCTCTAATTGGTTGTTTGGAAGAGACCTGGCAAAGACGCAGACACAGGCTAAGAAGAGCCAACGGAGAGCGACCCGATGGAGACATGATACACGAGTGCATTCGACGCCAGACATAAAGAGACAAAGACTGGAGTCCAGAGACCGGGGAGACCAGAGACCGGGGAGACCAGACAGTGAGAGAACGCAGTCAAGATGGAGACTTGTGCAGACTAAAAGACATAGGCCTAGTGGAGATGAGAGACGAGGCCACTGCTTCACCTGATCTGATGTAATTCGCCGCCTGAAAAAAAAAACTAACGTTTAAATCCTTTTTCCAGAAGTCTCGTTAAAAATCAGATCAAATTCAGTGTCACGATAATCGGGAAGAGTCAATAGTTATTGCATAGTGAATAGGGACCTGTTTGAGCCATCTATAACTGTACTAACAACTTTGTATTCATGAATTGCATATGAATATTTTTCTTTTATCCAAGTTATTTTTTCGTGTCGCTTTACTCTGACCGGACCAAATCAAGTCATCGATTCGAGTGGACCATTCGAACCAAGCCAGTCTTTCGATCAATCAACACAACATTGGGTGAGTCAAAGTCTAGGCCGAACCGATTAACTCCAGAATCAGCTGAGGGGACCGAACTTGAGTACGGACCGCCCGCGAGGTGAACTTCATACTAGATTTGAATAAAGCCGGCAAACACTCTCCTTGAACGTTTGGTTCAATACAATCTTCCAAACTATAAGTGAAAGCGTACTAATCAAAACTAAACAAAACTAGAAAAGATGAAAATACCAGTTCGAATATATTGTATAACAATTATAATGAGGAATCTCAAAATATCGTGTTATATTGAATGTCGGAGGACAAATCCGCGGAAAAACTCACACAGTTAGTACAGATTATATTGATTTAAATAACTTATAAAATATAGCAAATGTCCAGATTTTAAACTGACGTGTGTGTAGTGCAGGGGATATCGGCACGGAATAAGAAATCTTAGAGCTGAGTTTGAATTCCAGTTAAATTTTCGTTGCATTTTCTTACGCGATAATACCCTTGGAAAAGGTATTAATCCGTTTCTTCTTCCTTTAGCTATGCGTTAAATGGCAAGAAAGTTATGGTTCTATAGTCTTGGTTGGCAACCAGCCTACAGCAGAAAGTAATGGCAACCTACGGCGAGAAAATCTTCTATCAAGTCAGTCATGTATCTTTCGAGACATGATCGCTCAAGCGTGTATTACGTATGCCACTTAGCTGACTGATATCTATCGCTAATCAAATGGTTTCCACTTGAACTAGAACATTTCTTTTACTCATTATATGTTGCATACCTACCTATATACAGAAATGGGATGTTCCTATCCTCTTAAATTCGTGGGAACTATTGGTTAGAGTAAAATGATTAAACCGACTAGCAGTTCACTATTTAACACAGCGTGCGAGTCTTGTACTTGATGATATACTATTCTCCCCGAGCTTCCGTCTTAACGATTACTAACGCAGTACCCTTTGAGGGTCACAACATTATATTTACACATTTTTGGTCATTTACTCTTCGGTCTTTTTCAAATTTGTACTAGATTATTTTTTGAAATTCTGAAACGAACTCAAACCACAGAGGTAGGCTGTCCCCATTCTGCTTTCCATGCTTGGGGGAGATAACTCGTATCAGTTAAGGGAGATAACTCATATAAGTGAATAGTCGTCAGTCTTTATATATATATATATATATATATATATATATATATATATATAAACATATCGCTCCAAGCAAGGCAGTTTACTGCCACTGGTGCGCAAGTGGTTACATAGAAGAAAAGTTATGAGAAAGAGTGAGAGGTTACAAGGGGTCTCAGAAAGTGGGTAAGAAAATGATGAGAATACTGATGAGAGTGGACTGAACAAAGAAAGGAGCATGAGAGAGTGAATAAAGAAAGAAAGACAAAGAAAGAGAGAAAGAAAGAGAGAAAAAGAAAGAAAGAAAAAAGAAAAAATGTAGATTTTTTTATGATCATATCGCCCCAAGCAAGGCATTTTACTTCCACTGGTGTGCAGGAGGTTACACAGGAGGAAAGTTATGAGAAAAAGTAACAGGTTATAGGGGGTGCCAGGAAGTGGGTAAGAGAAGGATGAGAATATGGATGAGAGTGGAGTGGACGGAGAAAGGAGCGAGAGAGAGAGATGATGCAAGTCAATGAGATAGGAAATGACTATTGACTTTACATTTAAATCCAGGGAGATTGTAGCAATCAGGAAAGCAAGTAAACGGAAGGGAATTTCACAGGTGGGAAGTGAAAGAAAAAATGCTGCTAGAGTAGAATTTGTGTTTTACAATTTATTGGTTTTACAGTAAAAGGGTGGGACGTAGTTGCTAATCTTGTGGCTCAGGCAAATTCATATATAGGGGTGGGGCAGCAGTGAGCTAAGTTCATCGGAGCAAAAGCCGTGAAAGTATTTATAGAAGAGACACAGGGAAGTCACATTGCGCGGGTGAGAAAGTAATTGTATCCGAGCTGCCCTGTCGAGATCGATCACATTACAGATTCTCCGTTGGATTTTGTCAAGGAGCCCCAGGTGGATAGCAGGGGGCACCCGACCAGATATGGCAGCAGTATTCAATGCACGGGCGGGTGGTAGATTTATTCTTCTTTTATATTTGTGTCATTTGTACGTTTCTTCTAATAAACCGGAGTATAAAACTTTGCAGCACCACCAGGAAACGATCTGGGATTGAACGCGCAGTTACTAGAAATTCAGATAGTTTTCAACCAGCGCTTTAATCAACAATGCCGTGTGTGTGTTGAGAACAGTGAAGTAGCATAATCCATGTACTCGAACAGCGGATTTATGCGTGTCTTTGCAAAGCTTATTGATTTTTTGAGTACCCTGGCCTCTCCCAATCACAGATTGCTTTTATCTCTATGCTAGGCCTACTGAAACTTTTCTCAATATTTGGTTTTATTTCCCTTAGTTGCCGCTACATTT
Organism: Ascarosepion bandense; assembly: GCA_037127315.1. Lineage (NCBI taxonomy): Eukaryota > Metazoa > Mollusca > Cephalopoda > Sepiida > Sepiidae > Ascarosepion > Ascarosepion bandense. Next base: position 1,018,628 of record JBBBDQ010001856.1, read on the forward strand.
CCGTGAAACACAAGATTTTGTTTCCCTTGGAATAGCAGTTATTTACGCTAAGAACCCAAAGTTTACATTCAATTTTAACTATTAATCTTTTGCTATTACTGCTTGTTTAATTGAAATTGTGCGACAAAATTTGGTTGAATAAACCGGGAAAATTTCATTCAAGTATTTCATCAGGGAAGCCGCGGTTGGTATTATTTTCATTCTTTAAAAAATTAAAACAAATGAAATGTTAACTCAAATGGTGGGCCGACTAAAAATAACCCTTATTATAATAAGAAAGAGTGACTGGATATAGCATTCATTTATATATATGTATACTAGCAGTAAAGCCCGGCGTTGCTCGGGTGTAATGAAAGCTTTAAAACCATGTTTTCAGTTAAAGCGAAACCGTAGACTGAAAGAAAAATGAATGGATGTAAATGAATGGATGTAAGTCAAATTTTGATTTCCTGGTATCGATATCAAATAAGGTTTTCGTCGTAAACTGAATTTTGAAGGCTAAATAAGTCTTTTGAGTAAATGGTATCATGGCTGAGACTAAGAACTACAATTATACCTACTTAGAGCCAAACCCGAAACAAAAACTAAAATAAAAGGGCTGAAAAACTGATTTTGATCAGACCCGGTAAGATATCGGGGTATCGATTTCCAATATCGGAGTCAAATAAGTCATCCAAGGATAGAACTGCAACCTTGGAACTTCTGAATATCGTTTCTTATGTCTTTGTCTATGAGTGTATCAAATTTGATTAAAATCGGAACACTCTTTCTATTACCCAATTTTTTCGATTATCGATTTTCGATATTTATCGTGGGTACCTCGACACAAAACCTAGCTAAGAACACTCGCAGACGCGTATAGTACAACTGCGTAAATTTTCAAGAAAATTGGTTCAGCCGTATCGGAGTCTATAGGTAACGGACGGACACACACACACAGACAAAGTTCCATTCATAAATAAGTTTATATATATATATATATATATATACTACCGCCCAGTTTTAAAAAAATGATGAATTTCATCCTATTTATGCCAAATGGAAAATTCTAAATGAAAATATAATGGTTCTTTTGTTATTATTACTTTTCAAAATTTTACAAGGCAGCCAGAAAGCCTTTGCTTTGGCCAACCAATAAGAAGAAGAGACTAGCATAGGGAAGAGAGCACCAAAAGAGGAAACCAGAATTGTTCATTTGATGCACATGTTATTGTGCAGTATTAACATAAAGAACCAATCTATTTTCATTTAGAATTATCCATTTGGAAATAATTACTAAAAATAGTGTGAAATACATTATTTCTTTTTAAAAACTGGGGTGGCCTAATAATTATGGCCGGTAGTGTGTATATATATATATATATATATATATATATATATATATATATATATATATATAATTTATTTATATTGTTTGCAATTGGAGAAATTGAAAACACTGGAAACACTAAGGATAAAACCGAGTAGCGACCCTCATGCCTGTTTGGAATCTTCATGCCTTGAAGATTGCATTCAAGCTTGAAACAGACTATCAAATCAAATCACACGTGTCAAAAGCGACTAAAAAAATGAGCTTTTATATTTCATTTTTATTCCGATGTTTTAAAAATACATTTGGTCAACAAAAAATGGGAATATTTTCCCCTTAATTTTGAAACAAAAGAAATTTTTTTTTTAAATGTTTTTTTAAACAAAAACAAAATATGTAAAAAAAAGTGCCAGTGGTTAATTTAATTATTTAAGTCCTTTTTTTTTAGACTTAATATTTCCTACTTGAGAAAATAAAAAATAAAAAATAAAGCTTTTATTTTTTTTAGTAAATATTTCATACTGGAAATCAACTGTCTGTAATTCGTGTGGCATTGATGTAACTTTTTCCTCTAAAATTAAATGTCTACATTTTTAAAAATTCATCGAAAATTTTTCAAATTCATTTAGTAAACAAAAGATTTAAATATTTTACCCCGTAACTTTGAAACAATTTAATTATTTAAGTTTTGTTTTTCAGATTTCAGATTTCATACTTCAGAAAATAAAATTAAAAAAAGATAAAGCATTTTTTTCGCTAAATATTTCATGCGGAAAATCAACTGTCTGTAATTCGTGTGACATTAATGGAACTTTTTCCTCTAAAATTAAATGTCTACATTTTTAAATATTCTTCTAAAATTTCTAAAATTTATTTAGCCAACAAAAAATGTAAATATTTTCCCTCGTAATTTAGAACCAAAAATAAGCACTATGTTGTTTACAATGTCACACAAAACATCAACTCACGTTTAGGCAAAACAAAAGAAAACAAATTTTTTAATGAAATTTCTGAATAATTTTTAAACAACAATTTTTTATATAATAATTTTTTTATATCATTGAGTTTTAAAGTGAGGCGGCGACTACAAGTGCTTGGAAATCGCAACACGCTGCATTAATCATCTAATTAAAAATGTTCTGAGTTGCATGGGCAATGCTGGGCTATGATGCTAAGATATATATATATATATATATATATATATAAATTATGTTTTAGAACATGTACATAATTTCTTTTATATATGTCCTCTTCTTTGCAATCATATGGCTGTTTCAGTGTTTGGACTCGAACACTTCATCGGGAGAAGTAAGAGTTTGGAATCATTCTCTGTTTATATTTGGTTCGTTGTTGTCGTGGGGGTTGGTTGGGGTTATTGGTAATTAAGTGAATGTGTCTCTTGTTTTGACCGTTAGACTTTTGAAGAATCTGGTGTGTAAGTGTGAAATTGTTGATTAATGGTATTATCTGTTGGAATGTACATTTTATCGGTCGGGTATATCTTTTGGTTAGAATTTCTAAGAGGGCGACGTGTTGAGTGGTCATTTTTAAGGTTAGCTATCGTTTAATTGATTGATGTCTGCTGTTAGCGGACCTAATTCATGTATTTACTTTGATCCTGTGTCTAGGTTTTCACTTTGGGGTTTCTTAGATAGAAGTGTTAGGGGTGGGGTGTTTTTTCTTTCCAATTTTGATTTTTTCGGTATGGAATATTTTTTTTATTTTATAGGGTTTCTTTTTTAAATATATTCTTTATTTTATATTCAAGTTTGGAGTATTTTTTTATTTAGGCGAAGATATTTCAAGAAGTCTAAACTTGTATTTTTTAGGAAGTAAATGCAAATTAGCGTTTTATCAGTGTTTTGTATAAAGTTGTATGTTTAATCTTAATTTTAAGTTTAGAGGGTCGGTTTTTTCTTTTAATTTTGTTTATATATTCTTTTTTCTATAAATTATCGTTTGGAATCCTATTTATTTCTTTTATTTGTTTATATATTTTATTTATTTAGATATTTTTGCGGGCATTAGATCTTACTTTAAGGATTTATTACATCAGTTTTTCTATAGCATTTTTTATCTTTTATGATAATAAAAATATCTATTCAAATTTCCAGTATTTTTTCAAGGTCCATACACACACACACACACACATATATATATATGTATATATAGTGTATCGAGGCAGCAGATAATTTTCTAAACATATACTGTTATATATAAGAGACAATGAATGCCTATTATATTTAATCATGAGCCGTTCTAAACATTGTATTTTGACTTTAATTTCAGGTGAAAATAAAGAGAAAAATTCTCCAACATTTGGATAAGTTTTTATTAAATTAGCGGAGTTTTATGTCAACACAAGATAAAATCGTCGCTGATGGTGGATGGTCTTTTGTTAACGTCCTTGTAACCTCTCTGACGATGGCTCATGTGAGCCGAAAGCTTAGAACCAACTTAATAAAAAATTATCCAAATATTGGCGAATTTTTGTCTTTATTTAAAAGAAATTAAAGCCAAAATACGATGTTTAGAATGGCTCATTATTAAACATAATAGACATTCATTGTCCCTTATATTTAGCAGTATATGTTTAGAAATATATATATATATATGTGTGTGTGTGTGTGTGTGTGTGTGTGTGATAAAATATAGTTTTAAGATATGCTAATTTTTATAGGGTAAAATGTTACGATATCCGAGAAAAAACGTATGTAAATGTGGACACAGAAATGGCGACAGTCTTTTTTTTAACCAAATCTTCAGGGCATACACATTTTATTTATTTATTTCGCCCCCAAATCTAGAAAACATCGACAGTGTAGTCTACATGCCCATTACTTTGCCGGTCTCTGGCTGAGCTATTTCACACGTTTTAGATACCGGGAGTAGGGTAGACTGGTTCATGAAAGATCTCCTTGCATGAACCATTTCTGAAAATCTGATAAAATGGTCAAATATTAAATTTCTTTTAAAAAACATCTTGGTTGGCCCGGGAACTTTTCCCCGGGTCTTTTATACGGGTGTCTCTTTTCAATTAATTCAATAGACTAACCCACCATCAGGTTAACATTAAACAGCATGTCTGCGTGTTATTCATGCACAGATTTCTACATCTTGTCTGGGAATTTGAACCTGCCGCATTAATGTGACAATGCCCCTTCAAATCGTATTTTATATTCTGGTCTTTGCAGAATTCTTTAAATGAAACATCTTTTACGTCGCATGCAAACTCCTGAAATCACCTCGGGTGATTTCATATTCTAATGAGAAAATTAGAATGAAGAAGCTTTTTCTATCTGCAGTTCTTCGTATAAGGGAGATAACTCCAGTACATTATAATGCAAAAAGTAAATCGAACAAATTTCCAGGTTACTGAATCAAAATGGCAGAAATAAGAGAAACAGTAAAACCTTGTCAAAAAAGTAATTTTGGCAAAGTTTGTGCGTTGTGCTTCAGTGAATATCGACTCGGAAAGATAAATCGGGGAACCGAGTTCGAATTCCAGTTAAATTCCTTGAATTCACTTACGCACAAATACCTTTAGGAAAGGTATTAATCAGTCTCTTCCCTCCAGTTATGAGTTATATAATAGGACAAATTCGGTGCTATAGCGGTGAATGTCAACCAGTCTACCACAGGAAGCAATAACAAACTACTGTGGGGTAATCTTCTGCCCAGTTAGTCATGTCTCTTGTGTATCACGTATGGCACTTAACTGACTGACTGAATAATTGGAAAGACAATTAAAGCTTCTACTGGTCATAAAATGGGGGATCGGTTTTCTATTGTCATGAAGTAATAAACTAATCCCCCATTAGTTACTACTTATTAATATAATAATATAATTCACCACTCTACTGCAAAAAGCAAGGCCAGCCTACTGTGGGATAATCTTCTGCCGAGTCAGTCATGTCTCTTTCGAGACATGATCACTCAAAGCGTTTATTTCGTGCAGCACTTGACTTACTGTTAAGAGATTCCTGATGTAAATTACGACATGAAATATATTGATTGTGACAAAGAAAATATATATTCTGCTTATTATGTCGCGTAAATTTCGACTTAGAACAAACCAACACAAAAAAAAAATGTTTTGTCTAAAGGACATATTTTCTTTGACTCTTATTTCATGAATTTGAGATAGAAAGGAATGCCAGGACTTTTGTTCAGCTAATTGTATAAAAGACAACATCAGTGGTGCTTCATGGAATTGAAGAACATATTTTTACTCGGAACTCATCTCATTTCTAACGGTTGGTCTTCATACAGTGATAGCAAATAGGCAATGAAAGGATATAAATTATGAGACAATATGTAAAAAAAAACGTTGTTCACATAGAGAGAAAAACTCTTCAAATATTGAGTGCTTGCGGTCTTGCGCAAAGTCTTCAATTCATTGCGGGTTGCTATGGTTTAGAGATAAACAAGTCACAACACAAATTATTCTAAATAAAAATTCAAATTAATTTTTCTCATATTTTTCATAATCTTGTAAATATAAAATTAATCTTATAATAAGCAAAAACTTTTATCATTTTAGTTTAGTCACATATTTTTATTAATCTTGTAAATATAAAATTATTCTTATAATAAGTAAAAAATTATAACATTTTAATTTATTCAGATATTACCAATAATATTGTAAATATAAAATCATTCTTATAATAAATAAAAAATATATCATTTTAATTTTTTCACATATTTTTATTAATCTTGTAAATATAAAATTATTTTTATAATAAGTAAAAAATTCTATCATTTATTTTTTTTACATATTTTATTAATCTTGTAAATTTAAAATAATCTTATAAGTAAAAATATATTTCATTTTAGATTTTTAGATTTTTCTAAATGCTGTAAATATAAAATTATTTTCATGATAAGCAAAAAATATAACATTTTTTTCCAATATTTTTCATAATCTTGTAAATGTGATATTATAGTATAAGTAAATATATTTCATCTTAGTTTCATTATAGATAAGTAAATATATTTCATCTTAGTTTTTCACATTTTTTTACAATCTTATCAATATAAAATCATTCTTATAAGTAAAAAATATTTCAATTTGTTTTTTTCACATATATGTTTCCTATTCCTGTAAACTAAAATTATTCTTACAGTGAGCTATAAAAATATTTTATAATCTTGTAAATATTTCAATTTGTTTTTATTATTTACCAATTAAAGTCTAACCATTTGAAAATATTTTTTATTATTTTTTTATCTTTTACTTTATAATTTGTAAATTAAAATGTCGCATAAAAATAGCGTTTAACATTTGTTTTACTCGAGAAAGTTTAATAAATCTCTATTCATATATTATTTCTTTATTGATATTCTTAACGTGTGTTTCGGAAACAATAGTTGTCGCTGATTTAACATACGGTAATCGGGCTTTCCAAAGGAAACAGAATTTTTGGCACATCGTTTCGCTTTGCGCTTATTTTTTTTTTCTCGCCTGCACCTAAATTAAACTTTTCCTCGTGTATGGTTAAGTCTTGAAGGCTGTTACAATGCGTTTAGTAAAATAAAGGAAGATAAAGAAGTTGTTGGGTATTACCTATTTATTATACATTAATATTTCAAGATCAAAATCTCATCTTCAGAATGGTAGGAGAGTTGTTTTCGAGTTCCTCCGTGAACCGTGCCTGGTCATCCTTCGCTGCAACTGCTGCCAGTAATTGTAGTGAGTGTGTATGTGTAAGTGTGTTAGAGCATGTATGTGTGTGTTTGTGTTATATATATGTGTGATTGATAGTTGGCGCAGTTTTATGATCTGATGATATTAGTTTGCATTAATTTGTGGTTTATCTAAGTATGCGTTGACCTGACCGACAGAATGAGCTTTGCCATTCTGCTTTATTTGAGTCGCGTTTATTGCTACGATTTTATTTTATTTTTTTTTGCCATCCAGTATTCGTTCTTGTGTGTTCTCGTGTACGCGTGTGTGTGTGTCATGTGAGTGTGTTTATGTGCGTATACTTCTTGTGTTTTAATTTATTTAATTTCTTTCTCCTCTGTGTTCATTTTACACACACACACACACACACACACACATATATATATATATATATATATATATATATATATATACCTTTTCTTGGTATCATGTATCCGTGTGTGTGCGTATATAGATACATGTATGTGTGTGTATTGTATGTGTGCCGGTGTATAGTGTATTGGAGTATATATGTATATGTGTGTGTCGGTGTATGTGTTCCAATGCATAGTATGTTGGAGTATGTATATATATATATATATATATATATGTGTGTGTGTGTGTGTGTGTGTGTGTGTGTGTATATGTGTGTGTATGGGTTCCGGTATAAAGTATGTTGGCGTATGGGATAAGTGTGTGTGCGTATGTACGTATGTTTATTTGTGTGCGTTAAACTGTGATAGCGTCTTAGGGTGTATACGTCTTACTGTTTTGGCCGATGTGTGTCAGGTGCGTAATAGCGTTAATTATTCTGTTAATTAACGACAGCAGTAGCAGCGAATGATGACCATTCGTTGAAAGGCACGGTTCACGGAGGAACTCGAATACAAGTTCTCCTACCATTCTGAAGATGAGATTTTGATCTCGAAATATTAATGTATAATAAATAGATAATACCCAACAACTTCTTTATCTTCCTTTAGTTTCTGCGAGAAAAGCACTTTTAACAACGACTTCAATTATCGACGCCTTTTGAATAGTCAATTCTACTCATTTTCAATCAAAAGTCCAGATATGGTTTCCAGATATGGTTTTTCAACAAAATCACCTTAAGAAATCGAACCCAGATTTCACGGTCGGAAAGCGAACATCTGACAGCACAGCCACGCACCCATAGATACCACACGCGCGCACACACACACACACACACACACACACACAAAAACATATATATATATATATATATATATATATATATATATATATATATAGTGTAACAAAGTTATGGAACTCGTAGGTTTTTTTAACTGCTGTTCATGCATTTACTTTTATAAAGAGTGCTCGATACAACGTAGAGCATTATATTGTAATGGTTGTTACAATGATTTATAAATTCATTGTATTACTACACAATGGTTTATTTGTGGTGATATGATGTTGAAGTGAAAGTTGGGTTAGGAGCTTATTCTGATTCTGTTGGTCGTATTGTAGTCTTTGATATATGGGTTTGGAGAGGTGGCTTAGTACCCCAACAGTAGCGAACTATTAAACCGTAGAGACGAACTAGAATTTTGTGTAAGTAGGTAAAAATTTCGAAATTTCATTTCGTTGAATGGCCATTTCAGCAAGAAAATTCTCACTTCATCAGCAACGGTCGAACACAAAAATTTAATAATTCACATATTTATATAGTAAATGTATACGTATAAGTTCACGGTTTACTGAAACATCGAAATTTTCCATAATAACATCGAAGGTTCTTTCCTAGTTTAGCCACGTGTCTTTGAATAAGAGTGATTGTCGGCAGTGTTTAATCATTTTCTTGGAGTAAAGAGTTAACCTTATATAATATGAGTTCAGTTATAGAAAGGCAGAAAACTTGTATAAATTGGAGTTGTAGTTGTATAAATTCGCTATTACGTTTGTTATTTAGGGGATAGAACAAGTCTACAGTTGTTTTCGACTGGTTTACTCCTACCTTCGCCTTTATTTCTAAATCAGTTATTTCTACCATCATTTTGTTCATTTAACCTCGTTTAATTCTAGTTGACCATGTGAGTCTGAATGTTGGGTTTGTTTATGAAGTTACTTTGTGTTTTTTTTCAGTGTAATGAACTCGTTAGATTTAACGATGTAATTGCTTTGCTCTAAGGTTTGGGCAATTTCTAATCTGGGCCATGTTAATATCATATTCATACGCTCTACCACTGACACTGAGTACTTATGCCCATAAATACAGTATAACTTAAAACTATATTTTTATCAAACATCTATATTCTTATCATATATATATATATATATATATATATATATATACGAGTGAATAGGGAACGATAAAAAAAAATTTACAACGTCCAAAACATTAATTTAAAACAGAGACATTCTAGTTTTAATGTCGAAACAAAATTTGTACATGTTCTAAAATATAATTTAGAATGAATGATGTGTAAATTGTCGACATTATATTTATATTTTTAATTTCGAGCACGGTCGTTGATTGTATTTGATTTTGTTGACTGCAAAGTATAGTAGGGCTAGTTGGGCACTGTCTGTGAGAAAAAGAGTACCATGAGGCAACCGATATGTTTCATGGAAGCACCCAAGGCTTTTAATTTTGGGGTTGAAATAATGGAAGAAAAATGAAAATAATTCTTTTTTGATTTCTCTCTCTCTTACATTCAATGACTTTTTTTCAATCTTTTTTCTTTCTTTTCATAGAATTCCTTCTGTTTCTCTTTCTCTTTTTCTTTAATTTTATCTTCAGTTAACTTTTTTCTTTCTTTTTCTATAATTATCTAACGCTTTCTTTCTTTCTTCCTCGCTATATTTCCCCCCCTCTCTCTCTCTCTTTCTTTCCTTTTTACCTTTTTTTTGCTCTAATTTCTTTCTTTCTTTCTTTCTTTCTTTATTTATTTCTTTCTTTCTGTTTATCGTTCTATTTCCCTCTATCTCTCTCTATTTTTTCTTTTCTTTTTACCTTTCTTTTCCCTGTTCTTCTTTCTTTCTTTCTTTCTTTCTTTCTGTTTATCGTTCTATTTCCCTCTATCTCTCTCTATTTTTTTCTTTTCTTTTTACCTTTCTTTTCCCTCTTCTTCTTTCTTTCTTTCTTTCTTTCTTTCTTTCTTTCTTTCTTTCTACTGCTGTTTTCTTTCTTTATTATTTTTGTACAATTCTCTTAATGTTTCTTTCTTTTTTTCCTTCTGTTCTTTCTTCTCTTCTTTTTTATTCTCATACAATTGATTTCCTTTCTTTAAATCATCTTTTATTTTTACAATTTTCTTGTTCGTTTTCCTTTCTTTTTTTTCCTATTTTTTTTTTCGCATTTTAAATTTTTGATGAAGATGAAAGAAAGCAAATGAAAAACAGAATATATATATATTCATATATATATATATGTATGTGTGTATGTGTGTGTATGTGTGCGTGTGAGAAAGTGCGTGCGCACGCGCGTGAAGTGAGTGCAACAGAGAACAGAGTTAAAATTAAATTTCGCTTGTGCACCGAAGTTGTTATCGATTGATGATTAGATATCGGTCTGAATGTGCATAAATAGATAAATAGATCGATATTAGCTAAAAGTATTCATTCGTTCCCCATATAAACTCCCGGCGATATTAATGTAGATGTTCACTTCTGCTCGCCTTTGTGTCTCTTCTGAAAATCGGTCATTACTTTAGCTGCTCTCATGTTTCCATCAGCCTGTTTTCTTTTTCTTAACAACCTTAATTAATATTTTCGAAGGTCATAAAAACAAAATTCAAAGAAAACTACGTCGCCTTTGTCACGATGTACTTGAATTCTGTTCGAACATAATTTCAAATGAATTCTTGTTTCAAGAATCTATCAAAAGATTTAATAAGACATCGAACTAATGACAAACGTGTTTATTTTTCTTGTACATTCGTCTTTCTGAAGCTTGAATAAACAGTTTCGTAAACAGTACCAGTCAAAATATTAGTCCTTTTATTAAGTCTGAGGAATAGGCATGAAAAAACTGTCGCCATTTAGTATTGACGGCTATATCAGCAGTGTTTATATTTACATACGTTTAACCTCTGATTACTTTTCTCCCACAAAATATATTTTATTATATATATATATATATATATATATATATATATATATATATATATATATATATATTGTAATAGTTGTTACAATGGTTTATAAATTCATAGTATCACTATACAAAAATTTTCGTGTTTCGAAGCTACTTTACATGCTTCTCATCGGGTGACAAAGTTACAATAGAAATTAAATCGTGAGAATGGTTTATTTGTGGTGATATGTTTAAGTGAAAGTGGGGTTGGGAGCTTATTCTGATTCAGGAGTGCCGTTCTAGTTCAAGAGGGTAGTTGCTATGTCAGGCAACAGAAATCGGATTGTGGCTTTGATGTTATTTTCTTTTTGGTTCCATATGTATTTTGATAGCCTTGCGTCGTTTTTGTATTTTTCTGTGTTGGGTGATGTTTTATGATTGTTGAACCTTTCTTTAAATGTTGTTTCTGTTGTTCCTATGTAAAATGTAAAAACAAAAAAGAAAAACAACGAAATTAACATAAAAAAAAGCGACCCCAACGCCACTGGATTGAAAATGGAGGATCTATTTACTTTAACGTTCTATAAGAAACTGATCCCCACCAAACACACAAATTTGTTTAAATATTATAATTTTTCAAATTTTTTTTTTAAATCGGAAAGTTTAAGTAACAATCGATAAGACTGCACTGAAAAAAGTAAAAAAAAAAAAAAAAAGAGAATCAACGAAATTAAACGTGGTGGTAATCGGCTTCGGGTCCGCCAGATATTTTTCTGCAGATATCAGCCTTGTTCCTCGTATATTCTGGTAAATTGTTAGGAAAAATGTCGGAGGTAAGAGGGTGGAACGCAGTCGGAGATCTGTCGACCGTATAATGTTGGACATGCGCTTAGAATCATTTCATAACATTTCTATCTTTTGAGTTTCTAGCTAATATTGAAGTTGTGAACGTGAAAGCAAATTCAAATTCGTATTATTTTCTAAAAAAATCAAATTGAAAAAGAAATGACAGATAAAGAAACAAAAGAAGAAACGAAATAAAAAATCATAAAGAATTGAAATTTTCCTTTTGTTCGAAGAAAAGAAAATACAAAGATTAAATGCGAGAAGAGGAAATAAGAAGGCAGTAAAAAGTAGAACGACGATGCGGAACAAGGGAGATAATACTGAAGTAGAAAAGAAATAAGGAAGTAGATTTCGAAGGGGACAATGAAGAGAAAGACACAATAGAAGAACGCAATTGTTTTTTTTATTATTTTCTTATCAATGAACTTCAAAGCTAAAATATAGGTGATGCGAAATAGAAAACAAAATGGAATTTCAAATGAGATGAGACGTTTTAATAAAATTAAGATATTAAAACGAATCGATACCGACTTGGCAGACCGGCTGCAGTCACTCTCTCACAGGCGTGACGTGGCTTCCCTGTGTCTCTTCTATAAATACTTTCACGGCTTCTGCTCCGATGAACTTAGATCACTGGTGCCCCCTAGGTACGAATTTGCACGAGATACTAGATTAGCAACTAGGTCCCATCCCTTTGACAGTGAAACCGATAAAATGTAACCGCAATTTCTAGTCCAACAGCTTCTTTTCTCGTGCTTCCCGCTTGTGGAATTCCCTTCCACATGCTTGCTTCCCCGACAACTACAATCTCCAGGAGTTTAAATGTAAGGTCAATAGACATCTCCTAACACACTAACTCGCACCCATTCTCTCAAACACTCTTCCCATCTACCCAACCCTCATCCTCGGTATCCTTACCCGTCTATCACCCTCTTTCTGACATTTCCTATATCTAACCACTCTTTCTCATTACCTTCCCGTATGCAACCCCCTGCGCAATAGTGGCAGTGGAATGCCTTGCTCTTGGGTGAAATGATTAAGAAATAAAAAGAAAAAAAGAAAAACACGGAAAAAAAATAACGACTTGACCGAAACTAGAAGGCTAATAATACATTCGGTTTCATTAAATATGGAGAGTGAATAAAATTGAAAAATAATGCTTAATATCTACAAGGAAAAAACGTTCTTGAAATGCTAAATTTTTGGAACAGTTACAGAATTAGTCAGTCAGTTAAGTGTCATACGAGATACACGCATGGGCGATCATGTCTCGAAAGAGACATGACTGACTGGGCAGAAGATCATCCCGCAGTAGGTTGCCATTGTTTTCTGTGGTAGACTGGTGAATTATATTATTATACTAATAAGTAGTAATTAGTGGGGGGGATTAGTTTATTACAATGGCAGTAAAAAACCGATACCCCACTTTATGCCCAGTAGAAACATTAATTGTCTTTCCAACTATTCAGTCAGTCAGTTAAGTGTCATACGTTATACACGCTTGGGCGATCTTGTTTCGAAAGAGAGAGAGATGACTTACTGGGCAGATTATCCCGTAGTAGGTTGCCATTGCTTTCTGCGGTAGACTGGTTGTCAGCCAAGGCTATAGAACCCAATCTGTCCTGTTATTTAGCCCATAACTAGAGGGAAGAGACGGATTAATACCTTACCCAATTTCTCGTTCCGAGCCGATATCCACTGCACCACAACGCACATCAGGACCAGTAGAATAATCTGGTGTGTGTGTGTGTGTGTGTGTGTGTGTGTGTGTGTGTGTGTGTGTATGTGTGTTGAAAGATATCAATTTGGATGATCGTTTATTCTGACCTTTTCCAGTCGCGTCCATTTTACAACTACAAGTAAATAACCGGGAATGAATTCATCTTTTCAATTTCAACCTAAATCGTTTAATGTTTTTTGCTTTCGTTGCGAAGATGTTGAAGATCTTAGAGGTTTGCCACCATCCTCTGTTAATTACTTTAATGGTCTCATTTAAGTGTAATATAGCCTTACTAAGCCATTTATTTTGTTTTCATATATCAATGCACCTCAGTCGTTATTATACCAATTAAAACCTTTTTAAGAAAATTATATACATAATAAAATAAATAAATTCAAAATCTTCCACAATAACATCCGACACAGTCTATGACATGACATATTAAATGTAGCCATATACTCTAACCCACTAAATGTTACACAAAATTGATACCATATAACTTTTTGACACAATATAACTTTTTGACACCATATAACTTTTTGACACCATATATGCTTTTCGTGACCACTTAATTTCTCACGCCTACTTCACCCTCTAACATCATTCCCCTATCTATCGCTGACATTACTTTCTAGTGGTTTAATGGTTTATCCATTCTTAGTAGAGCTCCATCTACTCATCCTTAATTGTCTGGATAAGGTAATATTTGGTTTAAAATTTATATATATATATATATATATATATAGTCATCCGCAGATAGATCTGTTTCGCTGTATCGCAGCTCATCAGTACGGTTTGACATCCGATTGCTTTTAGCCAAGATTGAAACCCGACCGAATTGACATCAGTCAGCGATTCTACCTATTCTATAACTATGGGCGCTCGGTAGAATCAGGCAGACTTTTAGCGTGTGATATACCATGTAAACATACACCAGTAGCCAAGAGTGTTCATTACTGAATGAACGATGCGTAGATGCTAGAGTAGCGACTGTTTTCAAAGGGTGTGAGAGCTTATATATCTAGAATTTCCAAACTCTTCCAACCGTAAATCGCCTGATGAAGTACTATAGATAGTGCCGAAACACGACAGCTCTTGCTTTCTGGTGAAAAATGTTTTTATTATAAATACCAATAATAAAAATATTAATAAAAATATTGCTCTACTACATATCGAGCGGATGTGCGTGGGTCGTGTAGTGGATATCAGAGTGGGAATGAGAAATCGGGGAGCCGGTTTCGAATTCTAGCTGAATTTCTTGCATTCATTTACGCGCAAATACTTTTGGGAAAGTTATTAATCCGTCTATTTCCTCCAGCTATGGGTTAAATAACTGGACAGATTGGGTCCTATAGCCTTGGCCGGCAACCAGTCTACCGCGGAAAATAATGGCAAACTACTGTGAGATAATATTCTGTCCAGTTAGACATGATCGCCCATGTCTGACTGGCCATGCCCAAGCGTGTATCACATATAGCACTTAACTGACTGATTGACCGACGTATCGAGCTGTTTTAAAAAGTAAATGCTTTCAAATATATATATATGTGTGTGTGTGTGTGTGTTTCTGTGCGCGCGCGCACGAATGTGTGCGCGTGTGCAAGTTTCATTAAAATTGACAGACAAGGTGTGGTGTTATGATTAAATTTTTATATAACTTTTTATGTGATCTCATTTTTTTTCTTTTCAGGATGTAAATTATGTAAAAATGATCCAAAAGTTTTGTTTCTTTAAGCACTTTCGGCTATACTTTTGGCCATTATCATGGATGAATTTTATTTTACTTTAAACTGAATAAAGTTTTTGTGTAGAGTCAGAGTTGTTTTCTATTTCAAAAACACTGAGCACATTGTTACTGTGTTCATAGTTGATATTATTAAGTATTGTAATATTTTTTTTATTAATAATGCTTCCATTATTTTTCAACTAGTTTAAC
The DNA here is from genome assembly GCA_037127315.1 of Ascarosepion bandense. NCBI lineage: Eukaryota > Metazoa > Mollusca > Cephalopoda > Sepiida > Sepiidae > Ascarosepion > Ascarosepion bandense. The sequence continues at coordinate 1,034,143 of JBBBDQ010001856.1, forward strand.
ATTATTAGTTAATAATCATTAAATTTTTCTATTAATCAATTAATATTCAATTAATATTTATGGCTCATCAACGCTTTTCTTGATTTAGTAATTATTCCGATCGTAAATAATTTATTATTTACTAGAAGTATAGCCCGGCGTTGCTCGGGTGAAGTGAAAGCTTTAAAACTAATCCATGGTCCTGGAGCTCAGACTCTTTGACGTTGACACGAAAGACTAAAAAGCAATAATTGTTTCCAGTTAAAGCGAAACCGTAAACTGAAAGAAAAATGAATGGATGTAAGTCAAATTTTGATTACCTGGTATCGATATCCAATAAGTTTTTTCGTCGTAAACTGAATTTTGAAGGCTAAATAAGTCCTCTGAGTAAATGGTATCATGGCTGAGACTAAGAACTACAATTATATCTACTTAGAGCCAAACCCGAAGCAAAAACTAAAATAAAAGGTCTGAAAAAATACAGACATACAGGCAGATAAACAGACACACACAAACATCTTACCTTTTATATATATATATATATATATATATATATATATATATATATATATATATATTATAAATTTACTGCACTATTTTAAGAACTGCAACCTTGAAACTTCTGAATATCGTTTCTTATGTCTTTGTCTATGAGTGTATCAAATTTGATTAAAATCGGACCACTCCTTCTATAACCCGATTTTTTCGATTCTCGATTTTCGGTATTTATCGGGGGTACCTCGACACAAAACCTAGCTAAGAACACTCGCAGACGCTTATAGTACAACTGTATACATTCTCAAGAAAATCGGTTCAGCCGTTTCGGAGTCTATAGGTAACGGACACATACACACAGAGACAAAGTTCCATTTATAAATAAGTTTTTGATAGATGGCATATCCGCTGCTTCACCCTGTCTCTTTTCCCTCTATCTGGCCTGTTAGTATCAGATTCTCCAAGCCCTCCTTCCTCATTGCGTGTCTCAGGAACTTCAGTTGTCTGTTCCTGATGCTCAGTATTAATTTCCTTTTTGTCTCCATCCTTTCCAAAACTTCGTCATTGCTCACATGCTCGATCCATGATATTCGCAGCATCCTTCTATAGAATCACATTTCAGTTGCTTCAAGTTTTTCCTTTATCTTTGATGGCATTGTCCAGCATTCACTACCATATTGAAGGACGGACATCACGTAGGAACCCAGTACTCTCTCCCTTTTTTCTAGCGAAATTGTCGTGTTTCTTAATACCTTACTCAACTTCTGGAATGCTTCTTTCGCCATGCCAATTCGCCTTCGGATCTCTAAGTAATGTAATTCCTCATCCCAGAAATTCAGACAGAAGTTAGATACTTAGCCATTTATCCAGTCAAGTTTAATTAATTTTTTAATCGTTTCACCCCAAGCAAGGCGGTAACGCTACTGATGCGCAGGGGGCTACATAAGAGGAAAATATTAGACAGGAGGAGAGTAAAGAGAAAGACGAACCAGTTACAGTGAGTGTCAGAAAAGGGAACAATATAACGATCTGAATACAGGTGTGATGACATCTGCAAAGGTAGAGAGAAAGGAAAAGACATATAGGGTGATGTAGAAGGAACTGGAATCAAGTGGTTAAGAGATGGGTATTGATGTTGCATTTAAATTCCTGGAGGTTGTAGCCGTCAGGAAAGCAAGAATATGGAAGAGAGTTCCAGAGGCGGGAAGTGCGAGAAAAGTAGTTGTTGGAGTAGAATTGTCGGCTGCATTTGGTTGATCTAACCGTGAATGGGTGGGACCCACTTGCCAGCCTGGTTGCACGAGTAAACTCTTGTGGCAGGGGCACCAGTGACTTAAGTTCGTCGGAGCAGAAGCCATGAAAATATTTATAGAACAGACAGAGGGAATCCACATTCCGTCGGTGAGAAAGTGGCTGCAGACGAGTCGCCAAGTCGGTACCTATCACATTACTGATTCTTGTTTGGAGCCAGTCGAGAACACTGAGGTGAACAGCGGAGCCACCTGAACATATATGACAGCAGTACTCCATGCACGGATGGATGGTTGATTTGTATATATGCAAGATGGATTTAGGCGAAAAAAAAAACGTCCTGGCACGACACAGTGATCCAATCGTCATTCTTAGGCTTAGGCTCGTCAAAGGTAAGTGGTTTATTGCATTGAGAAATGATCGATTTGCCTGCAGGAGTAGTGTCTTTTTTCTTCTAATCTACGCGCAAACGAAACTCTTACAGAGAGGGCGACTCTAAGGACGACTTAGTTTGAATCAAGTTTGTTTCTCGCTAAAGATATGACGCACTATCCTAGCGCCGGATATGTTCATAAAATACCTCATCATTGGCATGACACAATGTTTAACAGAGAAAGAATAGTTGAGATTTTGAAAAAAACATTCTGTCTTACCTGGCACAAGAATTTTTAATCATTTCTATGGTGTGTAGTTTGTGCATTTTTGTAATTCATGTTATAATAGATTCAAGACTCAATTATAACGTTGACAAGGTGTGTAATTCTCTATATTAATTTATTACCAGTTGAGCAGCCTCTCTAGAGAAGCCAAACAAAATATGTTCAGACGTAATTTCTTCTTAATTTATGAAATTCGTAATTTAATTTGTGGCGCAGTGGATATCGGCTCGGAACAAGAAATCGGGTAGCCGAGTTCGAATTCCAGCTGAATTCATTGCTTTCACTTCCGCGCAAATACCCTTGGGAAAGGTATTAATCCGTCTCTTCCCTCCAGTTATTGGTTAAATAACAGGACAGATTGGGTTCTATAGCCTTGGCCGACAACCAGTCTACCACAGAAAGCAATGGCAACCTACTGCGGGATAATCTTCTGCCCAGTCAGTCATGTCTCTTTCGAGACATGATCGCCCAAGCGTGTTTCACGTATGGCACTTAACTGACTGAATTTGGAATGCTTAATCGATAGTAATGTTTTAAAAATGTTTGTTAATGAAATTAAATACGAAACTCAAGCTGAGTCATCAGATTTATTCAATATAGCTCTACGTTCATCGGTAAGAAATACTGTAATAAGTTTTCTCTTACCAACTTCCACTTGAGTTGTTTGGTTGTTTTAATGCCTTTTTCCAATGTTCTTAATATTCTACATCTTTTCTTCTTTCATTTACAACACCAAATTCTTCAAATATTATCTGCTAATCCACTTTTGCCAATCCATTTTGGACAATCCATTTGGGACAATTCACTTTTGCCAATTCAAATTTAATTCTTGTCACTGTGCTAATTTTTCTCAAATCCATCTTTGTAACAATTTTAAAAGTCAGCTTTTCCGTCCTATTTTTGACGGCTTATCAACTTTTTCTTCGGTTAGCAATTACCTTTCTCATCAGTGAAATACTTTCAAAAATACTTTTTCTCTTTTTTCTATGTATATACAGTACTGTGCAAAAGTATTAGGACAAGAACTATTGAGGTATATTGACAAAAAATGAACAATTTATGTAAAGAGATTTTATTTGATTTACTCAACAAATGCTTTAACAAGAAAAATACGTTACAAAATAAATTTAATATTTAGTATAATAGCCTTTTACTTTGATCACAGTCTTCATTCTGTCAGGCATTGACATCACAAGCTTCTTCAATGTATCTAATAGTATGTCCTGCCAAAAACATAGCCATGTAGGTAATATTAGACAGATTTTAGTTAATAACACAATAATACTCACACATACACACAGTAAAAAACATTCAGATATTGAAGGTCATCTACATTAAATCAAAGCAACCCACACTTAATAAAATATAATTCAAAATTGGTCACAACACATTACATTGCATTTAGACATATGGTTCTGTTAACAGTTCGGTCTCTCACGCGGTGTGGCGTTATATAATCGCATTACAAATTTATGAACTGCGTCTGTTATTCGGTGACTGTTATCGTCGAATAGCAATGTTTTATGTCAACACAACATAATATCATCGTTGATGGTGGATGTCTTTATGTTAACGACTCTGTAACCTCTCTAAATATGGCTCTTTTGAGCTGAAAGCTTAAAAACATCATAATAAAAAAATATCCAAATGTTGGACAATTTTTGTCTTTATTTTCACCTGAAATTAAAGCCAAAATACAATGTTTAGAACAGCTCATGATTAAACAGAGTAGGTATTAATTGTCTGTCATATTTAACAATGTGCGTTTATATATATATATATATATATATATATATATATATATATATATATATATATATATAAACTTATTTAAAAATGGAACTTTGTCTGTGTGTGTGTCTGTGTGTGTGTGTGTCTGTGTGTCTGTGTGTATGTCCGTTACCTATAGACTCCGAAATGGCTGAACAGATTTTCTTGAAAATTTACACAGTTGTACTATAAGCGTCTGCGAGTGTTCTTAGCTAGGTTTTGTGTTGAGGTACCCCCGATAAATATCGAAAATCGATAATCGAAAAAATCGCGTTATAGAAGGAGTGGTCCGAATTTAATCAAATTTGATACACTCATAGACAAAGACATAAGAAACGATATTCAGAAGTTTCAAGGTTGCAGTTCTTCCAATAGTGCAGGAAATCGATAATATATATATATATATATATATAAAGCAAGATGTTTGTGTGTGTGTCTGTTTATCTGTAGCTATGTCCTTTATACAAATCCACAATTTTTATCCGATTCTCACGAAACTTCACACAAATATTCTTTAGGCTGAGTCTGAGCTCCATGACCATGGATTAGTTTTAAAGCTTTCATTACACCCGAGCAACGCCAGGCTATACTGCTAGTATATATATATATATATATATATATATATATATATATATATATATATATAATTTTGTTCATATCTAACTATCTATCTAATTATCTATCTATCTATCCATCTATTTCCTTCTGTTCATATCTCTCAGTCTGTACGCATCCTTGTATCTATTAATATCTTACCTTTTACTCGAGTATATGTGCCTACCTGTGCGCTTTTGGAAACAGTTCGATCAGCCGATTGATTAACGCTGTGATTATTTTTGCAGTCTTTAGCATAGCGAGTGCTTAAGACATAAAAAAATCAACTGATCTTTATTGATTGAAGTATCAATCTATAAACAGACTCAGGTAAAAATTACATTTATAAGCAATGAAGTAATAAAATACTATTAATACTAATAGAGAAATTCTTTGCATTGGAAAAAGCGCGTGAACTGCAACGACATCACCACAGAAATAACACCGCTGGCATAGCAAGTCTTGCACTTCAACCTTATCGTAATCTGAGAAAAAAATGATCTAAAACGAATTAGTTATTCACAAGCTATTTATTATTTCTATCAATCCAGGAGTACTTTAAAGAATCTGTCGATGTTGCGGATTCCAGGTGAGGAACCGCACAAAATAATGAACTCTTTCCCAAGAGTATTTGCGCGTAAGTGAATACAATGGATACAACTGGAATTCGAACTCGGCTCCCCGACAGTAGACGACCTAAAAACAGATCGTCTCGTTGACAATATCGTCAGATCAATGATATTGATCGTTCTCGACATTTACGCCATGTAACAAGAGAACCTAATACTGTTATATATGTCTCTGCTTGTGGTTAGGCTAGAAACGCAATATATAGATATATAATTTTTCGTACCAAATGGAAGTTATATTGTAAGGTCTGATGAAATGAGCTAATTAGCTCATAGAAATGAATTATACTTTATAACCACTTGAAATGACGTATTAAGTTTTCCTTTATAAATATAATTTGCTTGGATAACATCCATTGAGCTCTCTATATAGATATAACACTTAATATTATATATTATATTAAGTTAATCTTGATGGATTATCCTCACCGTTTACCGACTGGACATATATATATATATATATATATATATATATATATAGGAAAAACTACTAAAAAGTTGTAAGTTTAAAAATGTGCTTTTTTGACAGTATTTGTTTATTTCTATTATTATATTTGATATTTCAGACCGTCCTCGGCCCTTCATCAGAAACAAATGATTTTAAAATTTCAATTAGAAACGTATTTCACGAGAGCGTTCGTGGACAGATATATATATATATATATATATATATATATATATATATATATATATATATATAGGTATTGGTGTCAGTCCGTAAACGGTGAGGACAATCCAACAAGATTACCTTAATATAAAATATTAATTGGTAAATCCATATAGAGAGTTCGATGGGTGTTAACCAGAGCGATATGAAGTTTATAAAGGAAAACTCAACACGTCATTTCAGTTATAAACTATAGCTCATATACACTCGAGAAAAAAATTTAGATATTCTAGAATTTCATGGGTAATACGTATTTCGCAGCACAAAAAATGCTGCTCCTCAGACCCAAGAGATACAACAGTTAATTACAAAAATTAAAAAAAAAGATTAACTGTTGTATCTCTTGGGTCTGAGGAGCAGCATTTTTTGTGCTGCGAAATACGTATTACCCATGAAATTCTAGAATATCTAAAATATTTTTTAGATTATATTACTCTGTTAAATTAAATAAATAAATTTAACATTGAGTTCTTTTGAGGTCGTCTCTATCGGAATTTACCTGACTTAAATACCAAATATTCTACGTTGTATATATGGTGAGAGGGCTAAATTGTCGTCTAAATTACGCAAACATGAAAATAACACTGATATCTCATCTTAACAGATAATTTTAAAGTCACAAAAATTTACACAAAAATACTTACAATACTAAAGAGTGAATGTGTTCCATAAAATCACGATTGGCTTCAACTGCGGCCTCCAGACGGCTTTGGAGTCACCTGCTACTCTTTTAGACAGTCCCATTGTTTAAGCGGCATAATCTTTGCCTTCAGTTCGTCTTTGGTGTTGCAAGGAGTTTTGTTGGTCCCTCGCTCAACTGCAGCACACGCATAATAATCAAGCGGTTTGCAGTATATATATATATATATATATATATATATATATATATATATATATATATAGTGAGTCATTGTTTTAAATGAATATATCACTATATATTATATATATATATATATATATATATATATATATATATAGTGATTCATTGTTTTAAAAACCATTGTAACAACCATTACAATATATATATATATATATATATATATAGTGATTCATTGTATCACTACACAAAAATTTTCGCGTTTCGAAGCTGCTACGTGCGCTTCTCCTCGAGTGATAAGTTGAAATGAAAATTAAATGGTGAAAACGGTTTATTTATGGTGATATGATGTTTAAGTGAATGTGGGGTTGGGAGTTTAGTCTGATTTAGTCGGCCATATTGTAGCCCTAGAGTTGTAGCCTTGGGTTAGGAGTGGTAGCTTAGTTTAAGACAGGTTCCTTATTTATTTTGTCTGGGTAGTTCTTTTCAAGACATAGGGAGACGTGGAGAGCCATGATCGCCTACGTCCTGAAGGGAAAGGGCACATAGAAGAAGAAGAAGAAGTTCTTTTATTGGGATTTATGGTTTGTTTGTTTTTAAGGAAGGGTAGACATTTTTTGTTTATTTTAATGCTATCTAAGTGTGGTTGGAGTGGCGCCGCTGTTAATGAAAACGATGTAAATAAATGTCGGGTGGAAGATTAGTACAATCTAGTCGTCTGTTTGTAGTCCTAGAGATGCCGCTTTGGGTTAGGAGAAGGGTGTGGGGTAGATTAATTTTGCATAGGTTACTTTTTCGTTTAGTTTAGGTAATTCCTATATTGGGATATATGGATTTTTAAGGAAGGGTCGATGGTTTTTATTTTACTACTATATATATATATATATATATATATATATATAATACACACACATAGATAGATAGATAGATAGATAGATAGATAGATAGATAGATAGATAGATATGTAATATTTTAAACGTTATATGTTGTTAGTTGATTCACGTGTTTAAGTTGACATTCCTGCTATTGTAAAATGCAACTTTATGTCCTATTACATAAGCATAAATAGAAGACTCAGAATTGCAGGGAAACGACAGTAAACAAAGATGATGACGGAGCGGAAACATTAAAATCCGAAGTGGAAACTGCAATGGCCAAACTGAATAGAAACAAAACAGCAGGGCCAGACGGTATTGTAATAAAGATCCTGGCAGCTTTAGACGAATTCGGCGTAGAGAAAATTACAGAAATAATAAATGAATTCTATAACAGTGTTGAGATACCTAAGCAGATTATTTTTCATAATACTGCTTAAGATGCCAGGTGCAAACGAATGTGAAATGTACCGAATAATCAGCTTAATAAGTCAGATAACGAAACTCATCATTCGAATTCTGATAAATAGAGCGCACAGCAGAATAAGGTCAGAGATAGGACAATAAAAGTGCGGCTCCGTCAAGGACACGGGAACAAGAAACTTAGAATGCTATCAGAAAAGACAATACCAATGAAGAAGGACGTGTAAATTTTTCGTAGACTACGCAAATGCATTTAACAAAGTACGCCACAAAGACTTGATAGAAATTGCTCAGCAACTTCGACATATTTAAGAAAGACATTAGAGTAATCAAGAACCTCTACTGGCAGCAAACCGCCTGCATACAGACAGGCAACGAGTTCAGTAGATATATAAACGCTGTGGAGTAGTTTTCGCACTGAAGGTTATAATCGTGCTATGTCGGTTGCTAATCGACTTAACGCGCCCTAAATGTTAGGAACTTGGTAATCTTCCACTGTAAGCTGACTCCTTAGTATTTGGCTAACTGTCAACTAATATAAACATCCTAGTAGTTCTACTGAACTCCAATAGAACTCCTATGAACTTCCCAAGAACTTCTCAAGAACATCTTGTTAACTCTTATTAATATATTAAGGAGAATCAATAATCTGAGGAATAAGTGTGTTTCTCGATAACAATAAATATAGAAAGGGGCGTAAGTAGAGGATGTGTCATTTCACCGGATATATTCAACTTGTACACCGAGGCTATTCTGAGCGCCCTAGAAGTCATACCAGGATTCATCATCGGCGGCCACCGTCTGAACAATATAAGATACGGAGATGATACAATGCTGATAGCAGACACGAAAAGGAAACTACAAGACCTCCTAAGAAGGTAACTGAAGAAAACATAAATGACTACAAATAAACTACAAAAACTGAATGCATAGTAATTAGTAAAAAGAAGAGCCGAAAATGCCAACTACAGACCGAGGATACTAAAATCAAGCAGGTACAGAAATTTAAATACCTGAGAATTGGTATAAAAGAAGACGAAAAGTGCAATACGGAAATTCGAAGGCGAATCGGCAGGTCAAAGATGTTTTCCAGAAGCTGAGTAGAGTATTGAGAAACAGGAAAAGTTTGCTTGAAACAAAGAAGATTGTTGCTGGATTGTTATGTGATGTCTGTACTTCAATATGGCAGTGAATGCTGGACAATCTCGTCAAAGATGAAGGAGATACTTGAAGCAAGCTAAATGTGGTTCTACAGAAGGATACTGAGGATATTATGGATCAATGATGAGGTTTTGGGAAGGAAGGAAACGAAAAGGGAACTAATACTTAACATAATGAGAAGACGGATAAAGTCCTTGTGATATGTGATGAGGAAAGATGGCTTAGAGAATCTGATACTCACAGATCAGATAGAGGGAAAGAGAGACCGGGGAAAGCAGCACGAAACATACTTGATGTACATGAGCAAATGAATGTCAGAGCGGGGTTTGGGTGGTATAACAGGAGGAAGCGTGCTAAGAGCCACTGGGGACAGGTGGAAGGCCATGATCGCCTACGTTCTGAAGAAAAACAGCACATAGAAGAAGAAATTTACGTCTACTTCTGTCTGCATTCGAGATTTGTAATAAAATATGTTTTTGACTTCCTCCCGAAACTGGAAACTATAGCGCAAAAAGATTCTAAATATACTTTTAAGAAACGCGCATCTCCTTTCGATTTGTGGTTTTATGGATGAATCAATTTTATTTAAAATCTGACAATATTTTTCATTATTTTCTTACTTTCTACACGTTTCGGATACGGCAGTAACGATAGCAGATGTGGGCTTTTTTAAATGAACGTTTTTCGTCTAAGACTATATATATTTACGCTCTCACACCCTGATTGAGCACTCTGGAAGAATGGGAGACTTTGAAAAACAGTAGCTACTCTGGCATGTACGCATCGCTCATTCACTAATGAATTAGAGCACTCTGGCTATTGGGCGTGTATAATACTAATAATATACATGCTAAAATATCTGCCTTCTTCTACCGTGCGCCCATGGTAGAACCGCCGACTGACGCCACTTCGGTCGGGTTTCAATCCTGGGTTAAAAGCAATCGGAGTCTAACCGTACTGATGAGCTGTGATACAGCGAAACATCTGTTTGCGGATGACTATATATATATATATAGTCTTAAATGGATGTGTTTAGCCACACTGATGAGCTGTGATAGAGCGAAACAGGCTTGTATGTGGATGACTAATATATCTATATCTATATATATGTATGTATCTTTCTGAAGAAGTGTTGAACGAAAAACAATTTTAAAAAAATGCACTCCGTCACTTTTAAAACTATATTACGTCATAATAATTTTTAAAACTATGTGTGTGTGTGTGTGTGTGTGTGTGTGTATTGCGTCATGATCATTTTGTAAAAATATAAATATATATATGTTTAAAAATGACCATAAAGTAACACACACATATATATATAGTCATCCGCAGACAGATCTGTTTCGCTGTATCACAGCTCATCAGTACGGTTAGACATCCGATTGCTTTTACCCAGGATTGAAACTCGACCGAACTGGCATCGGGCGGTGTTTCTACCTCTGAGCTAGGTAGAAGTAGGGGGGAGACTTTTAGCGTATGATGTATCATACGCCTGTAGTTATATATATATTACACAGTATAGAAGAGTCACTTAGGCAACATTTGTGAAAAAAGACCCCCATGGTGTAATTCACTCCGCCAGAAATTTGGAAAAAAGTCATGCTTGGTATTCGTTTCAGTAGCTCCCATACGAACATTTCAGGGTGTTTTGATGTCAATCTGAGGACAGTGAAGATAATTTGAAAAGGGTTTGATGAGTCTAATGGCGATTACGAAGGTACGAAAAACACACTTTGATTGTTTTGACAAGAAAAGAACTCCCAAATTTGTTGGTAAGGGCTTCAGAGTCAACACAGAGTCCTACATCAAGTACTTTGAAGTGGTAGCGCTATCCTGGGTCAAGAGAATGGCATCTGGAAGTCCCCATATCTAATACAAGATTCCGCGCCATGCCACACAGACAATAGAACCCATTCATGGCTGTCAGACAATTTCTGCGATCACATCCCCCCTTATACCTGGCCACCTAGATCCCCAGACTGCAACCTCCTTGTGTGGGGCGAAGCTGAGCGAAAGACCAACAAAACTCCCTGTAACACTAAGGATTAACTGAAGGTACGGATTATAGCAGTATTCATCAACTTCAAAAAGGAGACCGTCCAGAAAAGTTGCAGGAGATTCCGAAATCGTCTTTATTAAATGCATTTACTGTTTAATATTTCAACTTTTTTTTGTGGAGTATTAGTAAATATATTTGTTAAAATAAGATATCAGTGTTATTATCATTTTTGCGTAACTTAGGTACTAATTCATCCATCGCGCTCTGTATATCTTGAAATTTTGCCCACGCTGGTTGTTAATACCAATTTTATTGTTAAAACGTTACCGTAATAAAATCGAAGGTTTTTTATGATTTTTTTTTGTTAGTGACGATCGGTCAGCCGAATGCAAATTCCGTCTTTTTTATTTTCTGCTGTCTTCCTCCCAAGACAATTACACAAGACATTTTCAAGTATTTCAACCAGAGCAGTCCTTTGTTAAAAAACCTCATTCTTCAATATTAGCATCAATAATTGCTATTTTGTGGATTCATTCGCGCGTCTTAAAGACCTTGATTAGAGCTAGTGTTTGTTCATCTTAGCGTTTCAATATAACGACACGTTCAAATACACCCACAACTGTTATATTCTAATTATTCAAGTCATCGAATTCTTGAAAGAAATCTTTAACGTTTATCCATCATTTTACTTCTTTTGTTTTGCTGTTTTTCCTCGACTTTTTTTTCGATTTTATCTTTACGCTATTTTGTTTGTCTGAATTGAAAAGCCTTTGCCCGGGGTTGTTAAGATAGTTTCGTGCGCCATGTGTTTCCGCTTCATCAAATATGCTGAAAAGCGCCCATGGCCATATTTCTATCTGGACAGCCCGTGGTCTTGAATCTATCATTTATAAAGTGTCTAAAGAATTAAGTTTACTTTTTTATGAAAAAATCAGTTGCAAAATAGATTGGTTTAATTGATGTACTCGGTATGACAAAAAAATGCGCTGTAATCAAAGTTTGGATTCTATAATGGTGTTCCTAATAATGAATGCTATCCCAAAAATAATGGTGTCTTTAATGATGGAATTAATAACGTTTCTCTTTAGTTCTGAAAGTCTTCTCTGGGTGAAAGAATATTTCTTGCTTCTTAACTTTTTGAATTCGTACAGAATACAGTCCCTTTATAGTTTTGACAAAATATTAATTAGTGAGTGAGTGAGTTTTGTTTAACGGCATATCAACCTCTATGCGTTATTTAATGTCAAAAAGGTATGGTTTTAGGTATTTTTTTTTGATTTAGTAAGATTTTGATGAAATTTCTTTTTTGTTATTTTAGAAAACTACTACTAGTTTGGGATTAAAAAACGTATTGCTGGTAATATTTTTTTTCCTTCAAAAATGTATTGTGGTAAAAAGTTTTTCCTTCAAAAATGTGTTATGGTAATAATTTTTTACTTAAAAAATGTGTTGTTGGTAATATTTTTCCTTAAAAACTGCATATTTTTCTATAAAAGTTTATTTTTATACTTTCATAGTGTTTTGACCCCCAGTTTGGGGGTTTTGGCCATAGCTGGGACCCTAACAGGTTCTACCACTCCGGGTCAGAGTGGACCTGAGAACAACAGCAATTCAGAGGTGGTTCCATGCTCCTCACAACCTCCCAATCAGATCATACCCAGGACCAAAAAATATTAGAACGTAAAACTTATTCTAACTATACCATAATTATTGAAAAATATCCTGACAATGATCATGTCAAAAATGAAACAGGGTTTTCATTCGAATATATAAAATTCTGATATTTTTAACAAAAATTCTGGGGCCAACTAACGGTAATTTAAAATTGTTTCCGTTGCTTTTTATCCAAGACTGCATTTACGGAGAAAAATCAAATAAAGTATTTTTCCAACTCCATTGTTTTTGTTTGATTTTTGTTTTTAAATCTAACCAGTAAAGATTTGAAAACTTGAAAATTGGAAAATTAACAAAGATCAAATATGTAACCCTCGACATTGCATAAACTGTCCTGTTCATGGTAGGAGACGATGGACCCAAACGTAAGGATCATATAAATTTCATATTTAGAGAGACAATGATTCTCGTAAACCATTGTTATATAAAACCTTTTTGGTCTATGGTCTTCATTGATTAAAATCATTGTAGATCGTTATTTGAAGAGAGACATGAAAATCAAACTTTAAGACAAGAATGTGACCATCGACCGTCGTGTAATAAAATCAAGGATATAGACAGAAAACAACAACTGACAGAATTAAGGCTCTGACAACATCCTCAGTAGACCTAGTATAGAGATGAACGCCATGAGGGAACTTCAACATTAATATAGAACACGTAAAAGTTTCCATCTCTTGAGTATAGACATTAGGTTTAAGGTTCCGAAATTGCAGAAATCGACTGTTCAACATATCTGTGGCCTAGTGGATTAAATCATATCTTGTTGCGAGTAGTTTTGTGTAGAGTTGAGCAGTTAGAAAAGTGATACCCTCTGATAAAGTGGAAGGGACAGGGAAAAAGCGAAAAAAATGAGTAGCATAAAAAAGGAATGAGAAAAATCCAAGCCATGATTCAAAATTCCGTTAAGAAGTTTAGCTAATACGATAGACACCCGAAGACACCACGGTTTTATGACTATAACAAAGATTTTATTAACAGGAATGTAAAGCATATAAGACTTATACAAATGATAATTCCTCATCTCGCAAATTCCCACACAGTTTTTTGGATACGTTTGTCCTAAAAAAGCAAAAGGTAAGATAACGTAAGATAAATATTTTCTTCAGTGTCTTTTTTTTTTGTCATTGTTTTCAGTAATCCTGACCAAAAGAATTTTTTCTCTTGCAGTAATTAGCAATTCTTCTTCGTTTTCATAGTCAGTCAGTGCCATACGTGATACACGGCTTGGGCAACCATGTCTTAAAAGAGACATGACTGACTGGGCAGAAGATTATCCCAAAGTAGGTAGCCATTACTTTCTGCTGTAGACTAGTTGCCAGTCAAGGCTATAGAACTCTATCCTGTTATTTCACTCATAGCTAGAGGAGGAAGAGATGTATTATATTATTAAGTAGTAATTAGTGGGGGTTCAGTTTATTACTTCATGACAATAAAAAAATCGGTTCCCCTCTTTATCCCCAGTAGAAGCCTTAATCATGTTTCCAACTATTATACGTGATACATGCTTGGGCGATCATGTCTCTTTTGAGACATGACTGACTGGGCAGAAGATTATCCCACAGTAGGTTGCCATTACTTTTTCTTGTAGACTAGTTGTCATCCAAGGCTATAGAACCCAATCTGTCCTGTTATTTAATCCATAACTGGAGGCAAGAGACAGATAATTACCTTTCCCAAGGGTATTTGCGCAAAAGTGAATGCAACGAATTCAACTGGAATTCGGACTCGGCTCCCCGATTTCTCAATCCGTGCCGATATCCACTGCACCACAACATTTCTATAATAAAATACACTCAATATAAGGCTCGGAAGCCTCTCGAGTAGAGCATCACTGTTACAATACTGAATGAGGCGTGTGATATCAATGAAAGAGGAGCTGTTAGAAAGATAAAGAATACAAATATAAGGAGGATAGATAAGGGTTGACTCTTGAAATACTTTCGCTTTTCCGCAAGACACAGCCATTTTTTTTTCTCTTTGAATGAATCTAATAAAATATAAAATCAGAACAAATTTGAAAAGGAGAAGAGTTTGTTGATGCCATTAAGGAGTCTCGGATAGAGGGACATGAATGAAAACTCATAAGTACTCTCGAAAATTAAATCTCCTCACCGTTTGTGTTCTGAAGGCGTTACAACTTAATTCAACCCACAGTGATGAATTGAAACAAAACACTTTTATATTAGACAGGAAATCCTTCCTCTTACTCTTTGGATCTTACAACCAATCCGAAAGATATCATGAAAATGGTTATCGGAATTATTAAATTTTCAAGACAATTCTTTGAATTAGAATCAGCATTTCATTCCACCTTTCCAAATGATAGATTCGCTCTTAGCAATGACTAAATAGAAGAATATTATAACTATTTCCACACTAACAAAGCCTAATAACTAAAATACATTTATGTATTTGCATTGAACACGTTGTATTTTGTGAATGATTTCTAAAGATTTTCTTTTGTAAGACTCATATTGATTCAAATCAGCTTATAATTAAAACCAAAAGGAATTGGGAAAAACTTATAAAAAAGAAATCTTTAATTTTAATATCAAAATCTATTAAGATGAAATATTTCTTAACTCATTTTGTTAACATCAGCTTGAAATAATTTTGATTAAATCTATTATAAACTTTTCAGTTGACATGTGTAAATTTTTTAATTCTTTTATTCTGGCAAAATTGTTATTAACAATTATTCTTGTTTTGTTTTTAGATTCTATTTGATCCATTCAATGAGAAAGAAAAATGGATGCAGTTTGTGGAAAGGTGGAAGTATTTCTTTCTAAGAGTTTCGCATTGCAGTCGACAATCAGTAAAATTCAAATGCCAATTATATTGAATAGAAATGGCGGAAGTGAGAGAATGAAAGAAAAAATAAATGGGTTCTTTTGATTTTGGTGGGAAATGGGATCAATAATTGCTTCAAAGGAAGAAATATTTGTGTAAGTAATTAACAAGCGAGCGAGAGAGCGTGCAAAAGAAAGAAAGAAAGAAAGAAAGAAAGAAAGAAAGAAAGAAAGAATATATGAACGGGAAAAGGTCAAGGGAAAAAAGAAAACACACAAGAAGAATAAAAAATAACATCGATTTAGAGAAAGAATATAACCATGTAAATAAGAAGGAGAAAAATAAAAAAGAAGAAAAATAAAAAGGAAACCTTGGAGAAAAAAATGAACGAGAAAATGAAGAAAAGGAAAAGAAACAGAAACAGAAGAAGAGAATGACGAAAAAAGGAGAGAAAGGAGAAAAGAGAAGAAGAAAGTGTAACAAAAAAGGAGAGGAAAAAGAAAAAGAGATGAAAGAGAAAAAGAAGCGGATAAGAAGAAAGAAAAACAAGAGAGAAGAATCGCAAAATAAAAAAGAAAGAAAGGAGAAAAAGAAGGGGAGAAGAAGAAATTGAAACAGGAAAGGAGAACGGGAAGATGAAAAGAATGAAAAGAAAAAAGAAAAACGAAAAATTAAAAACCAGAAGGGTGAAAAAAAAGGAGAAAGTATAAATGAAGAGGAGAAGAAGAGAGAAAATCAAAACGAGAGTTAGTGAAAAGAAAAGGAGAGAATGGCAATAAAAGAAAAGGAGAAGAAGAGAAACTAGATATGAGTAGGTCGAAAGGAAAGAAATATGAAAAGCTGAGAAGAAGAAAAAAGAGAAACAAGACAGAAGGTGAAAAAGGAAGGAAAAAGAAGAAAAAGGAAAGCAGAAAAAGAAACAAGAGAGGAGAATGGCAAAAAGAAAAAGAGAGAAAGGAAAAAAGAAGAGAAAAATAAGAAATAGAAGAGCAAAAAGAAGGGACGAGAAAAAGAAAAAAGGAAGAAGAATAAAGAGAAAAAAGAGAGAAGAAGGGTGAAAAAGAAAAAATAGAACAAGAAGAAAAAGAAGAGGAGAAGTAATAAAAACAATAGAGAAAGTCGGAAAGAAACGAATAGAAAGAAAACAATGAGGAAAAAGAAGCAAGAGAGAAGAACGGCGAAAAGAAAGGTAGAGAAAGAAGAAGAAGAAAAAGAAGAAGAAGAAACAAAAGAAGAGAAAGACAGAAAAAGGAAGAGAAAGAAGAAAAAGAAGAAGACGAAACAAAAGAGCAGAACGGCGAAAAAAGGGAGAGAAAAAAGAAGAAGACACAAAAGAGGAGAACGGCGAAAAGCTTAGTAGAGAAGGGAGAGAAAAGAAAAGGAAAAAGAAAGAGAAACAAGAGAGGAGAAGAAAAGGTGAGAACGGAGAAAAAACAGAAGAATGAGAGACAAGAAGAGAGTAATGAGAAGAAAAAGGAAAGAATAGAGAAAAATGAAGAGAAGAAAAAGGATAAACAACAGAGGATAAGGAGGCAAAAAGGAGAAAAAAGAGAAAGAAGAGGAGAAGGCGAAAGAAAAACAAAAGAGAGAAAGGCAAAAAGAACAAAGCTAAAAGGAAATAAGAGCGGAAGAACAAATAGAAACAAAAGAGGAGAAGGACTAAAAGAAAATAGAGGAGAGGGAAAAGAGAGATAATAAAATGGCGAAAATAAAAGGAGGAAAAGCAGGAAAGGAAGAGAAAAAGAAGAACGAAATGTGAAAATAATAATCTGCGCTGAAAAAAAAAAAGAAGGGAAGATGACGGAGGTAAAGAAGAGTTTAAAAAAAAGAGGTAAAAGAAAAAGAATCAGTAGACAAAAAAAGAAACCAATTAATCAAACTTCGATAAAAAAAAAAATGGAGGTAATTCAGATGAACGATAAATATAAGAAAAGACGAAACGGAATAACAAATAAAAACTGCGGCAACCTTTGGGAAATGCAAACGATGATTGGTCACTAACCGCCCTAGTCCCTGTAACTTTCATTTACACAAGCTCGTTAGGTAGGCTATTCGATGATTCACTTTGCACCTCTTGCCTTCATCTATACCATAGACTCTATGCTATACTTAACATCCTTTTTTAGAAACATTGTCCAATCCTCACTGCCATACGAGAGCATTCATATTAAATTAACCGTTAAATTTTCTCTTTTTTGTTTTTTACGCAATTTTCATTTCTCTTAATTCTTTGCTTAGCTTCTTAAATATATTTTGGCTATTTTAATGCGCCTTCTGATTTTGACCTCACATTCTCCGATAAATATTACCAAGTTATATTTCTGTACTTTTTGAATCAAAAATAAATTTTAATCAAACTCATCTGAGTGGGAATGAAGATAAAAATATTGTGTTGCACTAATCTTACATGTAGATAAAATTTACTTATCTTGAAAATCTGCATTCGACTTTTTCAACTCGAACGTTTAGCTCAAAACTTCTGCAAACATATCTGCCTAAAATTTTACATTTGACGTCTTCGCTTTAACCGAGCCATATCATGAGGAGGCGGGTTAAAGAGACGTAATTAGTAAGTATTGTCACGTTCTTCGTTGACAGCGACGGACGTTCTGAGGTTACTCAGTTTACAGATAGATACTTGTCAAAGACCTCAGCTCATAAGCATTTTATCGGGTCTCTTTTCTAAACAGGAGTGTTCTGAACGGTGATAGAGTGCTAAACGTATATTCCCTCGAAGATTTAGCATTAACTTGCTCGGCCATACACACCGTAGCCAGAACGTAACAAAACTGTGATTCCAGCATATGTGAAGTCTTCTTGTGACAGAATGGATAATTCAAAAGACTGAACAGTAAATCGCTGCAACTAAAAATCCCGTTGGAGATGAGCCATCATAATGCAGAAAATGACTCAGATTTTTACTGGACGGGTTAGAAAGAAGGAAAGCTACGAGATTGACACCCAAATGCAGTCATCTATCGTCAAGTGCTTCGACACAAAAACTAACTCGCCCAGCTCCTGTTAATACTCAGTATTTCTCAATGGGCGTACAAATTGTTCAACCAGACAGACAGATCGAAAGTAGAACGAGCGTGAGGAAGACAGCATTATATTCAGTGTCGCCAAATTTCATCTATTCTGATGCTTTCTACAAGGATCTGATCAAAGCTTCTCAAATAATTGATCATGAAAAAGATAGCATTGTACTTAGTATTACATAAGTTCATCTATTCTGATGCTCTTTACAAGGAACTGATTAAAACCAGAGCTTCTCAAATGCTTCATCATGAAAAAGATAGCATTGTACTTAGTGTTACATAAGTTCATCTATTCTGATGCTCTCTACAAGGAACTGATCAAAACCAGAGCTTCTCAAATAATTGATCATGAAAAAGTTAGCAATGTACTTAGTGTTACATAAGTTCATCTATTCTGATGCTCTCTACAAGGATCTGATCAAAACCAGATCTGCTGAAATGATTAATGATCATGAAAAAGACAACATTGTAATCAGTGTCGCATAACTTCATCAATTCTAAAGATCTCTATAAGGAACCGGTCAAACTAGAATTGCTAAAATGATTGGTGATCATAAAAAAGATAGCCTTATACTCAGTGTCGCCTATCAATTGGCAAATGAATTAATTATTTATATTAAATAAACTAACTCATGTCAGATAGAAACTTTTGAAACCATTTACTCGAGTAAGAGTAAACGAGCTGGGGATTAATTATATTATCCTTAAATTATGCTTACAAATTGTATATATTTAATACATATGCACAAACTGGATTTGGCATTAAATAATCCACAGTGGTTGATATGCCATAAAACCTGAAACAACCGACCAGACAATCAAAGTTGAAATGAATCTTACCTCAGTCTATCAGGAATTATGACAAGTGGCACGAACTACGGTTGTACTACAAGAGAAATAGAAGTACTCATACGTACTTACGAAGATTAGTCTACTTAAGTCAAGCAAGGGTCAAGAAGATTGCCTTGTGTCAGTATTATAACTGAAGAGGATTAACCTGCTTTGAAAATCTGCATTTCCAATTCTTGACTTCTACCTGAATTCAAGCAGTGGCACTAGCAGAAATGACACACTTTCCTCTTCGTTACATCAACTTCACAAATTTAATCGCAGTACTAGATTGACAGCTAGGTCTCATAATTTTACTATTGAAATTGCTAGATGAAACCGTAAGTTCTATTTTACTAGTTTTTTTTTCCTCCGCACTTCCTGATTATATAACTTTTTCCGAACTCTTGTTATTCTATCAACTACGATGTTCAAAATTTTAAATGCAACGTCAGTCATCATCGTCTGTCTTTTTTTAACTTTGTCCTTTTATCGCATTCCCTGTTCTTATTTGTTTGCTTAGGTTTGTTTTGCTTATTCTCGGTAATCTCTTGCGCCTTAGTGATTTTAACGTCAATAATTTTACCGCCAGACAAATTGCAACGATGTTGAATTCTAACATACTTCACTGGCATAAGAATTTGCTTTTGTCTGGAATTGGAGTCAACTGCTGTTCTCATCTTAGATAGGAAAAGGCGCCCTGTCAAAAGGGTTACAACCTCTCGGCATTACCTTCGTCATTGCACTAAGAGATGTGAGGTCGGTGTATTTTGGATCTTGGTGTATATGCCGACGTACGTGCATGCCCGTCAAGTAAAAATTGACCCGTGTCACACCCTGTCTTATTGGGGAAACTTGGTAAGGATATAGTAACCAGTAAATCCGTAAAATGTACCCAGTTTAGTTTTTAGTTTATTTCATTATAAGACCTGGTAGGTAACCGATTTCAAATTTTGACCGATTTTATTTTGTTCACTTCGTACTTGGGAAATGCTTGAATCCATCTTCGTTCCTGCTTGGGGAGTTGGGGAGCATACACATACATCAGCATACAGGCCCAAATCCCAAAACACCAAACCCACCTCTTGTATTGCAATGACGGAGGTGAAGCCGACGGGTTGTAGTCCTCTGAACTGAACGTCTTTTCCCATCTAAGTTGACTCTAATTCCGGACAAAAGCGAACTCTTATGCCAGCGGAGTATCTGAGCATTCGATATGATTGCAATTTGTCTGGCGGTAAATTTCTTGACGTTAAAAGTCACTAAGACGCAAGGGATCAGAAAACAAAACCTGAGCAAACAAAAAAGAACAGGGTTTGCGATAAAAGGACAAATTTCAAAGAGACAGAAGATGATTGATGTTGCATTTAAATTTTTGAACATCATAGTTAAATTGTAGGGTAGACAGTGTTCTCTTGTGTTGCAATCAGTTTATACAAATAAAAATATTGAATTTATGATGACCCGGAAGAAATATTAAAGCTTTAGTACGTAACGCGATACTCCTAAAACTCTAATGAGTTGCGGAACTAGTGGTTTTTAATCTGATGCCAACTAATGTTTCAGAAGATTATCTTGCGCCAATTTTACAAATTTGAAAGACACGCTATCTTTCGACGTTTTAACAGAACCTTAACGCTGACTTCTGATATCAGAACAACTCCGCAACTATCTCAGCCATATATTCACATAGATTTGTTTGAATAAGACTGGTGAGGTCTGTCTCTTTATAATTTTATTAAATTTGTCCATTTGGTTGTTTTATATAGAAACGCAAATTTATAAAGAAACCTTTCAAAGTCCATACTGTTTGTGTCTGTGTAACCACGTCCATTACGAGTCGTTATTGGGAACGGTAATGTTGTCAAATGCCATAGAGATTTTCTTTTTCTTTTTTGTAAAAAAAATGTAGGGTTAAACTAAAAAACATTTTCTGTTTCCACTGAAAACATTAACATTCCTTTTAATGACTTGTGATGATCAAAAGAAATCGAAAAAACATTATAGAGTTTGGTCAGTTTTTGCATAAATTTGATCCGAATGTATGGCAGATTACAGGCAAACTAAATTAAAGTGGAATAACAATTAAACTTGAGAAAAAGTTTGTCGACAGACTTAATAAAACTTGTTTTAATGAATTCCTGGCAAGTAACAATTTCTTCTTTTTTTATAAACATTTCACGCCAAGCAAGACAGAAATACAACTGGTGCGCAGGGGGTTACCATGAGGGGATAAAATAGGTACAGAGAATGTCGAAGAAAAGATAAGAGATAGATGAGAATCAAGTCGATAAAAGATGGCAGTTGACGTTGCATTTAAACTTTTGGAGATTGTAGTTATCAGGGAAGCAAGAAAACTGTAGGGAGTTCCACGAACGGAAAATGCGAGAAAAGAAACTGAGGAAGTAGAAGAGTCGGGCGTATTTAACTAGTTTGACGTTGGACCTTAATGTCAATCTAGTAGCACTAATGAATATATGTGAAGAAATGACGTGTAAATAATTATCGAGAGACAGTTAAAATATTCCCCAACAAATTAAGAGACTTAACGAAATCCTTCTGCCGGCAAAGACAAGGTTTTCGCATGGATATGCAGATTGATTCCAAAATATTAAATCCTCCCCTCGTTATAAATACATATTTATATGTATATTTATTTTAACATCCCTCCCTATTTTTGCTCTTCATTTTCGTTGCTGTTTTTTCGTTTGATTTGTGATTCCAACGATTATCTCCTGATGAGATGTTGGACGAAAGAGCTGTAGGCTATAAATAAACCCCTTGTTTTTAAAGTTGTACATATATATATATATATATATATATATATATGTGTGTGTGTGTGTGTCTGCGTGTGTGAGAGAGACAGACAGACAGACAGACAGTGAGAGATGCCAGATGATAATCTGAAGAGCAGTTAAAATCTTCGCTTTCCTATGTGTTTGAACACCATCTATTCTAAAGAATAAACAGTATTTCACACACACACACACACACACACACACACACACACACACACACACACACACAGGTACATGGATATCAAATTTCGTCCTGGAAGGACTAAACTGGAGAATTGTATGAAAGAGGATTGTGTTGCGCCAATTTTCCAAAGGGACAATGATAATGCTGGTTGATATGAAAATATATATTCTAGCTTTGTTGTGGTTGAATAACTGACCACGAATGGATTAAAGTCAACACCGTAATATTATTCGACAAGGCTAGCATAATAACCACTACACCACTACACCATATTCCTATTTGCTAAGTTGACACAACGCTGTAGGGAGCAGCAAACCTGAATTTAACCCATTACTGTATTAATAGTCTGCCATATTAACTCAAATATTTACCCCAATTTCTGGTTCATTAATTGATTGTTTTTTTACTTATCACAACCCTATTTTGGGTTATTTAAAGCAGAAATATTTTGTATCGTCAGAATAATTTTTGGTGTTACTATAGCTTGAGGTCTACAACAATATTGTATGATTTCTACCTACCGTTTCGACTACTTCGTCAGGTCTACCGCAGCATCAAACTATAATATAATGTTGTATGTGCATACATACTTATTTAAAACTCATATTAATATTTAAATATCTATATACTATTCATATTAAAGGTAAAGAGGTAAAAATAAACACGCTATCAAATACAATACATATATTTATTTTAACAAACACTTCGTATATCTTTTAGGAATGGCACAAATAGATCATTGAAATTTTTTCTCATCATCTTCCAGAAAAAAATGATCAACGTGTGACTGGAAGAGCTAGCCTTTTGTTGAGAATCATCATTTTAGCATTCAACCAAATGTGGAACAAATATAAATATCCATGTTGGACCTACACAACCGGCCATAATTATTAGGCAACCCTATGTTTTTATGTATGTATTTCATACTATTTTTAGTATTTATTGCCAAGTGGATAATTCTAAATGAAAATAGAATGGTTCTTTTGTTATTATTCAGTCAGTTAAATGCCCTACGTGATACACGCTTGTGCGATAATGTCTCTTTCGAGACATGACTGACTGGGCAGAAGATTATCCCGCATTAGGTTGCCATTAATTTCTGCGGTAGACTGGTTGCCAGCCAAGGCTAGAGAACCCACTCTGTCCTGTTATTTATTCCATAGCTGGAGGGAGGAGACGGATTAATACCTTTCTCAAGGGTGTTTGGGCATAAGAGAATGCAAGGAATTCAACTGGAATTCGAACTCGGCTCCCCGATTTCTCGTTCCGAACCGATATCTACTGTACTACAAGCCTTTGCTTTGGCCAGTCAATAATAAGAAGAGACTAGCATGGAGAAGAGAGCACAAAAACTGGACACCAGAACAGTTCATTTGATGCACATGTTATTGTGCAGTATTAACAAAAGAACCATTCTATTTTCATTTAGAATTTATCCACTTGGCAACAAATACTAAATAGTATGAAATACATCATTTTTTTAAAAAAAACCTGGGGTGCCTAATAATTATGGCCGGTAGTGTTTTTGACCTGATGTCCACGCGAGAGCAGCGGCACGGTAGACCTATCCCCTGTACCTAGGTAGACGATATTTTGAGTTAGACCTCACGCTATAATAGTATCTTATTCTTCATTTTTGTGCATGAGTGAATATTGCACTAAAAATGTTTTTGATCATAATGATTTTTCCAGATTCATGTCCTACTACTAAATCTAAGTGGGGAAGTGGGGGTGGTATTCATGAGGTCAGTATTTATGGGGGTAGTATTCATGGGTGTAGTATTCATGGGAGTATAATTTCATGTGGGTGTAGTATTCATGGGGGTAGAATTTCATGTGGGGGGTAGTATTGATGGGGGTAGTATTGATGATGTAGTATTCATGGGTAGTATTTACGGGGGTAGTATTCATGGAGCTAGTGTTTCATGGGGTAGTATTTATGGAAGTAGTATTCATGGGGGTAGTATTGATAAGGGTAGTATTCATGGGGGTAGTTTGATTCATACATTTGCCAAGGGTATTTGGCAGTAATTGAATAAAACTTTACTAAAGTTTTCGCTAAAATAAATATAAAGTTATACTTCATTTCAATGTAGCAACAATATGCCTTCAAAGGCTGACAAAGCAAACTTTAACTAATGATTAAAATAGAAATTTTAATAAAAACCAAAAATGAATTTGTGACAATGGCGGCAAGTTTGGCGTTATGTGTTCTTAATTCTTGTATCCGAAGTAAAAGCCAAATATATTCCATGAGAAAGAACTGCTTTCGTAAAAATAACGTGAATAACTTTAGTTGTACTCCGTTGCAATTTAAATAATCCTACAAAAATTTCTCTTTTCTTGTTGGCTTCAAAAGCGATAACAAAATTGGATAAATTTGATTTAAAAACGTCAGAATTTCCACTGTGTCAAGTCAGCCTCTTTTCTTGTCATCATTTCCTTCCTTTGTCTCTCGAACACATTCATAATTGATTTTATTAAAACTCTCCAATATTCATCAATAACAACTGAGAATAGTAGGAGAATTG
This sequence comes from Ascarosepion bandense, assembly GCA_037127315.1. Lineage (NCBI taxonomy): Eukaryota > Metazoa > Mollusca > Cephalopoda > Sepiida > Sepiidae > Ascarosepion > Ascarosepion bandense. The sequence goes on from JBBBDQ010001856.1 coordinate 1,059,308, forward strand.
TCAAACAATAATTGGGCACCCAGTGAGAACCAAAATCAGTAAACTAGTATCATCTGCGAGAGTGTTCTTTTAATAGAAAAGTTCGCACAATACAGACTCCTCAAGAGTCACTCAATGTAGATGCCTACTGAATAAGGTATGTGATATGAATATAAGAAAAGATAAGGGAGTATAATGAGGATAGGTAGCGACTAATCCTTCAATTGAAGAAGTTAAGATTGTATTGTTCAATGAAGCAGGAACGCGAGAAGTTCTACAAAGTAACAGTATCTCGAAGAAAAGCTGTTTGAATCGAAATTGATGCTTACAAAAAGAAATACGGGGAAAATGTGCGTGATTCGGCCTCTTGTACGTAACATGGTTAAAGACTTTTGAATTGGTAGAACAAAATTAATGAAGCACCCATTGATTTCAGTTCACTACCTTTACTCATTACGCCCTATAACAAGTACCATAAATATTTCTTAAGCTCATCTTAGTATGACACAAGCTCTGAAGATTTAAGCGCGAATTGTGAATCAGTTTTGCAGCACTAGAGCATGGTTAACAAAACTAGTTTGCTGAATAAAACGGTATAGTTAGTGTTAAATAATGAAATCTATAATATTCTGTTACAACATCTTCAGTTTTAAGACACCCTGTGAAATCATTGTCAATGGACTGCAAGGGTGGCTCGCGGCAGACACCCAGGAGATCGACGTAAGAGAATGTTGCGTTTTTCTGCAGGGTGCCCCACTAATTAAGCCAGTTATTTTTTAACCTGATTATCCAAATAACAGAATATAGAGAGACAGATGAAGGGTAAGCTTCCCGCATAATGAAACTGGAGACAGAGGCAAACAGGTGCTTTTTCTTCTGTTCTTGCAACACAGACCTGGTGTCGCTGTTCAGTATCTTTCTCGATTTCAACGTAAACATTTTGACTCACAACCGATTTATGTCCTGAGGCACTTATCAGCTGTGCATATTAAGAAGAAATACATTTATCTTTTTTTTTCTTTTTTTTTTTTAATCATATCACCCCAAGCAAGGCGGTAACGCCACTGATGTGCAGGGGGCTACATAAGAGTGAGAAGATTAGAAAAGAGAAAACCGGAAACCGCATCCTAAACAGGAAACAAGAGATGAGTCCCTTCACCTGTTCAATAGATGTGGGTGGAGTGTGAACCGGGCGATAGTTTAGTCTATCTACTCCAATTAAATTAAATTAAATTAAATTAATTATCTGTTGTTAATTTATGTCTTTTATTTGTCTGTTCCCAACCATTTATCCCATATCTTTCTCTTAACATCTATCTATTCACATCTTTTTACATCTGTATATTCACATCTGTTCGGATCTGTTTGAACATATTTGCATATATCCATACATCTATGGGAATCTATTAGTCTAATGACGTCTGTCAGTTTCTATCTGTCTATCTGTCTATCTGTTTACATCACTGCTCATTCTAGGGTGTATGTTCACGTGTCAATTTGCATCAGTCTGTCGATAAACATTTATTTATATCTATCTGTTCACACTCGTCTATATTTACATCTGTTTACATCTCTGTCTTTACAATTGTTTATTTACTTGATATTTTCTTCGTGTGTCTCTCTTTCTGTCGGTGTCTTTTGTAATCTCGCATCAGTTTATATCTGGCTGATCACATCTGTTAACATTCTTTCACAAATGCATGTGTCTATTTGCATCTGTCTGCCTACTTTTGCTTGTCGATATCGTTTTACATTTGCATGTTCATTTCCGCTTCTGTTCAGATTGCTTATTTCTGTCTGTTCACATCTGCTTACATCTGTTTGCATCTTGTCCTATATAGTGCATCTATTTCCATCTGTCTGTTCGCTTCTGTTTACATCGGTTTGCATCTAGTCCCATATAGTGTATCTATTTCCATCTGTCTGCTCACATCTGTTTACATATGTTTGCATCTTGTCCTATATAGTGCATCTATTTCCATCTGTCTGTTCGCATCTGTTTACATCAGTTTGCATCTAGTCCCATATAGTGTATCTATTTCCATCTGTCTGCTCACATCTGTTTACATATGTTTGCATCTTGTCCTATATAGTGCATCTATTTCCATCTGTCTGTTCGCATCTGTTTACATCGGTTTGCATCTTGTCCCATATAGTGCATCTATTTACATCTGTCTGCTTATATCTATCTCTTTATTTGCATCTGTCTCGACATATCTATTTGCATGTGCTGCTCACATCTTCCTATGGGCACCTGTTTAAATCTGTAAATTATTGAAGTTATATATTTAAATTTCTAATTGAAAAATTGGAAATAATTGCAGACATAAAACATACTTGATCTACATTTAAACACTTACTTGGAATATTGTACACGTTGTTCACTCTGCATGGAGATGTCACATGATTAAATTTTTCAACATGACTAAAAAGGAAGCATTCATAATATTCTACATATCCACCCTGCAATTAAACACTTACTTGGTATATTGCTTTTCAAGTTTCTTACCAAATTCTGATGACTGAAATACTTCACTGCTGCTGGTGCTATTACCACAGCACCCCCTCCCATTTCAAACTTCATTTAACATTTGAAAATAGGTAATATTTAGAAAGAACAAGCTCTGGTGAATAGTTGATGACTTCTGCATTTAGATCCCAATTTGTTTTTTAAACAATCCTCTTGTCAGTTTTATGATTTGGTAGATTTGTCTGAAATAAAACAAAGCAAAAATCAACCACACTTTTTTTACAGCTTTTTTGTTTTCTTTTTCAATAGCTTCCTTAATTAGCTTGGCAAGGCATATTTTGCATTAACTATTTGGTCCTTCTGAAATACTTTCCTTCTATCTGAAAACCTTTAACATGACTTTGTATGTTGACTTTTAGCTTTCGCATTTCTTCAGCCTGTCAAAATTAGTGTGTTTTTCAGTTAATGGAGAGTTATTTGATCTCTAGGTCATAAAAAGTATAACAATATATTATCAATAGCGACAAGTCATTTCAGTCGATTGTTGAAAAATGCTGCAAAATCAACTTGGTGATATCAACTCGATTTCATTCTTGATTACACATTTTGGTAGTCACTCAATTCACAGCTGTTGAAGAATCAAATACTCATGGATTTTAAACCCAACATGTTCCCTGGATGATTCCTAGTTTCTCATCAATTCTTTTGGTCAAAATTAGTTCCAGAACGTGATCAACAATTTCAGAAGTTGACACTATTGACACTACTGAAGGTTTCTCAAACTCTGTTTTATCTTGGGTTTCAATATCTTTATGCTGGAATTTAGTACATCCCTTATTCGGTCAAGTATAATGGCACTTGTCATCTAATGTTTATATATCACCGATGCCTGGCTTTTGTTTGGAATGTCTTTTCTCTAGAAACAGGGCCATTTATGACAGCACAGAATGGAACACTTGAAAATGTCACATTTCTGATGATATGGTTTAGTGAGTTTTGAATGTTTCCAGTCATTAAGTGCAGGGATCCTGTAAAATGGTATTTTATAAAAGAACCCCTTTTTGTTTTTCAGAGACAGTGACAAAATGTGAGTTGGACTGAGAATTTTTCATAATTTTTATATCTTCTTTTTTTCATTATCCTCATATGGGCGCGTGATAGAGTGATTAGAACGTTTATATGGTCGCCTTTATACACGTCGCATTGAATATTTTGAGCCTTCTGATTAGTTGACCCTTCTATTGGTGAACTATCAAATGAGTCAGCTCATGGCTGGCTCACTAGTATACAACGGTACCTAAAAACTCCAACAGATTTATAGTCACATTCACGTCTGTCTATTAATTCACATCTTTCTGATCATCTGACTTTACGTATCAGCACATTTTTATTGACCTTTCGACATTTTTTTTATTGATCCATGGTTAAGGCAAATGTAACCGGGTAGGACAGTCTGGTACGTAGACGTAATAAACGTTACTCGTAGCGTGCAGTATCCTGAGACGTAGGCGTAGTCAATAGTGGTAGATAACTAGACCTCTATTGGTTAGTGGAATATCTCTAATGATAGATATATACCACTATACCTCTAGTGGTAGATTTCTCTGGACGTACTCGCCTTAGTCTATATTTATGGCTGACACCAGCCAATCACATTCCAGTGAGGGAGGAACCAAGTTGTATATATATTCATTACCTATTCATTACATCAGAGTCCAAAAGCGTCTCCAAGTTTTTGTGGGTGACGAATTATCCTCCACCCTCAAACATCTCTCGCACAGGTGGGATGTGGCAAGCCTCTCGTTGCTTTACCGCTAATTCCACGGAAATTGCTCGAATGAATAACATTCCCTGGCCCCGCCAAGTCAACCCTTCACGGCAAGGACACGCTATGTCACTTACATAATTGCAAATCACCCACATTTCCTTCGTATTCCGACGATGGGAAATAAGTTCCACTCTAAAAGCTTTTTCCCGCTAAAAACTGTTTTGTGGAACCAACTCCTAAGAGTGTTTTCTCCGATCACTATAATCTTGACTTATTCAGGGCTAGGGTCAACCGTTATTTTCCACTTTTAGCATAACTCCCTACCTCAAGTGCCCCCCGCCAAAAAAATGTCGATTCAGGCAATCACTGGGATAGACTGTTCCTAGCAGTGGTGAACAAAAACCTAGAGTTAAAATGGAAATATGACATCCGAAAGTGCCATGACTCATAGAACGAGAACAATCAACCTCAGTGATTGAAATAAACGATTCAGTTCAAAACTTCAATCCCCTGATGAAGATCGGAGCTTACAACGACCGAAACGGCGTGAATATGGCAACAAAGATGAGAATGACAGTCTGAACAATATGAATAATATGGCATATTGACTTATTTCAGTCATTTTTTCTTCTGCTTTATTTATTAGTGATTCATGATCAAACATCAAAAATTATTTATTTGCAAAGATGCAACGGCAGGTGAGAATTCAATTTTATTTGTTGTTTAGCAGGTAAATATCATTCTTTGTGAAATACTTTTATAATTTCCTAGCAAAACCCGTGGAATTTCCACAGAAGGATAATTATGATTTCCTGGAAAAATTTTACTTTGTCATACTACAAATGATAGTAACGTCTTCAAACATAAACTATGATTAACGATAGCACAGAGTGTAATTTTATTAAAATATCTATAAAAGTAATGTCCATAGAAGCTACTTTACTGTAATCCTATATTATATTGAGCGGCGTATGCACAGACCATAACCAAAATACTGTACGCTATTTTGTGAGAGATTTTGAAAGAGAATTTTTTTTTTTTTTTTTTTTTTTTTGCTGAAAAATGATAGCTCCTGTGTTCATTGTAAACAGAAAAGACCAACTGAGTAATGACCAAGGGTGTAGAGGCTAGAAATTTGGTTATTAGGTCCCGGGATACGACAACAAGCCTACTTATTTTTACTATATTGTACAGTAGACACACACACAATTACTGCTACAACAACTAGCTTAAGCTGCTACTGAGACGGTAATGCTATAGGCTCTGTCCTCCTACTCTCTCACTCTTTATTGCTCTTCCGTTTCGCAAAGGTGAGAGAAAGGCTGAGGCGAGATAGAGGGGAAGGAAAAGCTCGTGTAGAAGGAACAATCAGAATTATTATATGATAATTACTAATCTTGTTTTAATACCAACGTTAAATCAGGAATTTTTGTACTGCATGTATACTTCTATGCAAAACAGTCGAGACGGTTTGCATATTTAAACAGTGGGAAAATATGCAACTATCTTAGCCACTAATCAAACCATCTTGTTTCTTTTTTACTTTTGCGACATGTCAATGATAACAGTAATGATATGAATTTTTAAACAGCCTGGCGAGTGTAATTACGCTGATCTGGAGCATAGATATTTAGGCTTCGGTTTTGCGAGTAACAATGTCAATATTTTTTAATTTTAAATAACATCAAAGACAGATAAAACTTCAAAATTGCATATTATTTACGTACAAAAATGATTGCGAAATGGTTTCAGATAATAATCTGTTATAAGGGGGTGCTGAAAGCTTATCAGCTCGATCAAAAAGGGGCTCCCAAAATATGACCAAATATTTGAATAATCTTATTCACCGAACAAAACATTTAAGCATTCTCCACTTAGAGAAAGGAAGGGAGGAGAGAAAAAAAGAAGAGAGAGAGTGAGAAGAGAGAGTGAGTGAGTGTGTGTGTGTGTGTGTGTGTGTGTGTGTGTGTGTGTGTGTGTGTGTGTGTGTACGCTGTGACATGTTGTTGCGTCCACATACAAAAAAAAATGTCAATACTAAATCTGTTTTTTTATACACAATGTCCGCTCAAATCTATGCAACATTGATACGTGCACATAACTGCATACCTATTCCCACGTTCATTCCTATTTACACAGCAAGGAGGCAAGGCATATCTAAAGCAAAAACATTGACGCCATAATGATGTTAGCAAATTGCAATTGCGCAAAATTCGAATGAATATTAATGGCGTCGAATTGAGAATGATGTTGGTGAGAAAGAAAGAAGAAAGGAAATAGAGTTACAAAAAAAGAAGAGTGAGAGCAAGAGTGAAAAAAAAAAGGAAGCAATCAGTGAGAGGGGGAGAAGGCAACAGAAATTAATGGCTTTAAAGATAAATGACTGGGGTAAAATGAAATAAATGATGATAAAAAGAAAGAAAAACAGAAAAAATCATCTCGTTGGAAAGATGTAGGTGAAAGAAAGAAAATTTCATAAAAGGCGATGAAGTGTAATAAATGTCTGAAGGTCTAAACAGTGGGGAAAAGAAGAAGAAGAAGAAGAAGAAGAAGAAGAAGAAGAAGAAGAAGAAGATGATGATGATGATGATGATGATGATGATGATGAAAAAGAAGACATAAAAGTAAAGATTGTTCTTGAATAATGAGCGTGAAAAAAAGGTAAAATAGAAAAAAAAACAGTTAGAAAACTTGATGCGTTAAGACAAGAAAACAGTTACCCACCCTAAAGACAACATTGAATTAAACAATTATCACCGTAAATTCGACGCGTACAAGTCTCGAGAATAAAATGGTGGTCATAAGGAGAAGGCCGCTTACCGAATGCGATAAAGAACAATCAATAAGGATAATCGTGAAAAATTTAAGGGTTTTTAGATTAGCAAATGAGGCTAGAAATAAAACAGATGAAATAAAATATTAATTCTAAAGAAGAAATCAGAAACACAAGAATTCCTAGGCATAAAAAGAGAACTAATAAGAAATTTGCTTTTAAAAGATGACAAAATCTTCTTCATGTGGCGTGTTCCTTCAGGACAAAGCGATCATGGACCTCCACTTGGCTCTGTCCTTTGTCACTCTCAAAATTCTTCCTCTTATTATCTCTCCTAAACCCCGCTCTGCCATCCATTTGCTCAAGCCTGTTAAGTAGGTTTCGCGCTGCTTTCCTCTGTTTTGTTTTCCCTCTATCCGTCCTGTGAGTATTAAATTCTTCAGGCCCTCTTTCCTCATTACTTGTACCATAAACCTCATCTGTCTCTTCCTTTTGTTAATTATTAGTTTTCTCCTGGTTTCCATCTTCTCCAAGACCTCGTCGTTAGTCGCGTGCTCAGTCCATGGTATCCTCAGCATCCTTCTGTAGAACCATATTTCTGCTGCTTCAAGCCTCTCTTTCATTTTTGAGGAGATTATCAAACATTCACTGCCATAAAGAAAAATAGACATCCCATAGCAACCCAGCACTCTGTTTCCAATGAACTTTTCCTGTCTTTTAGTACTCTGCTTTGCTTCTGAAATGCGTCTTTGGATCTCAACATCGCACTTTCCATCTTTTGTCATCACGCTTTTCAGGTATTTAAATTTCTTTACTTGTTTTATTTTAGTTTTTCCAACCTGTAGTTGGCATTTTGGGGTCTTATTTTTGCTGATGAACATACATTCAGTTTTCTTAAAGTTTATGCTTAGTCCTTTCTTCTCACTTTCTCTTGCTACCCTCTGTAGGAGGTCCTGCATTCTCCTTTCCGTATCTGCTATCAGAACCGCGTCATCCGCGTATCTCACATTGTTAAAATTATGCCGCCAATGTCGAATACTGGCAAGGGTTTTATCTCTCTTACAATTGTTTCACTGTATAAGTTTAATAGACCAGGTAAGAAAACACATCCTCGTATTACGTCCCATTCTATTTTGTATACCTGCTGAATTCACTTCCTATCCGTACGCAAGAGGTTTGCTGCCAATATATATTCTTGATTATCCTAACGTCTTTTCCAAAAATGTCGAGTTTGTCTAGCATCTCTGTCCAGTCTGTGTGGCATATTTTGTCAAATGCCTTTGCGTAGTCTATAAAGCACAGATAGGGGTCCTTCTGCATTTCTATTGCTGTTTCAAATAGCATTCTGAGCAGGAATATCGCATTCCTTATTCCGGTATCTTTAACACAGCCACACTATTCTTGTCATATCTCTGGGCCAATTCTGCTGCGCTCACTGTTCATCAGAATCCGAATGATGTGTTTTGTTATGTGGCTCATTAAGCTGAATGTTCGGTGGAGTTCACATTCCTTTACACCTGGCTTCTTATGTAGTGCTATGAAAAATTATCTATTTAGGTCCAACAGTGCCGCTGTTGTAGATTTCGTTTACTATTTCTGTGAGCCTGTCTATGAGAAAAATATTTAAATGAATTAACATCACTATCACGATCCCGTCGGCTTCTGCTGCTTTGTTTCTGTTCAGTTTGGTCATTGCTGATTCCACTTCAGTTTTTAATATTTTTGGTCCATCCGCATGTTTGTGCATTGTTGGTTGCTTTCTCTTGTCGTGGAGGAGATAAGCAATATATTCATCCCATCTCTGAAGTATTTTATCTTTTTCTAGTATAAGTGTACCGTCCTTTGCTTTTATACATCCTTTTATACTGAGCAGGTCATTTGTTCTGTTAGGTTTTTACTTTTTTATGCATATCACCCTTATTTGTCATACTCAGGCTTTCTACTTTGGCACTTTTCTAGTTCAATTATCTTTCTGTAGCCTGTCTGCATTTTCTTCTCATTTTCTTGTGTAGTTTATTTCTGTTTAGTTTTCTGTTCCATATCTTGGCATCGCTTTGTGTCTTATTGCATCCAGTCAATAATTTTTTCAGTTATCCACTTATTTTTTTTCAAACGCACTTTAACCTTTGGGATGATGTCGCTCGCCGATGTCACTAGAGCCACTCTTAGTGAATCCCATTTTGAGTTACCGTTTCCAATTTGTCCTTCGTATTTCGTTTTCACACTGTCCATGTAGATTTTCTGCAGGTTCGGGTCATTCACGAGTCTATTGTACTGCAGTTTTAGGGTAGTGTTAGGTCTCCTCAATCGTCTAAGTTTTATCCCTTGCATAAAACTGTTATGTGGCCACTTCCTCAATCAGCACCTGGGTAGGCTTTGCAGTAAATGACTGCGTTTTTGAATTTATTGTTTATAATCAATTTGGTTCTTAATTTCTTCTCCTGGACTTCCATGTCCATAGTCTTCTTGGGTGCTCTTGGAACCGGGTGTTACTTATTATCTGGTCATTCGCTGTGCTCGGTTTCTCACTACGGCCATTGAGGTGTCCCAGTCTGAAATTGCCGACCGTTTCACCAGCCTGTCTGCATCTTCTTATTATTTCATTGTGCATTTTCTTGTATTCCGTTCCATATCTTGTCATCGTTTTTGTCTCTTTTACATCAGGTCCAGAATCTCTTCGGTGATCCACTCATTTTTCTTCCGGCGTGCTTTTTTCTTTGGGATGTTGTCGTTCGCCGATGTCAATAGAGCCACTCTTAGTGCCTCTCATTTTGATCGTCCGTTACCAATTTGTCCTTCGTATTTAATTTTCACACTGTCCATATACATTTCCTGCAGGTTCGGGTCATTCCCGAGTCTATTGTACTGCAGTTTTAGGGTAGTGTTAGGTTTCTTTAATCGCCTTAGTTTTATCCTTAGTTTGCATAAAACTGGCATGTGGTCACTTCTGCAGTCAGCACCTGGGTAAGCTTTGCAGTAAATGACTGCGTTTCTGTATCTCTTGTTGATAGTAACATAATTTGGTTCTTAATTTCTCCTCCTGGACTTCATGTCCAGAGTCTTCTTGGGTGCTCTTGGACCCAGGTGTTAGTTAATATCTGGTTACTCGCTGTGCACCATGGATCCATCTCTCACCACGGCCATTGCGGTGTCCCAATCTTAAACTGCCGACCGTTTCACCATATTTCCCTTGGCCGACTTTGGCATTGGGATCTTCCATGATGATTCTGATATCTTTTAATTTCCACTGTGCCTTGGCATAATCAAGCATGGAGTAGAAGAACTTGATTTCTTCTTCTGTACTTTGTGTTGCCGGTGCTTATACCATTATTACCGATATTTTGAGGAGCTTCCCTTTCAGTTTAACTACCAGAATTCTTTCGTATATCTGGCAGTATCCCATAATACATTTCCTTGTGTCTTTATCCAGTAAAATACCGATTCCTTTTCATTATTCTCACTTCCGGCTTATATAATTCTATGGTCGTCACTGATGAAGTCGCCATTGTTTGGTTTATCTCCTTTCACATATACCTAAAATGTTTATGTTTAATCCTGCCATCTCCTGTTTTACGTTTTCCAGGTGTTACTTTTTTCATAACCGCTCAAAATCTCTGTAAGCTGTTCTTAATATTATGAATGCTTCCGACAGACAGCGAAGCTCTTCATCAAGATATTTGCCTAAAACTCAACGTTAGATGACAAAGGCCATCCCCTTCCCAAATTTCCATGTGTAACTGAGCATAAGCTATCTCCATAATATACTGATTTCAGTAAAAAGAAGTCTGTAGACTTATCAAAAACCTTGACCTCAAAAAAAGCAACCGGCCCTGATAAAATTCCAGGGGGTTTCCTTAAGAATATCAACCCAGAGTTATCCCCGATTCTATCAAAATTGTTTAACCACCGCTTGAAGGAAAGATCTTTCCTAAGCAAGGATGTGGAAGGTAAACAGCGTATTTCAAGGTAAGTAGCGTATTTTTAAGGATGCAGGAAACCGACACCCCTCTCAGTACAGACCCATTAATTTCACCAGTATCATTAACAAACTTTTGAGGCTATTATCAACAAAAAGATCGTCGGGTACCTGGACTGGAAGAACCTCTTGTACGATGAGCAGCACGAGTCTGTTCCACTTCTGACGTCCTAACTCCTATTACACACAGAGTTAGTGAGGCCCTTGACTACACGCATATCATAAAGACGATATCAAATGTAAATAAGAAGCAATATATAATATCAGTCAGTTAAGTACCATACATGATAGACGCTTTGGGCGATCATGTCTCCAAATAGACCTGACTGACTGGCAGAAGATTATCTCGCAGTAGGTTGCCATTGCTTTCTGCGGGAGACTGATGAATTATATTATTAAAAAGGTGAAAGAACAAATCTCATCTGTTGTCGCTAATGTGAAGACACAAAACAGGCCTCCAAATACGTAAAACTGAGGAGATAATTGTAGTTAGACTCACATACACACACACACGTGCACACGGCATACACATGCGTACGTCTACCCGCTTGATTTAAGGTAATCAAATCACGCACACCGACTGATAAACATAAACATATGCACGCAAATGTTTCTAAATTATACCAACAATCATTTAAGCGAATGCGCAGAGGTCTAAATTATAGACAATAAATCTGAAGGTTTACTATAAATGTCATTGGGTCTTTATTATTCAGTCAACTAAGAGCCATATGTGACTGACTGGGCAGAAGATTATCCAGTAGACTGGTTGCCAGCCAAGACTATAGAACCCAATCTGTCCTGTTATTTGACTCATAGCTAGAGGGAGAAGAGATGTATTACATTAAGTAGTAATTAGTTGGGGATCAGTTTATTACTTCACAACAATATAAAACTGATCCCCCATTTTCTGCCCAATAGAAGAGACATGACTGACTGGGCAGAAGATTATTCCGCAGTAGGTTGCCAATGCTTTCTGCGTTAGACTGGTTGCTAGCCAAGGCTATAGAACCCAATTTGTCCTATTATTTAACCAATAACTGGAGGGAATAAATTATATTACTTTGTTAAATTAAATAAATAAATTTAATAGTTCTTTCCGTTTCTATCGGAATTTACCTGACTTATATACCAAGTATTCTGCCTTATATATATATCGATATATATATATATATATAAAACAAAAGAAAAATGTATCTTAGCTGGCGCGTTTCGTTTTCTGAGGGATTTTATCAGGCAAAGTTGGCTTGATAATGTCCTTCAGACGGCGAAAATGAAATGCCCCGACTTAGATAAATTTTTCTTTTGTCTTTTTTTATATTGTCCTTTTAAAGTATGCTTTATTTGAATATTTTGACACACACACACACACACACACACACACACACACACACACACACACACATATATATATATTCTAATTAATCGATGTTATTTTATCCCTCATTATAAGTCAATGACACATCTTTGTTTCATGCAGACAGGCGCAATTATACAAAGCCATTTGTAACAAGCAAAAAAAGATTTAATCGCCGAAGTTTCTTTCTTTCATTCTCTGATACGAAAGGTCTATAAACTAAAATAAAGAGTTTTACTTTCAATCCATTTTTATAAGATAGATGTTTAATTAAAAGCGACCATTTTCAGCATTAGTTTTTAAATCATTTCACCCCAAGCACGGCGAGAATGTCCCTAGTAGGCAGAGTAGATAGAGGAAGTCAAGATGAAAGAGTACACTGAGAACAGGAGGACTGAGGAAGACACAAAAGATAAATGAGATCCAAAAAGACAAAAATTGTTGCATTTCATTTTTAGGACATTGTAGCTATCAGAAAAGCAAGTAAACGGAAGGAGGTTCTACATGCATGAAGTGCGAGAAAAGAAACTTTTGGAGTAGAAGTGGTGGTTGCATTTAGCTATTTCAACAGTAAAATGGTGGGACCTAAATGCCAATCTAGTAGCATGCTTAAATTTGTATTCAGAAAACCTGGAGAAAATCGTTAGGACAGTTTTCACGAACATATTTGTAGAAAAGACAGCGGGAAGCCACAGTACGTCGGTGAGAAAGTGACTGAAGTCGAGATGCCAAGTCAGGATCGATTATATTGCAGATCCTTCTTTGGATTTTGTCGTACCAGTTTTATTTATCTACTCAAGCTCTAGTAAGGCATATCTGTAAGCAATTATGCAAGCCATTTATCCCTCTTGACAGAAGATAGTAAGATTGTAACCATGTCAAAGCATTATCATGCCATTTACAGTCTCAAAAGTGTACATTTATACATACAATATTTTTAATGTTAAGAAATATTTAAGTCAGAACCAAGTTTACAAAATCCATGTCTGATGATGATCTATTAAAATTCCCGAAATGTTCTTTTTGCTTTATGGGAGGAATGAGTAGTGACATTGTCATCATGGAAAAGATTCTCTGATGAAGCATTCCATGTCAATTTCTTGCTCAATTTTTAGTTAATTTTCTCAATTTTTTTTCTCAAATTATTTTTCATAATTGGCATATTTCCTTCTTATGCTATGAAACGTTAACTAGCAAAATGCCTTCAGCTACAACCTTTCCTACAGACAAACTTGTTCATATTTCAGCTGTCTTTTCAACTTAAAATTCTTTTCAGAAAGCCTTGAGAATTTTGATCCCAATAAAAGCTCTGCTCTTTTCTGTTTTTAACCTGAGCACAACACTTTTGATAACTAAAGAGTAGGCAATTTGTTCACATTTAATTATTTAGATACAATTTTGGGAGCTGAATCAATTTCGATGTGTAGTAAGTTATTATTCCTGATGTTAAACGTCGGTCACCCTCAATTAAATTCCGAACAGCATCGATTTTTCCCCACAAACTGATGTTGAGAATCTGCCAATCCGTTTCCATCATCCGGCCTTCTTCAAAATGAGTTATCCATTTGTAAATTGCTAATTTCTGCGGAGAAGTTTCTCCATAAACTTTTCTCAAAGCACCAATAATGTCCTCGGCCTTTCAACTTTCATGTTTCACCATAATTTTCAGTCTATTATCTCCAAGGACTTCCGGTTCAACTGGCTCATAAAACGGAAGTCCAAGTTTACTTTCCTGTAAGCAAATATCAAAATATTTACTGAATTTTCTTATAATTTGGAAGTGAAAATCAATTCGTCGGTAAGACACTGGGCAAACGACTTTTAATTAAATAAAATTACTCTCTCCTTGTGCATGTATGACTTGCATATTCTGTATGTAATCATATACTCTCATTACGATTGAGCTTTCTAGAGAAGAAAATTTTAGAAACAGTTTCCAATTCTGCGATATATGCGCGACTCTTCAGAAATGAATTGAGTGCTTACGGTGATTGCTTATATACAAAAATACATTAAAATTTCGTTTCTCTGGAAACCATGCGCCTATGGCTTAGTGGGTAGCGACTCCGATCTAACACCAAAGGTAGTCGAGTTTCGATCCCGGTCAGAAGCTAAGTGGATGTGTCTAGCCACATTGATGAGCTGTGAAACAGGCCTGTATGTGGATGACAAAAGAACAATATATATATATATATATATATTGGGTTTTCCGGAAAGCTCATGCCAAATTTTTAGTCGTTCATGATTCAACAGAACGCGTCAAATTCATCGATAGATATAGTATGCTTGCAATTTCGATTATATCAAACTTCAAACTATCTTTTGAGAAAGTTTAAAATTACTTAAATCGTGTCAGTTTTGTTTCCCTATGAAAATGGAAGATTATAAGGTGCATTTTAGTCACTTGAAGTAAAAGGTAAAAATGCCTTGCAAGTAATAAAAAGGTATGTACTGTGTCCGGTGAAAAACTGATTTACCTGACAGAACTGTATGAAAGTGGTGCGCTAAGTTTAGACCTGATGGTTGGAACGTTATTGATGAAGAAAGTTCAGGCAGACACATTTTCACTACAGATGATAACAAAGCCAAGACTTATTGAGAATAACTCCCATTACACAACGCTGTAATTGGCAGAAACAGTAAATGTATCAAAATCTACATTCCATGAGCAATTAGTGAAACTTGGGCACTCAAATCGCTACGATGTTTGCGTACCATCTAATTTGAGTGAAAAGAATCTTTTGGACCATATTTCTATCCGTGATTTTCTGTATCTTTTTTTTAAACAAACTCTAACGGGTGATGAGGAATGAATCGTTTGCAACAATTTTCAGCGTATAATCCTGAAGTAAGCGACATGTGCCAACTTTATCCCCCAGAATAAATGATGACATAAAAAAACACCCTCATGGGTTCTTTGCCGAGAAAACACCAAAATTTTCCTGAGACGGAATTTTTAAGTTGTAGGACAAATGGAGAACAAATGGAGGACAAATAGAGAAAGTTTGCGCAACAAAATGGTTCATATTTAGTTGAATATTTAATCACATATTTTTTTTTGTGTGTGTTTTAATTTCCTTTAAAAATCTCCTTCAGCTTTCCGGACAACCCAATATATATATATATATATATATATATATATATATATATATGATTTTTGAACTTTACTATTTTTACAAAGGAGATGCAAAGTTTTGGTGATAGATTGTTTTTAGTTATAGACATTGTGAGCAATAGAACGACGGTTTCATGCCTGAATGCGATCTTTAGACCTAAGTCAGAAAGTTTGCATAGAAACGAGAAACTGATATTCACCATTCAGTATTGATTGCTTTGTTTACAAGGTTTATATCTAAAACTGTTCTCTTTCGCCAGACACACACACACACACACACACACATATATATATATATATAATGGGTATGTGTTTGTATGAGTGCGTGCATGTCTGTGTGTGCGTTTGTGATTGTGTGTATGTAGTGCATTAATTTTTATTTTTCAATTCCATTGTTAGAGTAACACGATGCTGACTGACTTCGAGTGGTGAAGTGGGTGCTAGACATAAGATTTTCTCATTGACTAATAGTCAAAGCAAGTTACTAATAATTACCAAACAAAGCCCAGTCTATCGTTAAGAACAGAGAAACAAACAGAATATATTAAACTGTCTATTATATACATATATATATATATATGTGTGTGTGTGTGTGTGTGTGTGTGTGTGTGTGTGTGTGTGTGTGAGAGAGAGAGAGAGAGAGAGAGAGAGAGAAAGAAAGAAAGAAAGAAAGACGACTAACAGACAGAGAGGGACAGAAAAAATATATGTCTGTATTTATATTCATAAATACACACATATAAAATCAGAAGAATCACATTTCCAAAAGTCGATTCTGAACAAAAATAGCTTCACGTGACGGAATAAAAATATTCACAAGAAAGACACAAAATCAAGAATTGAATTAAAAATAAAATCTAAAACAAATTTACGAATGGATTTTCTTTTCTTTTCTTTTTCACTTTTTCACTTTTACTTTTGTTGTGGTTGGAAGAATTCAGTTCTAGCAGAAAAAAATTCTCTATTAGAACCGAACGAAACGCCATTCGGTAATCTTGTGACATATAGCAGCCAAAAGGTAGACGCCGGCGGTGCTGCAAAATGTGTGTCTATCTATAATTAAATGTGTAAAAGTTTGTTTTGAAATGTTGAGCTAGACTAATTTCATTTTAATGCGTATTTATCGAGGAACTTGCTTTAATGATATAATCTCTAATCTGGAACAATGTATTGAAGATGATTCTTCTAGAATGTCTACTTCTGATTCACATACTTTATCTGCGTGAATCCCAAAAGCAAATTCACCTCAAGAAACCAAAATGTTGTAGATAAAATTTACCCGGTGTTACCCAAGGAGTAAAATGTAGTAAAATTCGAACGCCCAGGTATTAAAAGATGCTTAAATTGAAGATATACGTTAAATTTCTATAACTGCACATAAGAAATGTATTTTATTTCAATATTCTGATTAACGTAGTAATGTACGTTGTGGTAAAGGGGAAACGGTTTGGAATGAGAAATCGGGAGAGCAGAGTTCGAATTCAAGTTGAATCCGTTGCATTCACTTACGTGCTAATCCCATTCGGAAAAGTATTAGTCGATTTCTTCCCTCCAGTTATGGGTTAAATAACAGGACAGATTGGGTCCTATAGCCTTGGCTGGCAACCCTTAATCCCCTTGGGATCTCTTTCCTCCGGCTCTAATAAAAGAATAGATTGGGTTCTATAGCTTTGGTCGGTAAGAAAGTAATGGCAAGCTACTGCGGGAAAAATCTTCTGCCCGGTCAGTCATGTCTCTTTCGGGACATGATCGGCCAAGATCTCCCAAAAAATGTCGAAAACTTCGATATTTTTTAAATTTATAACAAAGAGAGAGAGAGAGAGAGAGAGAGAGAGAGAGAGAGACGAGAGACGAGAGACTTTTGAAATTATTAGTAATTATTAATTATTTTTAAAT
The DNA here is from genome assembly GCA_037127315.1 of Ascarosepion bandense. Taxonomy (NCBI): domain Eukaryota; kingdom Metazoa; phylum Mollusca; class Cephalopoda; order Sepiida; family Sepiidae; genus Ascarosepion; species Ascarosepion bandense. The sequence goes on from JBBBDQ010001856.1 coordinate 1,076,642, forward strand.
AATTAATGGGTGGGGATTGTTTGAAGGTTTGAAAAGTCGAACAAACCTTATCCAATCGTGTAATGTAAAAATTTGCTTGTAGAAAGCCTTTTACAGTTGAAAAACCCGCCAAAGAGAAGTCAGATTATAAACCAGGTACAAATGCAAACCCCATCAATCGTACATAGGACGAGAAAAGTGTGTATTTCCTTAAACACACTGGAACAAAAAATGAGATATTTGTCTATACCTCTGAAATGAGGTAATATCTATATATATTAATACCGTGGCACCTACGTATGTCACGTTCTAGATAGAGGTATGGACGCACACACAAATACAAAAGATTAGGAACGCCGAACGAGGTACACGAACAAGCCAGATAAATGAAAGAAAACGTCGAACAGGAAATATAAAACGAAAAGAGAATAACTGTAAATATATATATATATATATATATATATATATATATATATATATTTCTAAACATATACTGTTAAATATAAGAGACAATGAACGTCTATTATGTTTAATCATGAGCCGTTCTAAACGTATTTTGGTTTTAATGTCAGTTGAAAATAAAGACAAAAATTCTCCAACATTTGGATAATTTTTTAAGTTAGTTCTAAGCTTTCGGCTCACATGAGCCATCTTCAGAGAGGTTACAAGGACTTTAACACAAAAACATTCACTATCAGCGACGATTTTACTTGTGTTGACATAAAACCCCACTAAGCAACGGCAACAGTTACCAAAATAGCAAATTTGTAATGCGGTTCTATGACGTCATACCGCGTGAGAGCTCGAAATGTTAACAGAACCATATATTTAAATGCAATGTAATGTGTTATGACCAGATTTAAACGTGGTTTTATTACGTGTGGGTTGTTTGGATTTAATGTAGATGGCCTCCAATGCGTTGGCTATTTTTGGTAACTGTTGCCGTTGCATAGCGAAGTTTTATGTCAACACAAGATAAAACCTTCGCTGATGGTGCATGTTTTTGTGTTAACGTCCTTGTAACCTCTCTGAAGATGGCTCATGAAAGATAAGAACCAACTTAATAAAGAATTATCCAAATGTTGGAGAATTTTTGTCTTTATATTTAGTATATGATTAGAAAATTATCTGCTGCCTCGATACACTATATATATGATGGACTCTCCCGTCGATCACGACGTATGAGGTCTAGACAACCGTTTAATTTGATGTAGCATGCCCGCATTTACTCAATCGTAAATCGCATTTGAGTCCTGCAAGAGATTTACGAACAAGTCCATAATGGAGGCAAGAAGGGAGATTGCACGAATGATCGGCTGGGACACTTGCAGATGCTTTGGTTCTCTCACGTCTTACGCGCAGTTGGTCAATCTCAGTCTCAGAGAACTGCTTGATGCCCCTCTGGCAGGCAGATCTCCATTCAATTCGTTGAGAGGCAATTCGTTCAAAATCACGGCGAGGAATATTTGTACATGTCAAATTCATTTTCAGCTTATCCTTAAAGCGAAGCAGATGTCTACCCACATTCCGCCGTCCACTGCTAAGCTCGCCGTACAACACTTGCTTTGGTATCCGGTCATCTTCCATACGTAAGACATGTCCTGCCCAACGCAGCTGTGATTGCATCAAAAAGCTCTCAATTCTGCTAATACTACATCGCGTGAATAGGTCCGCATTAGATATTCGATTGTTTAGGGTGAAACCACAAATTGTTCTAAGGCAATATATATATATATAATCTATTATAAATAGAGAGAGAAAAAGAGATTAGAGAATAGCGTTTTTGTACTTTAAATAATTTTAAGTCTTTCTTTGCTGTCTTCATCTTGATTCTTCTTCAACTAAGAAAAATACTTTCTCGCTGTGAACAAGATAGCAAGTCGTAATCTTTCTGTTATAATACAGTAATACATACTTATATACCTATATGTGTCACGCTTTTACTATAATGAATGAAATTCAATATATTTGTATTTTGTAAATGCATTATATTTTCGGAGAGAAGAAATAGAAGAAAGAATAAGACAACAAAGAGAGGTAGTCAGAGAAAGGTACAAAAGACGAGAATGATTACGAGCAGAAGAGAGACAGTCAGTTAAGTGCCATACGTGATACACGCTTTGGGCGATCATGTCTCCAAAGAGACATGACTGACTTGGCAGAAGATTATCCCGCAGTAGTTTACCATTGTGTTCTGCGGTAGACTGGTTGCCAGCCAAGGCTATAGAACCCAATCTGTCCTATTATTTGACCCATAACTGGAGGGAAGGGCGGATTAATACCTTTTCCAAGGCTATTTGTGCGTAAGTGAATGCATGGAATTCGACTGGTATTCGAACTCGGCTCCTCAATTTGCCGTTCCGAGCCGATAGCCACTGCACCACAATGCACATCCTTCTCCACCACAACGTGCACACAAAGAGAGACAAGCAATCCGTAAACATAATAGAGAACGACTGTTAGCAAAGAGGAATAATATGACCGAAGAAGAGAAAGTTTATATTTATGATTCTTATTGCTCTATTTTGTTAAAGTTTTTAAGTTCAACTAATTAATGATGCAATAGTGGAATTTTAGCAGATATTCTATTGTCATAAAATTTCCCATTTTCTTATTCAGTCATTAACTGAAGAATTAAGATTCATCAGAATATTAAAATAAGAAAACCGTAACATTTTCACAGGTTAAAACGAGTTTATATTATTTACATATTCCTCATTTTCATTGGTATGTTTACGACGTTTCGGCATTTGTACGCTCCGTCTGGCCTTCATCAGGTGCTAGGAATATTAAACCGAACACATTATTTGGATCACTGGGGTAGATCGTTCTCATTCCATGTGCGATGCCACTTCCAGATGCTATGAAGTTCTCTCCCTTGAATCCAACTCCTTCTTCCACCTACCCAAACATCGGTGCTGACAGCAGTGGCAAATATTTTAGATTGTTTGAGCAGTACAAGCTGGGGGTAGAAGTGGTGCGTTCTTTCCTTTCTCAAGGGCATTTGTGTAAAAGTGAGTATAACGAACCAAACAGGAACTAAAACCAGGCTCTCTGACTAACAATCCCGGGCCATTATTCATTACACAACCCACACATCAAAGCTTTCAGCATCTAGTATTCCCAAGCGGTCGCCCATCAAGGATCGACGTTGCTAAACGTTCTTGACGTTTCTTAACTTCGTTGATCAAACGGGAACCGATATTTCAACAATATATGGCCGTAGACGCAATGATTATGATGAAACTTATTATAAAAATGAAGATGATAAAACGGATTATAAAAAATTAGATGATGAAACGGATTTCAAATATGATAAGGCTGAAACCGATTATAAAAATGATGATGATGACAAAACGGATTATGAAATGATGATAATGATGAACGGATTATACAAATGATGATGATGATGATAAAACGGATTACAAAATAATAATGATGATAAACAGATTATAAAAGGATGGTGATGATGAAAAGTATTATAAAATGATGATGATGATGATGATAAAACGGATTATAAAAATGATGATGATGATGATGATAAAATGGATTATATAATGATGATGATAAAACGGATTATAAAAATGATGATGAAACGAATTTTAAATATGATGTTGATAAAACGGATTATAAAATGAAGATGATAAAACGGATTATAAAATTATGATGATGATAAAACGGATTAGAAAAATGATGATGATGATAAAACGGATTATAAAATGATGATGATGATAAAAACGGATTACAAAAATGATGATGATAAAACAGATTATGAAAATGATAATGATGATGATGATAAAACGGATTATAAAATGATGATGATAAAACGGATTATAAAAATGTATGCCGAAGAAATTGTTTATGAAGTTGGAGGCAACAAAATATTTTCGAAAGGTCTGTGAATATTTGTCCTCATTATTTCTGTTATTATCCATTCGTTGTAGAACATTCATCAAATCGAAATTATATTGTAGAACATTCATCCAAATCGAAATTATATTGTAGAACATTTCATCAAATCGAAATTATATTGTAGAACATTCATCAAATCGAAATTATATTGTAGAACATTCATCAAATCGAAATTATATTGTAGAACATTCATCAAATCGAAATTATATTGTAGAACATTAATCAAATCGAAATTATATTGTAGAACATTTCATCAAATCGAAATTATATTGTAGAACATTCATCAAATCGAAATTATATTGTAGAACATTAATCAAATCGAAATTATATTGTAGAACATTTCATCAAATCGAAATTATATTGTAGAACATTCGTCAAATCGAAATTATATTGTAGAACATTTCATCAAATCGAAATTATATTGTAGAACATTCATCAAATCGAAATTATATTGTAGAACATTCATCAAATCGAAATTATATTGGGAGCATTCGTAAATCAATTATATTGTAGAACATTAATCAAATCGAAATTATATTGTAGAACATTTCATCAAATCGAAATTATATTGTAGAACATTCATCAAATCGAAATTATATTGTAGAACATTCATCAAATCGAAATTATATTGTAGAACATTAATCAAATCGAAATTATATTGTAGAACATTTCATCAAATCAATTATATTGTAGAACATTCATCAAATCGAAATTATATTGTAGAACATTCATCAAATCGAAATTATATTGTAGAACATTCATCAAATCGAAATTATATTGTAGAACATTCATCAAATCAAAATTATATTGTAGAACATTCATCAAATCGAAATTATATTGTGAACATTATTAAATCGAAATTATATTGTAGAACATTCATCAAATCAGAATTATATTGTAGACATTTCATCAAATCGAAATTATATTGTAGAACATTTCATCAAATCGAAATTATATTGTAGAACATTCATCAAATCGAAATTATATTGTAGAACATTCATCAAATCGAAATTATATTGTAGAACATTCATCAAATCGAAATTATATTGTACGAACATTACATCAAATCAGAATTATATTGTAGAACATTAATCAAATCGAAATTATATTGTAGAACATTTCATCAAATCGAAATTATATTGTAGAACATTAATAAATCGAAATTATATTGTAGAACATTCATCAAATCGAAATTATATTGTAGAACATTCATCAAATCCGAAAAGTATATTGTAGAACATTAATCAAATCGAAATTATATTGTAGAACATTTCATCAAATCGAAATTATATTGTGAACATTCATCAAATCGAAATTATATTGTAGAACATTCATCAAATCGAGGAAATTATATTGTAGAACATTCATCAAATCGAAATTATATTGTAGAACATTCATCAAATCGAAATTATATTGTAGAACTTGTTCATCCAAATCAAAATTTATATTGTAGAACATTTCAATGCAAATCAAGAATTATATTGTAGAACATTCATCAAATCGAAATTATATTGTAGAACATTCATCAAATCGAAATTATATTGTAGAACATTTCATCAAATCGAAATTATATTTGTAGAACATTCATCAAATCGAAATTATATTGTAGAACATTCATCAAATCGAAATTATATTGTAGAACATTCATCAAATCGAAATTATATTGTAGAACATTCATCAAATCGAAATTATATTGTAGAACATTAATCAATCGAAATTATATTTGTAGAACATTTCATCAAATCAAAATTATATTTCATAGAACATTCATCAAATCGAAATTATATTGTAGAACATTCATCAAATCGAAATTATATTGTAGAACATTAATCAAATCGAAATTATATTGTAGAACATTTCATCAAATCCAATTATATTGTAGAACATTCATCAAATCGAAATTATATTGTAGAACATTCATCAATCAATTATATTGTAGAACATTCATCAAATCGAAATTATATTGTAGAACATTCATCAAATCGAAATTATATTGTAGAACATTAATCAAATCGAAATTATATTGTAGAACATTCATCAAATCGAAATTATATTGCACATTCGATAGAAAATTCTCCTCACCCTATCATAACATATTGCTTATCAAGTTTTTTAACATTACAACCGCTTTTTACAAAACATTTGACAAATTTGGTAAGACATAAATTCATCTAATATATGTGTTACCCTGGATATAATAAATTACATTTTCAATTTGGAGAGACTGACATCTTTTAGTTAATTTTATACACAATCATTCAGGTCGAGTTATTCTTCATTGAAAGATTTTTTTAGGAAAGCGTCTTGTATGTGACTTTTGTATTCATGTCACTTACCAAAATAAAAAAATTAAAATAAAAAGTTTTGGCAAACATTTCTCAAGGTAAATGCATACCTAAGAAATAAAAACCGGGTAAACATCAAAGATACTTCTAACATTTTCTAACATTGTGAAAAATGATGTTGATAAATTTTGTAACAACTCGGTGCACTATAGTGTGTTTCACATCTCGCTGTCATCTCATTATTCTCGCGAGAGTTTGAAGGCAATGCAGATTATCAAGCATACGCAAAGTAATTTCCTTTTTCGCATGTATTGGGACTTTTACGGGAAGAATTTGATAGCGAAGAACTGTCTGTAGAAAACGGGTCAGATATTCAAGATGGAATATTTGATGCGATGGAAGAAATAATCGAAATAATAGATTTAGGGAGAAAAAAGAGTAGAGAATATTTGATTTGATTTTATTAAAGTGAAGAATGAGAAGATAAAAAGATTAAAATTCACGCCTGAAGAAAGAAAGAAAGAAAGAAAGAAAGAAAGAAAGAAAATGATAGCGATAGAAAAGAGAAAAGAGAAAAAGTACAAAAAAGAAAAAACGGCCTAAATAGGATGTGAAGAAAAAAAGAAAGAAAGAAAAAAGAAAGAAGGAAAGAATGAAAGAAAGAAAGATAGAAGAAAGTAAGAGAAGAAAGAAAGAAAATGACAGCGATAGAAAAGAGAAAAGAGAAAAGGTACAAAAAAGTAAAAACGGACTAAAGGAGAAAGAAAGAAAGAAAGAAATAAAGAAAGAAAGAAAGAAAGAGAAGAAAGAAAGAAAATGACAGCGATAGAAAAGAGAAAAGAGAAAAGGTACAAAAAAGTAAAAACGGACTAAAGGAAAGAAAGAAAGAAAGAAAGAAAGAAAGAAATAAAGAAAGAAAGAAAGAGAAGAAAGAAAGAAAATGACAGCGATAGAAAAGAGAAAAGGTACAAAAAAGTAAAAACGGACTAAAAGAAAGAAAGAAAGAAAGAAAGAAAGAAAGAAAGAAATAAAGAAATAAAGAAAGAAAGAAAGAAAGAAAGAAAATTGTAGCGATAGAAAAGAGAAAAGAGAAAAAGTACAAAAAAGAAAAAACGGACTAAAGAGGATGGAAAGAAAAAAGAAAGGAAAAAGAAAGAAAAAAAGAAAGAAACTTGTAGCGATAGAAAAGAGAAAAAAGAAAAAGTACAAAAAAGAAAAAAAGAGACTAAAGAAAGAAAGAAAAAAAGAGACTAAAGAGGATGAAAAGACAAAAAGGAAAAGTAGAAAAGAAAGTAAGAAAGTCAAAAATAAAGAATTAAAAAGAAAGTATACAAAAAAGGAAAATAAATAGAAAGACTGATATATGAGAAACTACACAAAAGAAAGAAAAGAAAAAACCATATGAAAAGAAAAGAAAAATAAAGACTGATAAAAGAGAAATTGCAAGAAAGAAAGAAAAGAAAAGAAAAAGAATCAAAGGAAGAAAGGAAAATTCAAGTAGACGATTGTAATTTCTATTTTTAATTTCTATTGTACGTAGTTATCTCCCTTGCTATCGGAAGCCAATGAATTCCTGTGGTATTATTAAAACGCTTCTAAAAGAAATCTTAAACGCATTTAATATTCTCCTCGCTTTACATTTGCGGTGACAAGGGAAGGGAATAGAATCTAGTTGGTGGGAGGGGTCATGGATACTAGTTGAGAGTTCGTGCAGGACATATGTGGTGAAATAATGTTGATGGAGAGTCGATTTGAACTATCCCATGTAAGAGGTGAGTGAAAGGATTTTGTGTTGTGGCTTTAGGGGGAATATCTTCGGGCAGAGTCAGGAATACTCGATTAGGAGTTGAGATCGGCTTGAGATTTGAAAGGGTATTTGGATGACGGCTTCATAATTGGATCGATATAAGAACAAGAAATGGTAGGCAAGAGAGATAATTCCATAATATGGAGAACTGCAAGTAGCAACAAACTAACAGTTATACACAGACTCAGTCAAAAGAAAGTTTACATGTTTTTAAAGAATAAATCGCTTCTTTGTTTTCTTACTAAATAAATCTCTATCACACTACATGGATATCCTAAATGCAAGAACAAAAATATCTTTTGGTCCTGGGTATGACCGTAAACTGCATCCGGCAGCAAGGCCTCTGATAAGGAAGTTGTGAGAAACATGGAACCACCTCTTAATTGCTGTTGTTCCCAGGTCCACCCTAACCCGGAGTGGTAGCAACTGTTAGGGTCCCAGCTATGGGTAAATAGTTAACCCCCAAAACGAGTTCAAAATGCTATGAAAATATTTACCAACAAAACTTTTTTCAATGAAAAATGTTAGCAACAAAAATACGTGAAGAAAAAAATATTTCCGGCAATACATCTGACTCTCAACGAAACCCAATTTACACAGAAAGTATATTCTATTCATACAAATCTATTGTAAAAATCTCGTCAGCATTAAATAACCCATTGAGGTGTTGATATGCTGTAAAACAAAATAAACCAAACCAAACCAAAACTATCGTTCACATATGAGTCACAATTTTAACCTAAAAACGCAACAAATAAAACAATTCGCTACAACAAAACTGTTTATTGTTTAGAGAGGGCTTTGGTCGCAAAGTCATCTGTAGGTCCTTCCCTACCAACCAACCATAACATGAAAAACGGTATCAGAAAAAATCCTAAACCAGTCAAACTCAAATCATCAAAATCTCTTACTCTGACTTCTCAATCCTGGTTATCTTCCCCTCTTAAGGAAGGATTCCACTGTCTATGTGCATGGGCTGGGGGGGGGGGAGTCTACGTTAGTGAAAACCACCCTGTAGTTAGGTTGACATCACTCGAATCTACTGCCTACCAATATGTATATATGCGTCTGTCACTTCTCAGTTCAGTTAGCTACCTTTTCTTCCTTTACCGTTCCCCCTCCTCTCCTGACTTCTCCCTTCTAGACATTATTTCTGACAATATAGATAAGGCTACTTCCTACCACCCATACGCTCACATATTTGTATTCGGAGATCTTAACACCCATCATGCTGAATGGCTTAAAGACTCTGTTACTGATTCAGTTGGCATCCACGCCATGAACTTTGCCATTTCCCAATCCCTTACGCAAGTATTGGACTTCCCCACACGCTTTCCAAGCACTCCCTCTGGACACGCCTCTCTACTAGATATATGCTTTACCTCTGCACCTGACTCCTGCCAAGTCTCGCAGCTTTGTCCTCTCGGCAACTACGACCATGCTGTTGTCTCTTTTAATATTTCTCTCCACTCTCACTCCCCCAGGAGCCCCCTATCTATAGGAACACCTACTGCTACCAAAGAGCTGGCTGGGACGCCTTTCGCGATTTCCTGTGCGACGTTTCTTGGGGAAAAGTGTTCGATCTCCCAGTTGATGACTGTGCCTCTGAGAAAGCCTCTGTGAAAGCTGGCATTGATGCCTTCATACCTCCCATGAAGTTTCGTCTCAAACCTCATTCCTCCACTTGGTTCTCTTCTGCCTGTTCGGCCACCATTGTCCACAGAAACCACTACTTCCGACTATTTCGGAGACAGTCATCTGACCACAATAGGCGCCTATTCACGTCCGCTGGTAATGAGTGCAAGAGAATACTGAATGACGCCAAGTGTTTGTTTGCTGAGAGAATGAGACAGCGCACAGCTGACCGCAAGTTCGGCTCCAAGGACTATTGGCGGTTATGCAAACAGGTGCTGAACAATAGCAAATCCTCTATCCCTCCTTTAATCAATGAATTTGAGGTCCTCATATCATCAACGAACAAGGCTGAGTGCTTTGCTCGCAGTTTCTCATCCAACTCTACAGTTGACTCATCTGGAGTACCCTCACCCGGCTTCCCGATTAAAACTGAGGCTAAACTGTTCGATATGTATATTACCGCAACAGTAGTATCCCGAGTAATATCAAAACTTGACCCCCATAAGGAGAGCGGTGGTAATAGAATCCCAGTGATTGTTCTTAAAAAATGTGCCCCTGAACTCTCCCCTGTCTTCCCTAAAGTGTATAACTACTTTCTGCTTCCTGTTTTCCTGCATGCTGGAAGTTCTCTTCTTTCGTTCATGTATTTAAGAACTCTGGTGAACCCATCCAACTATCGCCCTATCAAACTTCTACCAATTTTCGGGAAGGTATTCGAGGCCATTATTAATGCTGAAATAGTTCAACATCTTACTACCCATAAACTCTTCTCTGACAAGTAGTATGGCTTCCGCTTTGCCAGGTCCACGGCCGACATGCTAACAACCGTTACGAAGTACATGCTCCAGGCCCTTGAGGAGTCCGGCGAGGCTCGTGCTGTTGCTCTGGACATCTCCAAGGCTTTTGACAGGGTTTGGCAAGCTGGCCTTCTATGCATGCTACAAGGTTATGGTATTACCGGACGCTTACTTGATCTGATCCAATCTTTTCTAAATAACCGCATAATGAAGGTCATCTTGAATGGGAATGCCTCCACATCCTACTTTACAAATGCTGGTGACCATCAGGGCTATATCCTAGGCCCGACGCTCTTCCTTATTTTCATAAATGATCTCCCAGACGAGATCAAGATCCAAGTAGGCATCTACGCAGATGATACCACAATTTACTCCTGCATCAGTAAGAAACCCGGCGTGGCGGACAAACATAATCTCGCTGCTAATCTTGAGAGGGACCTACATTCTGTAGTGAATTGGGGTAAGAAATGGCTTGTAAATTGCAATGCGTCTAAGACCAAGCTGCTATCTGTCAATCATCACAGGCAACCTCTCCTGCCTCCCATAAGCATGGGCCAAGCGAGTCTCCCTGAGCGCAATGCACTGCGCCTCCTCGGCCTTACCCTCTCTTCTGATCTCAATTGGAACCACTACATTGAGTCAATAGCTAAATCCACTGATAGGAAGGTTGGGTCACTGTGTCGGGCCAGGATGTTTTTCCCGCCTGAATACATCCAACAAATATACAAATCAACCATTCATCCGTGCATGGAGTACTGCTGTCATATATGGTCAGGCGCCCCCGCTGTTCATCTCAGTGTTTTTGACAGGCTCCAAAGGAGAATCAGTAATGTGATAGGTACCGAATTGGCAGCTTGACTCCAGCCACTTCCCCACCTACGGGATGTGGCTTCCCTCTGTCTGTTCTATAAATACTTTCATGGCTTCTGCTCCAACGAACTTAAGTCACTGGTGCCTCTGCAACAGATGTTTATTCGTGCAACCAGACTGGCAACTGGGTCTCACCCATTCACAGTTAGATCAACCAAATGCAGACGACAATTCTACTCCTTCAGCTTCTTTTCTCGCACTTCCCGCCTGTGGAACTCTCTTCCATATTCTTGTTTTCCTGACGGCTACAACCTCCAGGAATTTAAATGCAATGTCAATACTCATCTCTTAACCACTTGACCCTAGTTCTTTCTTCACCACCCTGTATATCCTTTCTTTTCTCTCCACCTTTGCAACTGTCATCACACCTGTATTCCCATCTTTCTCTTGCTCCTTTCTAACTGGGTCGTCTTTCTCTTCACTCTCTTCTAATTAACCTTTTTACTCCTATGTAGCCCCCTGCACATCAGTAGCGTTACCGCCTTGCTCGGGGTGATACGATAAAAATAAGTAAAATGTACCTTTTTTCTTGAAGCATTTTAACATTTCTGTCAGAGATTCTATTTGGACAGTGTTGGATATGTAAGAAAAAAAAAGTGATGAAAACAAAACGAATCTGAATGAAATCGCTTAGATTAAAAAAAGAAAGAAAAAAAAATTAAAATTCCCAGTAGCTCTTGTTTGTGTGTATCTGCAGTCGTATCTACATAACAAAATTTCATTGTACTAAAATGCAAAGAACGAAACGCGTCGCATGAAAACTTTTTCCAATTTGTCAGTTTTTTCTAATATATATATATATATATATATATATATATATATATATATATATACATTAAATGATTTGTTTGAACATTATGTTTGATCAATACTCGTATTTAAGTAGATATTCTGTTTATAATCAAACAATTATTCTTATTTCTATTTCTCCCGGCCTGATTATTTACGATAAATTTTTGTTACATATTTTCGTTACAAAACTTTAACATTAATAATCATGCCGGTAGAAATAAATATATAATACTGTTTGATTTTAAACAGAATATCTACTTAAATACGAGTATCGATCAAAAAGTAATGTTCAGACAAATAATTTTAAATTGTCGGTTGTTTATAAACAATTTCGTTAATCTTCGTAATATATATATATATATATAGTTATCCGCAGACAGATCAGTTTCGCTGTATCACAGCTGATCAGTACAATTAGACATCCTGTTCTCTTTACCCAGGATTGAAACCCGACCGAATTGGCTTCAGTCGGCGATTCTACCTCTGAGATATGGACTCTCGGTAGAAGGAGGCATACTTTTAGCGTATGATGTATCATACGCCAGTAGTTAAAGTGTTCTAATTCATAACTGAATGAGCGATGCTCATATATATCAATAAATAAATATGTTTTTTGGCTCCTTTCAGTATGTAAATTTTGTAAAATATTTGAATTAATAATTTTTTTTTATCGTTCCTGATGAAGCGAGAGTTTTCTCGCTGAAATGCCTATTCAACGAAATTTAATATTTGAAATTATTGATATAATATACATATTTGGCTCTGTAAAATAGATAATACTATTTATATCGAACCCTCCAACTAGATCATTTTTAATATTGATAAATTAATATAAATATGATCTGGGTTTTGGGATTTTACCTATATACACTTCCTTTAGGCGATATATATATATATATATATATATATATATATATATATATATATATATATATATGAATCACCTAAAAAAAGGGGTTAACTTCGAAACGCGAAAATTTTTGTGTAGTGATACTATGAATTTATAAACCATTGTAACAACTATTACAATATATATATATATATATATATATATATATATATATCTTTTTACCCGTACAAAAAGATTTTCTAAAATAACAGGAAGTGGTGTTTTTTTTTAATTTTTTACAATAAAACATCTATTATCATCGTTATGAACTATCTGATGAGACATTGTTCTTTCAATGTCGAAACAAAATGTACAATTTTGGAGAAGTTTGTACATGTTTTAAAGTAATAATTAACAATATATATATATATATATATATATATATATATATATATATATATATATATTTGTGTGTGTATGTGTGTCTATTTACAGTGCAGCTTCCTTGCGACGGTATGTGACACAAGGGTACTTTCGCGGCAATACTGTAGAAAAAAACCTCCTCTGCACTTCCTCTTTTGGGGACATTTCAGCTCAGTCAGTCATTTAAGTGCCATACGTGATACACTCTTTGGGCGATCATGTCTCGAAAGAGACATGATTGACTCGACAGAAGATTATCCCGCAGTAGGTTGCAATTGCTTTTTGCGGTAGACTGGTAAATTATTTTATTATATTAATAAGTAGTGATTAGTGGGGAATGAGTTTATTACTTAATAACAATAGAAAACCGGTCCCCCATTTTATGCCCAGTAGAAGCCTTAATCGTGTTTCCAACTATTATATTCAGTCAGTCAGTTAAGTGCTATACGTGATACACGCTTTGGGCGATTATATCCCGCAGTAGGTTGCCATTGCTTTCTGCGGTAGACTGGTTGCCAGCCAAGGCTGTCTAGGGAATTGACTGTTGGGAATTCAAGTAATTTTTATTTTAAATGTTCCCGGCAAAGTGTGTGTGTGTGTGTGTGTGTGTGTGTGTGTGTGTGTGTGTGTGTGTGTGTTCTTCTTCTTCTTCTTCTTCTTCTTCTTCTATGTGCCCTGTCCCTTCAGGACGTAGGTGATCATGGCTTTCCACGTTTCCCTATCCCTGGTGGCTCTGAGCGCACCTTCTTCTGTTACACCATGCAACCCTCGTTCCATCATCCACCTGATTAGGTCCTTCAAATATGTTATCCGCTGCTTTCCCCTGTTTCTTTTTCCCTCTATCTGGCCTGTTAGTATCAGATTCTCCAAGCCCTCCTTCCTCATTGCGTGTCCCAGGAACTTCAGCTGTCTCTTCCTGATGCTCAATATTAATTTCCTTTTCGTTTCCATTATTTCTAAGACCTCATCATTGCTCACATGCTCGATCTATATACCTGTATTTTTATATCTACCACCGTCTGCGCATCTATTTATCCATCTATCTACCTATTGTGTTCATGCCTTTCTATCCGACAATAACTTCATATATTACTTCTCTTGGTTATCGGTTCACGTACGACTTAAAAACCAAGACTTCAAATGCTGATTCTGAATGCAAACATATTTTTCCACTGATATTTTGACGATTAAATAGTATTTCTACTTCCGTTAATCCCTGCTGCGCCCATCTGAGATTTAAGATAGAGTCATTTATTTCATCGATTTATCTAACATTTGCTCGATTCTAGCTACAACGCACACACACACTTCACCCTTCTTCTCTTTCTCTCTCTTACTCTCTCTCTCTCTCTCTCTCTATATATATATATATATATATATATTCTATATATGCCTCCATCCCTATATCTGTTTGCCAATCAATCGATCGATAGATCGATGCATTTGTCTATTAAGCTGTTTGAAGGAAAGATGATTTATTGCGACTGCTGCTATTGGAGTTCTCGCAGATCTGATTGGACTTTTTATGCGATCGAACTGAGTAACCTAATCGATCTTCGATCATATTCCACAGATAAACCAATATTACGAGGAATTAATCACGAAATCACTTAAGAATATCATACTTGCAATAAAATGTGATTCATCATCATCATAATCATGATCATTATGTATATTATCATTATTATTGTTAGTAGTAGTGTTGTTGTGAGTTTCTAGCAGATGTTTGATGATTTTTGCTGAAGTTTGGGTGGCTATAAGTCTCTCCAAATCTTCAGATTCTTCTCCATTTTTCCAAAAATGTCCTGGCCTTTAATTCACCTCAACCCATCTCTTCTAGTGTTTTAATTACTATTACAGGTCGCTTGTTATGTTTAAGATTTTAGATTTCCAATATCTCAATTAAGTAGTTTACTAACGCTTTCCCAGATTATTATTATTATTATTATTATTATGTCATTTTCCATCATATTTCGATTTCTGCTATGGTCTCACTACCTACCAAGTCTGCGGGAAAAAATTAAGCAGGTCGTGGTGTGTCGTTATGGCTCCATTTCATGTTTTTTCTATCTCCCCTATCATCCCTAGCGTTACCGTTACATAGACAAAGTTCTACTTAGTGTGTGGGCTGTACTTAACAAGACAATTTTTTGTATATCTCTTAAGTTGGGGTTCCAGGGATTCTTTCAATATGTTGTTTTGTTCCTTTTTTTTATCGTTCCAAGTGCACCTACCATCACTGGCACGACTCTTATTATTATTATTATTATTATTATTATTATTTCCTACGATTTTCATTGTACACACATTTCCTCCCGCATCCCAATTTAATGTCAGAAATGGTTTCATCACATTTCCACTGATGAAAAAAAAATTAAATTAAATCGCATACATTTTGCACCGTTACTTCAACAAAACTCTTCGTAATGTGTTAGCTGTACTTGTGAGTAGATTTTTTTGTATTTCTTTAAAGCATGGGCTACCATGAAATCCTCCAATGTGTTTATCGGGTCATTTTCCAGTCAATCCGAGGTTTCCAACTACAAATGGAATTATTGGTGTCCTCATTTGCTCCTTTTTTAAATTTTCCACTTCAAAATCCTTGTATTTTGGTATTTGTTTTAAAGATTTTCAAACATACATTACAACTTGCGGGGACAACCATGTTAATAAGAAAGCACATTCTGGAGGACTTTGATCCACAATGTTTGGGCGATTAGCTTTAACTGCTCTGTCTCTATGTCCCATAAAACTGTTACAGGTCCTATCTCTGCAATCGGATACGGATGATGTTCACACCAGTTTCTTTCCCGTGTAAGATGCATATTTTTCAGCGCAGATATTGGCCCAATCCATCATGCCAATGGATCATATTCAATGGATGCTAAAGATGGTCAAATGTTTCTGGATATTTGTCATAGAATCTGTATTTGTGGTTTTATTTAACGTCATATCAACACTTATGTAGGTCATTTAATGCCAAAAAGGTGATGTTTTCAGGTATTTTTAAATGCTCGGTTATAGTGAGAAGGTTGAGTTTGATTTTAATTAAATTATTTTGCTTTTATTCATTTTCATTTTAGAAAACTAAAAATGTCTTCTGGTTTTGTATTCAAAAATGTTTCGCTGGGAATAACTTTTTTTCCTTCAAAAATGTGTTATGGTAATAATTTTTTCCTAAAAACTGTATTGTTAGAAATATTTTTCATTCAAAAATATATATTTTTTATAAACGTCTATATATATATATATATATATATAAGTCTATGTCACTTTTTATACTTTCATAGTGTTTTGACCCCAGTTTGGGTAGATAACTATTTGCCCATAGCTGGGACCCTAACAGGTGCTACCACTCCGGGTCAGGGTGAACCTGGGAACAACAGCAATTAAGAGGTGGTTCTATGCTCCTTACAACCTCCCAATCAGAGTTCTTGCTGCCAGATGGAATTTACCGTCATGCCCAGGACTGCATTTGTGGTCAGCACAATTTTCCAGTATATGTGTTTTGATAATTCCTAGTTAGCATGTATTTAGTTCTGTGTAGCAAGAACAGAGAAATTTTCGGTTTCATCTTTTAACCCTGGACTATGTAACCACAAATGAGTACGGGGTTTGTCTACTTGTTTAGGGCCGGGCAGATTATTGACCCTAAAGAGTTTTGTCTTGCCATCATTGGCTACGTTTCATTTTTATTTTTTATCTTTTATCATTCTTTTCTGTTGTAGTATGTGTTTTATGGTTTATTTACATTTCTTAATCCACTTGAAATTTTCTTTTGAATTTGTTGGTTTCCTTTATTAATGAACTAGCAGTATAGCCCGGCGTTGCTCGGGTGTAATGAAAGTTTTAAAACTAATCTATGGTCCTGGAGGTCAGACACTTTGGACGTTGGCACGAAAGACTAAAAAGCAATATCTGGGGTACTGATTTCCGATATCGGGGAAAATGAGTCGTCTGAGAAGATCTATAAATGTTTAAGTCTAAAAACTATAATTTTACCAAGTTAGATCAGATTCTGCAGCAAGAACCACGATAAAAGGACTGAAATCCTGATCTTGATCAGACTTGAATGAATATCAGGGTATCGAGTTCCAATATCGGGGAGAAAATGAAAAAAATAAGTCACCCATGATCTGACCAGAGGCCTAAAGAATATTTGTGTGAAGTTTGGTGAGAATCGGATAAAAATTGTGGATTTGTATAAAGGACGTACAGACAGATAAACAGACACACACACAAACATCTTGCTTTTTATATATATATATATATATATATATATATATATATATATATTATCGATTTTCTGCATTATTGTAAGAACTGCAACCTTGAAACTTCTGAATATCGTTTGTTATGTCTTTGTCTATGAGTATATGAAATTTGATTAAAATCGGACCACTCCTATAACGCGATTTTTTCAATTATCGATTTTCGATATTTATCAGGGTTTCCTCGACACAAAACCTAGCTAAGAATACTCGCAGACGCTTATAGTATAACTGTGTAAATTTTCAAGAAAATCGGTTCAGCCATTTCGGAGTCTATAAGTAATGGACACACACACACACACACACACACATACACACACAGAGACAAAGTTCTATTTATAAATAAGTTTAGATATTTCTTTCATGTTCTTTGACAAAGATCATCAACCAGCCTTCTGTAGTTTCCTGATATCTTTGAAAACCGATTCTTATCGTTAAAGAAATCCTCTGCCGCTTTCATACCCGAGCACATACATTCGATCACTTTAGAACGATGCATGCGGCGGCGACGAGAGAGAGGCTTTCTCTCGTTTTGACATCCAATCGTTTAATGTCAGTTATGGTCCAGTTAAGGATGTTGAAGTCGCAGTTGGCATTTACCTCTGCTACTATTGACATTGTCAGCTCTCTGGCTTCGAGTGGAGAGCGCTCTCTTCTTTCGCGCAGAGAGCACTAACCCAGTCGTGGTTCCGCCGAAGAGTAGAATCACGACTGGCGAAAGATAGACAGATATCTTTGGCCGGGCTATATAGCTGGGAAGACCCACATTAAAAAGACCTTGTGTGTTACATCTCGCCTTAAGTGCGAAGGTGGGTAAATACCGTTAAGGATGTTGAAACTGTATTCCATCTGAGGGAAACCCAAAGTGTTTATGGCTGATATTTTTATGTTTTGTGGCGTCAATTCCATATTTAACACTAAACGCACTCGACTGTGGTATTTCTTCTCCTGCATTTCGGTACGTTAAATTTCATTTCCTCCGCTGACTTCAAGACATTTATATGTTTCTTCTTTATCCAATTCTCTAATCTTTGTGAAAAAATCTAGAACTATTGAGTTTGTTTCTCTAATTCTCCCTTTCTTGAATGTTACATTTGCACACTTATTGTTGTGGTATCTCCCCTTTCTATATGATAATGGACTCGACTGAGTATACATATACTCCTGTCAAAGAGAGAACAGCAGTTTGCTGCCATATTTGAGAGTGGAGAGTAATCGTAGAGATCCGGAACTGATACGTAAGTTACCGAGAGATACCGAACTTACCCAGAGACTACCGCATCAAAAGTTCGATTAGCTCTGAGCTCCACTCAGCTAGAATAATATACTCGGATATACTATTTCTAACCACTTCAAGATTGTATATATTTATTTCTTACTAATAGTATTCCTGGGTTTACTAACCTGCGTTCAAGTTCGTTTATTACGTTCAATATAATCTACTTTTCTATCTCAATATCTGTTTTTGTTGTTCATTATTTTGTGCGGTTTCTCAACCGGAATCCACAACACTTATCTAATCAGAAATCAATACCAATATCATCAGTGAAACATTTTACAGTATTGAAGAAAGCCTTGGCAAAGAGTTTGATATCATCCATGTAGACTAAGGGATTAAACGCTTTCTTCTTTTTTATCATTTCACCCCAAGCGTTAACGCCACTGATGTGCAGGTGGTTATATAAGAAAGTTGAAGTATTAGGCAGGAAGAGAGTGAAGACAAAGTCGAACCAGCTAAAGGGGGTGAAAGAGAAAGGGCAACAGAAGGATGTGAAGACAGTTGCGAAGATAAAGAGAAAGGAAAAGTACAGGGGTGATGCAGAAAGGGCTTGAGTTAAGTGGATAAGACATGGGAATTGACTTGCATTTAAATTCCTCGAGGTTATAGCCGTCAGGAAAGTAAGTATATAGAAGGAATTTCCACAGACGGAAAGCGCGAGAAAATAAGCTGATGGAATAGAATTGTCGCCTGCATTTGGTTGATTTAATTGTAAAAGGGTGAGACTGTGTTGAGCAGAAGCCATGAAAATATTTATAGAAGAGACTGAGGGAAGCCACATCCCGCCGGTGAAAAAGTGGCTGGAGTCGAGCTGCCAAGTTTGACCAATCACATTACAGATTCTCTTCTGGAGCCTGTCGAGAACACTGAAATGAACAGCTGGAGCGCCTGACCAGATACGACCACAGTGTTATTTCTTTCTTTTTTTTTTTTAAATTTGTGTCCGTATTTATTACTCTTTATTTTACAGGAAAAGGGGATTAAGGACAGACAGAACAAAACGGACGATATAGAATCTCCTTGAAAGATTCCTTGTCTGATTTTCATACAAATGGAAGTGGAAGCACCTTTGAAGTAATTTAGGTATCCAAGGATCCATTTTGGAATTTCATTAGGATTATTAACGGCGAAATGAGATTAACGAAAATTTTCGAAAAACGGCAAACCTTGCGTTCTGAGAATGCAACGTGAACCTCTTTACGCATTCATGATCAGTCATGATATTTCTTTCTTCTCAGCTCTTTACGTAATGTTTTGCTAATGATGTTGTCTAGCATACACCACGCTTCCGATCCGGATGCGAGTGGAAATTTGATTCTTGGCAGTTTGGGTTGCGTCCCATCCTTTATTTCAACAGCTTGGATATCCTCAGCACTGTGGTATGCATCCTGGCATTGGTTTTCCGACGTCTTATCTGCGTTGGCAGGGCGTTACTCCTAAACCGTTTTCAGAGAAGCACAACCCATCTTTGTAAGATGAACCTTCGCTCCCTTTTGGGACTTGAATTTCCTACCACAAACACATGGAAAGTCCGTGCACTTTCCTAAATTCAAGGTTTGTTTTACATTCCGGGGTCGTTGACGGTTGATCCGTTTGGATTCATCATCCGCCCTCCTTTTCAGTGAATCCTGAGGGCATTTCCTTATATTTTCTCTTTTATCAATTATTAATGAACTCTGGGTTGCTGACCCGGTGAGGTCATCTGGTCTTTCTCAGCGTCCCCTGTCTTTTCAGCTGTTTGTTAGTCTGTTTCTAACCGTCCTTCAGTTTATTCTTGAAAGCCAACGGACGAGCCATGAGTTTAAGTCGCAGCTAGATTCTTCCGTTTTTTTTCCTGGAAGGTCATTATTTTTATCTCATTTAATTTCGCTTGTATCTCATTTTCTGTCATATTAACTATTTCCACTATTGTCCCATTTTTGTTTGAGTTGTGTCTGATTGTACTTTGTCTTGTAGTTAGTTTTATCTATTTCTATATTTGAGAGTCTTTTATTTTGCATGATGTCCTTGCGAGCATTGGCAAGCCTATTTGGGTTGAGATAGGATCTTATGTTAGTTCTTATCTCTGCACATTTGGTATGTCTGATCTGTGATGTTCTTTTGTGAATTTTTGAGTGCAGTGAAAAAAAAGATGCTATGGCTTGTTTATACTCTTTACGGTTTCATTTCGTTCGTTTTCTTTTTATGAATTAAATTGGGAATTATATCACCAGGTCCAATGATAGAGTTAATCCGGATTTGTTGACCACAGTCACATTGTTAGTGGGAGAATTGTATTATTATTATGTCATTTTTCTTCATATTTCGATTTCTGCTTTGGTCTCACTACCAACCAAGTCTGCGGGGAAACCTAAGGCAGGTCGTGGCGTGTTGTTATGGCTCCATTTCATGTTTTTCTATCTTCCCTATCATCCCTAGCATTACATAGATAAAGTTTTCCTTAGTGTGTGGGCTGTACTTAATAAGACAATTTTTTGTATATCTCTTAAGCTGGGGTTTCCAGAGATTCTTTCAATGTGTTGTTTTGTTCAATTTTTTATCATTCCAAGTGAACCTACTATCACTGGCACAACTCTTGTTTTCAATTTCCACATTTTTTCTATTTCAATTTCCAGGTCTTTATATTTTGACAGTTTTTCAAATTCCTGGATTGCTATGTTACAATCCGCTGGACAAGCCATATCAATTAATAGACAAGTTTTCTCCTTCTGGTATGTCTGGCCTGTTTGCTTCAATTTTTCTGTCTGTGTAGATGGTGTAATCCCATAGAATGGTTACATCTTCTATTTCTGTAACCGGTGCTGGGTGATGTTCATACCAGTGTTTGTTTATTATTATTATTATTATTATTATTATTATTATTATTATTATTACTACTACTACTACTACTATTATTATTATTATTATTATTATTATTACTACTACTACTACTACTACTATTTTTTTTTTTTTTATTATTATTATTCAATCATTGAAAATTCACACGAGTTTATAATCCTTTCAATATTGCAAGATGTTTCAGTTGTTTTCAAAACTCCTGTCATGTGGATTATCTCGATTCTTCCCTAGATTTTCAGTTCCGGCAAAACCTTGTTTCCTATGCTGTTCAGAGTCAATTCTGTCAATCTGATAACGACTGGCGTGACCATGATTTATATGTTCCACATCATCCTCATTTCTTTGGCAAATTTACAATATTTATTGATTCATTCTATTTTAATTCTACACTGCAATCTGCCAGAACAACGAAATCCATTGTTTGACAAGTTTTCATCTTGTTTACGCACACCGAATCCAGCCTTCTGCCCCGAATTGCATGATTCGCACCGTATATCACGCGCTTCCCGCCTAGGATTAGTTGTTAGTAATTGTCTCGTGATTTAGGCGCAGTTCCAAGAGCTTCAAGTACTATAGGTAATGACCCTACGTTCCTATTCAACACTTTTCTCAGTTCAAAAGCAAGGATCTGGTATGTCTCCATATTTTCGCTTTCTTTTGTCTTTCCTTTGTTGTCTATTAAGTCAACCAGGACTTCGACTCGGCACGTGTTTTTTTTTCTTTGTCAACAGCTACCAGATCAAGTCGCCTTGCTTCAATGATAATGGCCTGCATTGCAATGTAGACATGTATTTTAGATTTTTGTTTGTCCATGATCGTTTGATTTTTCTTATTTATTTAGACCAGTCGTTCTTAACCGGGAATCACATGGCCATAAGGGGGTCATGATAGATTTCATGGGGACTACAGAACTATTTTGGCATGAGAAGGGCACAAGTTCAATGAAAAATAAACCTAAATTAAGTAATAAAATATTTTCAAGTGTCTATTATGTTAACAATGTGCATTTATGTAAAACTAGCAGTATAGCCCGGCGTTGCTCTGGTGTAATGAAAGCTTTTATATATATATTATCGATTTTCTGCACTATTATAAGAACTGCAACCTTGAAACTTCTAAATATCGTTTATTATGTCTTTGTCTATGAGTGCATCAAATTTGATTAAAATCGGACCACTCCTTCTATAACCCGATTTTTTCGATTATCGATTTTTGATATTTATCGGGGTTACCTCGACACAAAACCTTGCTGAGAACACTCGCAGACGTTAAAGTGCAACTATTTAAATTTTCAAGAAAATCGGTTCAGCCGTTTCGGTGTCTATAGGTAATGGACACACACACAGACACACACACACACACACACACACACACATACACACACACACAGACAAAGTTCTATTTATAAATAATGTAAAATATATTTGCAGAACTTCTTTTACCACGCATAATTTTAAATTATTTTTTAGAAATTTTATATGTGTATGTATTCATGTGCAAGATTCTTACTGAAATAGAAGTTTATTTCATTTCACTTTTTAAGTTTTTAAAACAAGCAGTTTCAAAGTTTATATGTAGAAATATCATTGTTTGATTCAAAAAACTTGTAAAATGAGCTTTTGTTAAAGTAAATGGCTAGAGGAGCACAAAATATCATTTAAGTAGGGAGCAATGAATAGAAAAGATTGATTTTGACGATTGAACAAATCATTTTTACATTCTCCTTCTTCCTAAAGTTTTTCTTTTTCTTGTTTTTTTTTTCACCCTTCAAAATTAACTTTCTTTTACAATTGTACTCTTCTTTTTACCCTTCCTTTCCCCTTTCTTATATTCTTGTTTCTCCTTTTTGACCTTCATTTATACCTTTGTGCTCTTCTTTTTACCATTCATCTTCCCGTTTCTTTTATTCTTGTTTCCATCTTTTTTACCTTCATTTATACATGTGTGCTCTTCTTTTTCCCCTTCATCTTCCCGTTTCTTTAATTCTTGTTTCCTTCTTTTTAACCTTCATTTATACCTTTCTGCACTTCTTTTACCCTTCATCTCCCCGATTCTTTTATTCTTGTTTCCTTCTTTTTAACCTTCATTTATACCTTTCTGCACTTCTTTTACCCTTCATCTCCCCGTTTCTTTTATTCTTGTTTCCTTCTTTTTAAACCTTCATTGATACCTGTGTGCTCTTCTTTTTTCCCTTCATCTTCCCGTTTCTTTTATTCTTGTTTCCTTCTTTTTAACCTTCATTGATACCTGTATGCTCTTCTTTTTTTGCCCTTCATCTTCCCGTTTCTTTTATTCTTGTTTCCTTCTTTTTAACCTTCATTTATACCTTTCTGCACTTCTTTTACCCTTCATCTCCCCGTTTCTTTTATTCTTGTTTCCTTCTTTTTAACCTTCATTTATACCTTTTTCGCTCTTCTTTTTACCCAGCATCTTCCCGTTTCGTTTATTCTTGCTTCCTTCTTTTTAACCTTCATTTATACCTTTCTGCACTTCTTTTACCCTTCATCTCCCCGTTTCTTTTTATTCTTGCTTCCTTCTTTTTAACCTTCATTTATACCTTTTGCTCTTCTTTTTACCCAGCATCTTCCCGTTTCGTTTCTTCTTGTTTCCTTCTTTTTAACCTTCATTGATACCTGTGTGCTCTTCTTTTTTTCCCTTCATCTTCTCGTTTCTTTTATTCTTGTTTCCTTCTTTTTAACCTTCATTGATACCTGTGTGCTCTTCTTTTTACCCTTCATCTTCCCGTTTCTTTTATTCTTGTTTCCATCTTTTTACCTTCATTTATACCTTTTTTGCCCTTCTTTTTACCCAGCATCTTTCCGTTTCTTTAATTCTTGTTTCCTTCTTTTTTAACCTTTATTTTTATACCTTTCTGCACTTCTTTTACCCTTCATCTCCCCGTTTCTTTTATTCTTGTTTCCTTCTTTTTAACCTTCATTTATACCTGTATGCTCTTCTTTTTGCCCTTCATCTTCCCGTTTCTTTTATTCTTGTTTCCTTCTTTTAACCTTCATTTATACCTTTTCGCTCTTCTTTTTACCCAGCATCTTCCCGTTTCGTTTATTCTTGCTTCCTTCTTTTTTAACCTTCATTTATACCTTTCTGCACTTCTTTTACCCTTCATCTTCCCCGTTTCCTTTTATTCTTGCTTCCTTCTTTTTAACCTTCATTTATACCTTTCTGCACTTCTTTTACCCTTCATCTCCCCGTTTCTTTTATTCTTGTTTCCTTCTTTTTAACTTTCATTGATACCTGTATGCTCTTCTTTTTATCCTTCATCTTTCCGTTTCTTTTATTCTTGTTTCCATCTTTTTAACTTTTTCATTTACATTTGTGTGCCCTTCTTTTCCCCTTCATCTTCCCGTTTCTTTTATTCTTGTTTCCTTCTTTTTTTAACTTTCATTTATACCTTTTTGCTCTTCTTTTCACCCAACATCTCCCCGTTTCGTTTATTCTTGCTTCCTTCTTTTTAACCTTCATTCTTTCCTGTGTGCTCTTCTTTTTTCCCTTCATCTTCCCGTTTCTTTTATTCTTGTTTCCTTCTTTTTAACCTTCATTGATACCTGTATGCTCTTCTTTTTGCCCTTCATCTTCCCGTTTCTTTTATTCTTGTTTCCTTCTTTTTAACCTTCATTTATACCTTTCTGCACTTCTTTTACCCTTCATCTCCCCGTTTCTTTTATTCTTGTTTCCTTCTTTTTAACCTTCATTTATACCTTTTCGCTCTTCTTTTTACCCAGCATCTTCCCGTTTCGTTTATTCTTGCTTCCTTCTTTTTAACCTTCATTTATACCTTTCTGCACTTCTTTTACCCTTCATCTCCCCGTTTCTTTTATTCTTGCTTCCTTCTTTTTAACCTTCATTTATACCTTTTTGCTCTTCTTTTTACCCATCTTCCATTCGTTTCTTCTTGTTTCCTTCTTTTTAACCTTCATTGATACCTGTGTGCTCTTCTTTTTTTCCCTTCATCTTCTCGTTTCTTTTATTCTTGTTTCCTTCTTTTTAACCTTCATTACCTGTGTGCTCTTCTTTTTTACCCTTCATCTTCCCGTTTCTTTTATTCTTGTTTCCATCTTTTTTACCTTCATTTATACCTTTTTGCCCTTCTTTTTACCAGCATCTTTCCGTTTCTTTAATTCTTGTTTCCTTCTTTTAACCTTCATTTATACCTTTCTGCACTTCTTTTACCCTTCATCTCCCGTTTCTTTTATTCTTGTTTCCTTCTTTTTTAACCTTCATTTATACCTGTATGCTCTTCTTTTTGCCCTTCATCTTCCCGTTTCTTTTATTCTTGTTTCCTTCTTTTTAACCTTCATTTATACCTTTTCGCTCTTCTTTTTACCCAGCATCTTCCCGTTTCGTTTATTCTTGCTTCCTTCTTTTTAACCTTCATTTATACCTTTTCTGCACTTCTTTTTACCCTTCATCTCCCCGTTTCTTTTATTCTTGCTTCCTTCTTTTTAACCTTCATTTATACCTTTTTGCCTTCTTTTTACCCAGCATCTTCCCGTTTCGTTTATTCTTGCTTCCTTCTTTTAACCTTCATTTATACCTTTCCTGCCACTTCTTTTACCCTTCATCTCCCCGTTTCTTTTATTCTTGCTTCCTTCTTTTCAACCTTCATTTATACCTTTTTGCTCTTCTTTTTACCCAGCATCTTCCCGTTTCGTTTATTCTTGCTTCGATGCTTTTTAACCTTCATTTATACCTTTCTGCACTTCTTTTACCCTTCATCTCCCCGTTTCTTTTATTCTTGCTTCCTTCTTTTTAACTTTCATTGATACCTGTATTGCTCTTCTTTTTACCCTTCATCTTCCCGTTTTTGTTCTTGTTTCCTTCTTTTTAACCTTCATTGATACCTGTGCTCTTCTTTTTACCCTTCATCATCCCGTTTCTTTATTCTTGTTTCCTTCTTTTTAATACCATTGATACCTGTGTGCTCTTCTTGTTACCCTTCATCTTCCCGTTTCTTTTATTCTTGTTTCCTTCTTTTTAAACTTCATTTATACCTTTTTGCTCTTCTTTTTACCCAGCATCTTCTCGTTTCGTTTATTCTTGCTTCCTTCTTTTTAACCTTCATTTATACCTTTCTGCACTTCTTTTACCCTTCATCTCCCCGTTTCTTTTATTCTTGTTTCCTTCTTTTTAACCTTCATTGATACCTGTGTGCTCTTCTTTTTTCCCTTCATCTTCTCGTTTCTTTTATTCTTGTTTCCTTCTTTTTAACCTTCATTTATACCTTTTTGCCCTTCTTTTTACCCAGCATCTTCCCGTTTCGTTTATTCTTGCTTCCTTCTTTTTAACCTTCATTTATACCTTTTTGCTCTTCTTTTTACCCAGCATCTTCCCGTTTCGTTTATTCTTGCTTCCTTCTTTTTAACCTTCATTTATACCTTTCTGCACTTCTTTTACCTTTCATCTCCCCGTTTCTTTTATTCTTGCTTCCTTCTTTTTAACCTTCATTTATACCTTTTTGCCCTTCTTTTTACCCAGCATCTTCCCGTTTCGCTTATTCTTGCTTCCTTCTTTTTAACCTTCATTTATACCTTTTTGCTCTTCTTTTTACCCAGCATCTTCCCGTTTCGTTTATTCTTGCTTCCTTCTTTTTAACCTTCATTTATACCTTTCTGCACTTCTTTTACCCTTCATCTCCCACTTTCTTTTATTCTTGCTTCCTTCTTTTTAACCTTCATTTATACCTTTTTGCTCTTCTTTTTACCCAGCATCTTCCCGTTTCGTTTATTCTTGCTTCCTTCTTTTTAACCTTCATTTATACCTTTCTGCACTTCTTTTACCCTTCATCTCCCACTTTCTTTTATTCTTGCTTCCTTCTTTTTAACCTTCATTTATACCTTTTTGCCCTTCTTTTTACCCAGCATCTTCCCGTTTCGTTTATTCTTGCTTCCTTCTTTTTAACCTTCATTTATACCTTTTTGCTCTTCTTTTTACCCAGCATCTTCCCGTTTCGTTTCTTCTTGTTTCCTTCTTTTTAACCTTCATTTATACCTTTCTGCACTTCTTTTACCCTTCATCTCCCCGTTTCTTTTATTCTTGCTTCCTTCTTTTTAACCTTCATTTATACCTTTTTGCCCTTCTTTTTACCCAGCATCTTCCCGTTTCGTTTATTCTTGCTTCCTTCTTTTTAACCTTCATTTATACCTTTCTGCACTTCTTTTACCCTTCATCTCCCCGTTTCTTTTATTCTTGCTTCCTTCTTTTTAACCTTCATTTATACCTTTTTGCTCTTCTTTTTACCCAGCATCTTCCCGTTTCGTTTATTCTTGCTTCATTCTTTTTAACCTTCATTTATACCTTTCTGCACTTCTTTTACCCTTCATCTCCCCGTTTCTTTTATTCTTGCTTCCTTCTTTTTAACCTTCATTTATACCTTTTTGCCCTTCTTTTTACCCAGCATCTTCCCGTTTCGTTTATTCTTGCTTCCTTCTTTTTAACCTTCATTTATACCTTCCTTCTACTTCTTTTACCCTTCATCTCCCCGTTTCTTTTATTCTTCCTTCCTTCTTTTTAACCTTCATTTATACCTTTTTTCCCTTCTTTTTACCCAGCATCTTCCCGTTTCGTTTATTCTTGCTTCCTTCTTTTTAACCTTCATTTATACCTTTTCGCTCTTCTTTTTACCCAGCATCTTCCCGTTTCGTTTATTCTTGCTTCCTTCTTTTTAACCTTCATTTATACCTTTCTGCACTTCTTTTACCCTTCATCTCCCCCTTTCTTTTATTCTTGCTTCCTTCTTTTTAACCTTCATTTATACCTTTTTGCCCTTCTTTTTACCCAGCATCTTCCCGTTTCGTTTATTCTTGCTTCCTTCTTTTTAACCTTCATTTATACCTTTTTGCTCTTCTTTTTACCCAGCATCTTCCCGTTTCGTTTATTCTTGCTTCCTTCTTTTTAACCTTCATTTATACCTTTCTGCACTTCTTTTACCCTTCATCTCCCACTTTCTTTTATTCTTGCTTCCTTCTTTTTAACCTTCATTTATACCTTTTTGCTCTTCTTTTTACCCAGCATCTTCCCGTTTCGTTTATTCTTGCTTCCTTCTTTTTAACCTTCATTTATACCTTTCTGCACTTCTTTTACCCTTCATCTCCCACTTTCTTTTATTCTTGCTTCCTTCTTTTTAACCTTCATTTATACCTTTTTGCCCTTCTTTTTACCCAGCATCTTCCCGTTTCGTTTATTCTTGCTTCCTTCTTTTTAACCTTCATTTATACCTTTTTGCTCTTCTTTTTACCCAGCATCTTCCCGTTTCGTTTCTTCTTGTTTCCTTCTTTTTAACCTTCATTTATACCTTTCTGCACTTCTTTTACCCTTCATCTCCCCGTTTCTTTTATTCTTGCTTCCTTCTTTTTAACCTTCATTTATACCTTTTTGCCCTTCTTTTTACCCAGCATCTTCCCGTTTCGTTTATTCTTGCTTCCTTCTTTTTAACCTTCATTTATACCTTTCTGCACTTCTTTTACCCTTCATCTCCCCGTTTCTTTTATTCTTGCTTCCTTCTTTTTAACCTTCATTTATACCTTTTTGCTCTTCTTTTTACCCAGCATCTTCCCGTTTCGTTTATTCTTGCTTCATTCTTTTTAACCTTCATTTATACCTTTCTGCACTTCTTTTACCCTTCATCTCCCCGTTTCTTTTATTCTTGCTTCCTTCTTTTTAACCTTCATTTATACCTTTTTGCCCTTCTTTTTACCCAGCATCTTCCCGTTTCGTTTATTCTTGCTTCCTTCTTTTTAACCTTCATTTATACCTTCTGCACTTCTTTTACCCTTCATCTCCCCGTTTCTTTTATTCTTGCTTCCTTCTTTTTAACCTTCATTTATACCTTTTTCCCTTCTTTTTACCCAGCATCTTCCCGTTTCGTTTATTCTTGCTTCCTTCTTTTTAACCTTCATTTATACCTTTTCGCTCTTCTTTTTACCCAGCATCTTCCCGTTTCGTTTATTCTTGCTTCCTTCTTTTTAACCTTCATTTATACCTTTTCGCTCTTCTTTTTACCCAGCATCTTCCCGTTTCGTTTATTCTTGCTTCCTTCTTTTTAACCTTCATTTATACCTTTCTGCGCTTCTTTTACCCTTCATCTCCCCCTTTCTTTTATTCTTGCTTCCTTCTTTTTAACCTTCATTTATACATTTTTGCCCTTCTTTTTACCCAGCATCTTCCCGTTTCGTTTATTCTTGCTTCCTTCTTTTTAACCTTCATTTATACCTTTTTGCTCTTCTTTTTACCCAGCATCTTCCCGTTTCGTTTATTCTTGCTTCCTTCTTTTTAACCTTCATTTATACCTTTTTGTTCTTCTTTTTACCCAGCATCTTCCCGTTTCGTTTATTCTTGTTTCCATCTTTTTAACCTTCATTTATACATTTGTGCTTTTCTTTTTACCTTTCATCTCCCACTTTCTGTTACATTTTTACTCTTCTTTTTTACTCTTTAATTCTCGTCTTCAACTTTCTTTTACTCCTGTACTTTTCCTTTTACTCCTGTACTTTTCCTTTTACCGTTACTCTTTATCTTTAATTTAATCTTTCAATTTTCCTTTTAACCTTTATTTTTACTTTTTTTTTCTATTCTTGTACTATTTCTTTTTACCCCTCCTAATTCTTATTCTTTTAGTCATGTACTCTTCATTTTAACCTTCGTCTTTAACTTTCTTTTACACTTGCACTTTGCTTTTTACCACTTACCTTCCCCTTCCTGATACTCATGTAATATTTATTTGACTTTCATCTTCTTTTTTTCACTCGTTTGCTTCGTTTTAAACTTCATCATTAAATTCCCTTTATTCTTGTACTATTCCTTTTACCTGTCATCTTCGCCTTCCTTTCAATCGTGTAGTCTTCCGTTCACCCTTCACTTCTCCTTACTTTTACTCTTGTACTCTTCCTTTTATCTCTCATCTGCTTCTCTTTTTTATTCTTGCAATCTTTCTTTTAGCCTTTATATTTGCCTTTAATTTACTCTTGCCCTCTCCCTTTTACATCTCATCTTACCCATTCTTTTGCCCTTGTACTCTTTATTTTACCCTACACTTCTCCATTCTTTTATTCTTGTACTCTTCTGTTAACCCTTAATTGTCCCCTTGCATCTACTCCGGCCAGTCAGTTAAGTGCTATACGTGATACACGCTTTGGGCGATCACCTCTCGAAAGAGACATGACTGACCGAGCAGAAGATTATCCCGCAGTAGATTGGCATTGTTTTCTGCGGTAGCCTGGTTGCCAGCCAAGGCTATAGAACCTAATCTTTCGTATTATTTAAACCATAAATGTCTGGAAGTGATGGATTAATACCTTTCCCAAGGGTATTTGCGTGTAAGTGAATGCATGGAATTCCACTGGAATTCGAACTCGGCTCCCCGATTTCTCGTTCCGAGCCGATATCCACTGCACCACAACGCACATCCAGAACTCTTCCTTTTTACTTTTTGGTTATTCCTCATAGTTCGGTTTGATATTTTTTTCCTTTTCTTCCTCATCCTTTTTTTTTCTATTGTCCCCTTTTCTTTTCCTGGTTTTTCTAACTTTTTTTTTGTTTCCTATTTTTTTTCCTCTTCTTATTTTTTTTATTATATCTTTTTTTTTAGCCTCTTCCTCATCCTTTTTTTTTCAGCCTCTTCCTTTTCTTCCCGTTCTTCGTACACCTTATTTTATTTTGTCTTTTTTCTTTTTTTTCTTTTTTTTTTTTTTTGTTTTACGTGGAAGAAAACGATGCAGTTTTTTTTTTCCAGCCATTCTTGATTTTATTTAGATTTCATTTTTTTTTTTTTTTATTTATCCAGTTTTGCACTTTAACGAATTGCTTCTCCTCGATTTCTTTGCCCTTGCAACCAATTTAGGTCAGCGGTTCTTTCTTTCGTCTCCTTTCTTTCTCTTTTTACTTTTTCTTTTTCCTTCATCTTCGTTTATAATTGTCTTGTTTTCATTTTGTAGCCTGTTTTCCTTCACTTTTTCTTCATACTAATTAATTTTTTCTTCTTCACTTTCTTCGCTGTTTGCAATTACTTTCTACCTTTCCTTCCTTCATTATATTCTTCCCTCGTTTCTTTCTTTCACTTTTATCGCTTCTTTTCTTCCTTCTGTTATTCTTATATTCTGATTTGTTATTTTCTTCTTCCTTTTTTCCTTCTTTACTTCCTTCTTTTTTACTTTGATTTTCTTTTTACTTTCTTCTTTCTTTCTATCTTCGTTTTCTAATTTTATTCTTTCTTTCAGTTTGTTTTCCTCTATCTTTCTTTTGCTTCTTCCCTTCTCTCTTCTTTTTCCATTTTTCCACTCCTTCGTCTCCTCTCTTCTTCCTCTTCTCTCCTTTTCATACTTTTCTCCTCATCCTCCCTCTCTTTCATCGCATTTCTATTAATTGTCTTGTTTTCTCTTTATTTCTCTTTTTCTATCGTATCTATTCAGTATAGAAGTTTTTCTTCTTTTTTTTTTTTACTTTCATTCGTTTTACACCTACAATCGAACTTTATTCTTCGTCTTATTCAACAATTTTTCTTCTGCTTCCTCGTACCCTCTTATTTAAGATTTTCTTTCATTCCTCTTCCTTTCTTTCTTTCTTTCTTTCTTTCAACCATATCTATTTTCTTTTCTTTCTCTTATAATTTTATCCTCTTTCTCTCTCTCACACACACACACGCACACACACGCACACACACACACACACACACACACACACACACTCTCTCTCTCACTCTCTCTCTCTGTCTCTCTCTATTTCTTTCATTCTTCTCTTTTAACTTTTGAGACTCAATGTCATTCTTTCAATCCCTTTTCTTTTCTTTCACCCTTTTTTCACCCGTCCTGTGCTCTTCTATATAATCACATCAACAAACCCATCAGCCGGACTATTTTTACTTCCTTTTTCGCTCATTTCTCTCAAATGAAAAAAATATATAAGAGAGTTTATCGTATTTATTTTGCTGTTAATGGAAAAGGTCATCACTTCTCGCCAATTCTCGTCTTTCTCTCTGACACTGTAAAAATACAAAACCAAAGTATAAAATAGAAACGACGAGTTTAACAGAGAAAAGCAAAAGAAATAAATAAAAATAATTTAAAAAATGGCCAAACACAACGCACGGCAAAAAAGATAATCAATCCAATCAAAGGAAATCAATTAGATTGAAAGAAAAAACATTATCTTTTCACTCGATTCTCGTTTGTTGCAGTATTTAAGTTTATTCGGTCTTCTTTGTTTCTCAATGAATAATTTATGTTGGCTGCTATTGTAGAGATAAAGTGAATGCAAGCCTCAACAGTAACAGTCACAAGCTTAGCTGCTGCTTTTGAAGCTATTTCTTGGATTTACCCGACAAGCTCTTCGTACTTTGCCGCCCTCTCGGACATTCAAAACGTTAGCACGGTGTCTATCTGAATAAATTCATGCTCTTTTGATGCCAGGACGATTGCTCTCCATGTGCTTGTCAATCAATATTATTATTAGCACTATTTACTTTGATTTCTACTGCATTTCGTCCCAACCAGAGACATAAAGTTAGAAATGGCATTATAACATTATTTCACTGCACATATGTGTAAAACAAACTACTAACGTATTTGACATCTACCATTCGCCCGTGTATTGAATACTGCTGCCACATCTGGTCGGGTGCCCCTGCTATTCTCCTCGGGGTTCTTGACAAAATACAACGGAGAATCTGTAATGTGATCGATACCGACTTGGCAGACTGGCTGCAGTCACTCTCTCACAGGCGTAACGTGGCTTCCCTGTGCCTCTTCTATAAATACCTTCACGGCTTCTGCACCGATGAACTTAGATCACTGGTGCCCCCTAGGTATGAATTTGCACGAGATACTAGAGTATCAACTAGGTTCCACCCTTTTACAGTGAAACCGATAAAATGTAACCGCAATTTCTACTTCAACAGCTTCTTTTTTCGCACTTCCCGCCTGTGGAATTCCCTTCCACATACTTGCTTCCCCGACAGCTACAATCTCCAGGAGTTTAAATGTAAAGTCAATAATGTCAATAGGCTTACGGCCATATCACGTTGAATACACCGGTTCTCTTTCGATCACCGAAGTTAAGCAACGTTGAGCCTAGTCAGTACATAGATGGGTGACCACTTGGGAATACCAGGCGCTGTAAGCGTTCAGCGATGGATGTGCGTTGTGGTACAGTGGATATCGGCTTGGAAAAAGAAATCGGTGAGCCGAGTTCGAATTCCAGTTTAGTACCCTGCATTCACTTCACCACTGTTACCCTTGGGAAAGGTATTAGTCACTTCCCTTCAGTTATGGGTTAAATAATAGGATGGGGCCTGGAGGCAACCCATCTAGTGTTGGTGTCACAATAAAAACACTCTTGGTAGCCCTGGCATGAAGTTTTTAGCTATTTGACAAGATAAGAATTTCGCGGCAAAACTGCACCAGGGTTCCAAATGCACAGGGAATACTGGAGGGGTGTAGTCAGTACTATCTCGGCCAATGGCCACATGACGACGCGACGCCTCCTAACACACTAACTCGCATCCATTCTCTCAAACACTCCTATCTACATCCTTACCCGTCTATCACCCTCCTTCTGACATTTTCTATATCTAACCACTCTTTCTCATCACTTTCCCCTATGTAACCCCCTGCGCAATAGTGGCAGTGGAATGCTTTGCTTGGAGTGAAATGATTAAAAAAAAGAAATAAGAACCCTTTATAGAGTATGAGATGTTCTTGTATGTTTTAAAGTTATGGGCTGCCGGGAAATCCTTACAGTGTCCAATTAAACACAGGACTACCACTGCAATTGGAATTATTAATGCCTTTATATGCCACATTCGTTTTTTTTTTGTTTTGTTTTGTTTTGTTGTTTTTTTGTTTTTGTTTTTTGGTCTTTGATCAGTATATCTGACTCGTTAAATTTTCTTGTTCTGTCTGTACGTATTATAAAGTCCCTTTGTCTGTAACCGGTATTTGCTTGTTTGTTTGTGTTGTAGCGGCATATAGGTCATTCAAAGCCGAAATTTCATTTTATTTGGAATATTAGTCAGTTCTTTTACAAAAGTCTATTGCTGTTGATAAAATATATAACATTTTGCTGTTTATAAATTTATCCTGGTATTTTTACAAATATTTCAATTTCCATTGACCTCTATTTGAAGGTTAATTATTTGTCCATAGCTGGGACACTAACAGGTGTTACCACCCTGGGTACACCTGGCAATAACAGCAATTAAGAAGTAGTTCTACGCTTCTTAAAACCCATCGATCGAAAGCATTGCTGCCGGATGTATTATACCCAGGATAGCTATAATCGGTTTTGTTCATATTAATGATTGCAGTTTCTTTCCTAATATCATTTAACCTGATGCAAGTCATTTATTTCTTGATATTCATAAAAACATCAGCAT
Source organism: Ascarosepion bandense (assembly GCA_037127315.1). NCBI lineage: Eukaryota > Metazoa > Mollusca > Cephalopoda > Sepiida > Sepiidae > Ascarosepion > Ascarosepion bandense. The sequence goes on from JBBBDQ010001856.1 coordinate 1,111,740, forward strand.
TTTGAATCGTCACCATTTTTCAGTTTACTTGCTTGATACTTTCTACTTAACAAGGCATCGATTCTGAGCGGCAAGAATAAAACTTCTAGTTTCAACTTTCAATGTTGGACTTCATAACTGCTGATCAGCACTTTATCAGCTTGTATGTTAAATGCAGAGTTGTTAGCCATGAGGGGCTTTATATTATTATTGTGCTGTCATTTTTCATCATATTTCGATTTCTGCTATGGTCGCACTACCTACCAAGTCTGCGGGAAGACCTAAGGTAGGTCGTTTGGCTTTTGTTATAGCTCCATTTCATGTTTTTTCATATCTCCCCTAACATCCCTAGCGTCACATAGACAAAGTTCTCCTTACTGTGTGGGCTGTACTTGACGAAACAATTTTTTGTATATCTCTTAAGCTAACGTTTCCAGGGATTCTTTCAATGCGTTTTTTGTTCCATTTTTTATCGTTCCAGGTGCATCACTGGTACAATACTTGTTTTCAATTTCCACATTATTATTATTATTATTATACGATTTCTGCTATGATCTCACTACCTACCAAGTCTGCCGGAAGACCTTAGGCAGGTAGTGGCGCGTTAATATGGCTACATTTCATTATCTGTTTTTCTAACATGGACAAGATCTTCTAAGTGAAGGGCTGCACTTATCAAGACAATGTTTTGAATTTCCCTTAAGCCTTTAGTATTTCCTTGAGATTTCAAATGATTTTTTTCAGTTTGTTGCTGTGCCCCTCTTTTATCATTCCAAACACATCTACTATGACTGATACTATTCTTGTTTTCAATTGCCACACTTTTTTAATTTTGATTTCCTGTTCTCTATATTTCGATAGTTATTCAAATTCCTTGGTTGCTATGTTAGAATTCGCTAGGCAAAACATATCAATTTATTAGTTTGTTTTTTTTCCTTTTTGGTTTCTAACAGTTATTCCATGCTTCTTTCCTTCAATCGTCGTGTCTGTCATTATTTTTAGTATCATTTTTTCATCATAATTTAATTTCTGCTATGGTCTCACTACCTACGAAGTCTGCGGAAAGACCTAAGGCAGGTCGTGGTGTGTTGTTATGGCTCCATTTCATACTTTTTCTGTCTCTCATAACATCCCTAGCGTGACATAGACAAAGTTCTCCTTAGTGGGTGGGCTGACTTAACAAGACATTTTTTTTGTATATCTCTTAAGCTGTGGTTTCCAGGGATAATTTCAATGTGTTTTTTGTTCCATTTTTTATCATTCCAAGTGCACCTCCTATTACTGGTACTATTCTTGTTTTCAATTTTCATATTTTTTCTATATCAATTTCCAAGTCTTTAAATTTTGACAGTTTTTTGAATTCCTTAGTTTCTATGTTATAATTTGCTGGACAAGCCATATCAAGTAATAGGCAAGTTTTTCTTTTTAGTTTTTAACAATAATGTCCGGCCTATTTGCTTCAATTTTTCTGTCTGTATAGATGGTGTAATCCCATAGAATGGTGACATCTTCTATTTCTGTAACCGCTGCAGAGTGATGTTCATACTAGTGTTTGTTTACGTATTTTCCATAGCCTTTGCACATTGCCCAGTGTAGATATTGCCCTGCTCTATTGTGACAATTTTTATATTCATATGGGGCAAGTGCAGAACATCCTGAGATTAAATGGTCTATTGTTTCTTGATATTTATCACAGAACTTGCATTTTGGATCCACATTATTATGTATAATATTTGCTTAAAAGTACTTAGTGAAAAGACTTTGGTCTTGCACTGCAAGAATAAAGCCTTCAGTTTCAGACTTTAATCTAGACACGTAACCATCGATTAACTTTATCAACATTGGATTTATTAGCACGTTCTGGATATTGGCCATGCAGAGGTTTCTATTGTCAGTGTTGTTTTATCTGTCCAAGAGCTTTATCCTTGTTTTTTTTTTTTGTTTTTTTTTCATATTTTTTGCCACAATAGTTGGTTCTTGGCTTCTGTTTTGCTTTTCTACAGAATCTACTAAATGTAAATCTTGTTTGTATTTACTGCCGTCTTTCATTATTGAATATTTTTTCTGTTTCCATGTTATTAATTGTATCACCAGCCTTTTGTTGTTTCTATGTATGTTAGTGAGCCAATAGTTGTTGTCTTGTATGAATAAGACCTCTTCCACCTTCTTTACTGGGGTATGTATAGACGGTCTATATCAGCCTTTGGATGATGCATCTTCTGCTTAGAAAGAAGCTTTCTTGTTTTAGAATCCATTCGTCTGATGTCATTTAGAGTCCAGTTCAAGATGTTCAAACTATATTGGACCACTGGGATGGCAAGGTTATTAATGGCCATAATTCTGTTCTGAGAATTCAATTCAGTTTTTAATATCAGTCGTAGCCTTCTATAGTACTCTTTACGCACTATTTCTTTCTTTTTTTTTATTGGTGACTTCTTTCACTCTCATCTAAACCTAGGTACTTATAAGCTTCTTCTTGCTCTCAATCTTTTATTGTTACATCAGGGTCAAAGCTAAATGAGAATGTTTGTTGTAACGATTCTCTTAGATCTGTAGCTTTAACACATTTATTCAAACTGAATTTCATTCCAACGACTTCACTGAAGTATTTTACATTTTGCAGACGATCTTCCAGCTCATTGTCATTTTTAGCATATAACTTAAGTCATCCATGTAAAATAAATAGCTTATTTTCTTGTGAGCTGTTTTATAACCACATTCTGTCTTGTTAAGTTAATGCTATTAGTGATATGCAAAATAGTAAGGGAGACAAAGAGTCACCTTGAAATATTCCTCTGTTGATGTTTATTTCACCAGACTTATAGGTTCCATTTATATGATTGAGGTAAAGTTTTGTTTGCCATATCGACATACATTGTTTGATGAAATTGATGATAATAGGTGATACCTTGTACATATTTAAATAAATCCAGGAATGTGATACACTATCAAATTCCTTACGATAACCATACAGGCAGTTCTAAGATTTTTCTTTGCATTAAAGCCATTTATCAAAATCATACTATTAATAAGCAATCGTAACCGCCACGTTTACACTCTCTTTGTTCAAGCGGTAGTATATCCTTTCTTTCCAGTAAGAAATATGTCTGTTTTGTTAAAATAGATTTCAATAATTTGAATGTTGTGGAAAAACATGTGATTGGTCTGTAGTCTTTCAGGTTATTTGTGTCATCTTCTTGTGTAGAAGAAAGGTAATTCCTTTGGTCATCTATGCAGGAATTTTAGTGGGATCGTTAACCAATGTTTGAAGTTTTTCGTGTGCTGTATTTAAATAATATAGCTAAAAGTTAAGAACTTTATCTGTTCCTGAAAATTTCTAGTTTTGTCCTTTTTTCAGTGAACATTTAACATCTCTGATTTCACCCCATGTCTATCCTGGTTTATTTTTCATTCTTTCTGTCTTTTGCGCAATCCAATCTGCTTCTTTGTTATATTCTTTAGGGCAAGCCCATATTTTTTTCCTAAAAATGTATAACCTCTTCCATTTTTTTTTCTTGTGTGAACTGTCACTTTTGTTCTTTCTTTACTTATTTCCCTGTAAAATTTCTTTACATCGGTTTAAAAGATCTTGTTCTGTCTGTAGAATTTTGATCTTTTCTCAGAGCGTCTTATACTTTGAGCCTTCAGTTTTATTGTTTGCTTTATTTTTTCTTTAGTTAATAGGACTTCGTTTTCATTTCTAATATTTTCTTTTCTTTCGACTCTTCTGCTTTTCGTAGTTCTTACATATATTCCTCTAGTCAGTTCATCCAGTACTGATAGTTCGCTTCTAAGTTGTTCGATTTCTTTTTCTATTTTTCTTTTCCAAGGTGGACTTTATGTCTGTGAGATCGCCTTTTTTTAAAATTTGATGTTCAATTTTCGGTTGCTGCTGATAAATATATTGCTTCAATTAGATTTCTTATTGTTATCATTATTATTATTGTTACTCGTGCAAAATGGTTTCTCTTACAGACTGATCGGTTTCATCATTTGCTTGCGCTACAGTCACACACACGCATATACACATATAAATATACATATATATATGAACATATTTTCATTCAGAATTCTTCCGATTATGCAACCTTGGTTTCACCCTTTCGGTGTCTTCAGGCGTTTTATTTTAACTGTTTTTCCAACGTTTTTTTTTTAAATAACAGAAACTTTCGAAACGTATAACCGGGGGTTTGAAATAAGGGAGGGACTGGTCAAGAATTGCAAACATTTTCGTCCGGGTTCGTATGATCCTAAAATATATTTTCTGAGGTGTTTACATCCATTTAAAAAATACATCATTTAGATGCAGTTAGGACACATCATCAGTGATGTTACCCTGGTTCATTGACGGTTTCGGTCCTTTAAAAACATCATACCTTCTCTCCAGGTTGACCCAGCCAAGATTGATCAGGCCCCCCGGCCTGTGTCCTAATCTCTATTAGCTACGTTATTGGAATGCAAGATGTTTTGGTTGCACAGAAGAAGTGGAAAAATATCTTGAATAAGGTCGTCCACAAATAAATGAATGTCCAGTGATGATAATATGTACATGGTTCCAGTAAATATCCGGAAATATATAAATTAAAATAAATTGATATTCATGATATTAATGTGAACATGAATGGTTAAAATAGCTAAATGACTAGATAGTAAAAAAAACTCGTTAAATATACTAAAATAAATACATAAATTACGATGTGGAAGATACCATTCCATAGGGATGAAGGAATATGCTATTAAAAAATCGAAAATCATACTGAATACGGTAGATATGTAAATAACTAAAATTAAAAAACGAATGATATTAGTGTCATATTTCTGATTTAAAAAAAACTACGGGGATTGTAAAGATAAATGGATAGATAAAAACTGGAGCAAAATACAAAAGTAAAGCGAATGATATTAATGAAATATTTGGGATTATTAAAAAAAAATTCTTGATATGAATAGATAAATGAATAGATTTTAAAAAAATCGTCGCATTTGGTGACATTAATCTAGGTTATTTCATTTCCTCGCCATGGTTTTTGGTCTATCGGACACTACCGTTATTTTGTTCCGTCCAGGTATTATTATCTCGGTATATCCAAATCCACCTGGATGACCCCAGAGTTGTATCTAGGATTGTTTGAGTCATTTTCCTCTTTTTTAACCCTGTAATTCCCATTTTATTGAAGGCCAAATTTAAAGATTTCCAGCGAAACCCCTCACACCAATTTCGATTGGGTAGCATATTGCTTGCTATCCTCGTCTTCTACACTCATCAACAAGTTCTTGGTATTTGTTCATTTTGTGTTGGTGTGCAACTTCCATGTTTTCTTCCCATGGGACTGTTAGTTCCCACAGAATAATCTGTTTTGTTAAATTCGAAAACAAGACCATATCTGGTCGTAAGGAAGTACTTAGAATGTGTTCTGGTAACCTCAGTCGGCATCCTAGGTCTACCATGAGTTGCCAATCTGAGGCTGAGGAAAGTACACATCTTGTGGGTCTCTTACATACTGTTTTTTTTTTCGCCCGCCCTTACAAATTGAATTTTCTCTTTCTTTAGGTTAAATTCTGAACTCCGGATGGCTATGTTGAATATTTCGGTTAGTTTCTTTAAAACTTTATCATGGCGCCAGCGATATCTCCCATCACTTTAATGCCTTGGGACAACTACTAAGTATATGTTGGAGTGATGCTCTTCCTGAACATAACTTGCATGAAGGAGTTTCTTTTTTTCCCCAAATATGGAGCTTCACAGGGCTTGATAGTATATCATAAACTGCATTGATCTGGAATTTTGTATATGTGAATTCATTCCATAATATCTCAGACCAAGTAATTTTCCGTTTTGTTATGTTCTCCCATCTGGTCCATGCTCCTTGCTGGCTTAATCCCACCATTTTTGTAATTCTATCCTCCTCCACAATAGCTCTTACTTCATTTTGGAGAAGTTTTTGGTAATCTTTCTTATTTGTCTTGTCCATAGATTTCCGCTGGATGTAGCCTAGCCACATTGTCCCTTCTGCAACAGTTCCTATAATTGTTTTCATTTTTAGCCTCTCTTCAGCCAACCGTAATTCTCTTCCTGCATCCCATTTCTTGCCAGTATGTACTAATATCCCGGCGTCGGCAACTTTAGGGTCTTTAGAATTTTGGTATATCAGAACTTCTCTTGTGCGAGAGACCTTAAATTCTTCGACTAACCCACTAACGAGCAGTTGTATTGGGTTTGTCTTCCCGTATAGGGCTGTGCTGCTTAGTGAACGTGGTAGGCCAAGCCATTTCCGAATAGAACTACTAATCTTCCTTTCTAGGGACTCGACCGCCGATATTGGCACGCTATAAATCGTTAATGGCCATAAAATCCTGGGTAAAATCGCGTGTTGGTATACCCAAGTTTTAAAACGACCTGGGAGCCGAGACTTATCAACTTTTCTAATCCATATTGTTAGGTTGTTGATTGTCTCATTAATGGAGGTCGTATCTTTTAACGTGTGGTGGAATACTTTTCATAAGCTTTTCACTGGTTTATCTGTCAGAGTGGGAATGTCTTGATCTGCGATTCGGAAACGGAATTTATTGACCATTTTTCCTTTTTTTTTATGACGACTGATCTTGATTTTGTCGGTTTTAATTTCATTCTGGCCCATGCAGTAAGCTTCTCTAAGCCACGTACTAACCACCTACATCCAGTGACAGAGGCCGCTGTAACTGTTAAATCGTCCAGAATCCAGACATTACTTTGGAACTTTTATTTAGGAACCTTTCTCGTTCAATGTTGTCGTGCAGTGGATACCGGCTCGGAACGACAAATCGGGAGCCGAGTTCGAATTCCAGTTGAATTCCTTGCATTCACTTACACACAAATACCCTTGGGAAAGGTATTAATCCGTTTCTTCCCTCCAGTTATGTTGTTAAATAACAGAACAGATTAGGTTCTATGGCCTTTGCTGGAAACCAGTCTTCAGCAGAAAGCAATAGCAACCTACTGTGGGATAATCTTCTGCCCAGTCAGTCATGTCTCTTTCGAGACATGATCGCCCAAGCATATATCACGTGTGGCACTTAACTGACTGACTGACTGAAGGATATTATGGGTAACTTCTTAGCTTGCCACAATCTGCAAATATTACCACCGTTCCAGAATTTACGCGCACACGCACACACTTATATATATATATATATATATATACAGGTCTGCTCCTCTAAGAAATCCACGGATGCCAAAGATATATATATATATATATATATATATATATATATCTTTGGCATCCGTTCTTACGCGTGCTCTTTGATTATATGTTGCCTATTTGTCTGCTTATATATGAATGTGTGTGTGTGTGTTTCCACCGAAATGATGTAATGATGTATTTTTCTTAAATTTTCTCTTTTAAGGGAGCAATCTTTATATTTATTCCGGATTTTTCGGGGTCTTTGTTTGTGAATTTCTTTCGTGTAAAATCTTCTGTACAATAAAGACGGAAGACAGGCCTATACTTCCGATTTACCATGAAATAACGTGTCTGCATAATTTTTTCTTATATTTGCTCTATACGTATTTATATACATATATATTTAGAGCTCTCTTATAGAGTTATCCTGTCACTGTATGTACATGATACTCCTTTGGATTCTTCTATATCTACACCGCATGCTTATATATATATATATATATATATATATATATATATATTATAAATTTTATTTTAGAACATGAACGTAATTTTTTTTATATATCCACTACAAATAGTACATTTGTTTCTACATTGAAACTACAATGTCTCATCAGATGGTGTGGACAGAAATGGAAAGCCTCTTTTCTTATATTTGGTCAGTTGTTTGTGGGATGTTGGTGGCGTTAGTGATAAGGGAACAATTTTTGTAGACAGTTTTAACATTAGCAGTTAAATTGTAAGTTTTTATTATTTTGCGACTAGACTATATCCTTTGGATTTCTTAGAGGAGCAGACCTGTATATATAAAGCAATCGCAGTCTAACCGTACTGATGATCTGTGATACAGCGAAACAGATCTGTCTGCGGATGACTATATATATATTATAGTTTCTAACATGTACAAATTTTTATCCACTACAAGAGTACATTTTGTTTCGACATTGAAGTTACAAAGTCTCGCGAGGAGACATTGTAATTTCAATGTCGAAACAAAATGTACACTTGGTAGTAGATAAAAAGTTGTACATGTTCTAAACTATAATTTATGATAAATAATCACAGCTCTCTATTATATATTGAGCACTGTTGTAATTTTTTCTTCGTTCCTTATTCACGCGGATATATATATATATATATATGTGTGTGTGTGTGTGTGTGTGTGTAAAAAGTGTATGTATATAATTATAAATATCAATATATATATATAAATATGTAATTTGTTATATATATTATATTGTTTACATATTATATATGCGTGGTACTTATTTAAAAGCGCTCAATATCAGTGATAGAGCAAACATATTCATATAGATAGGTGTGAGTTTGTCAGAGCACTGACGATCGCAAAAGCGTGAAACCCAGGGTTACAAACTCACACCTATATATATATATATATATATATATATATATATATATATATATTAAAAAAGGATTAATTCAAAGATGTTGAATGGCCAGTTCGATATGAAGATCCCCACGGGGAACGACACATCACCTCAGCAACAGAAAAAAACCTTTCAGAAACTATATATTTGCTCTGTAATATTTTATTACATGGAGCTCTCTTCCTGTATCATTTTTTAATATTAAAATAAATTTTTAAATATTAATTAGGATCGGGTTTTTTGGAATTTACCTTCCTGCTTTTTTCCCTTGGATTGAAGTATCTGAATTAAAATATATATATATATATATATATATATATATATATATATATATATATATATATATATAGTCCAGCCATACATTTCTGATGATAATTAATTCCAAACATACATCACTGTTAAATATTACCGATAATACATTTTTAGAGAAAAAATATTACGAGCACTATATTTTAAACGAGAAAACATTAATATTAATACATTTGTAAAAGGGTAAAAATACAAGTTAAAACAAGTAAATATGAATAGAATAATGAGGTTCCTTTAAACTAAAGATGTAATGGTCTATTTCTCCCTCTCTCCTTTCTTTCGTTTCTTCTCTTTTCTCTATCACTCCCACTTTCTCATCTGACCTACCCGCTAACCTCAAAATTCTCCGACACTGACCGCTGGGCGGACATTTTTAAAAAGAAAGAAATACAAGTTCAAACAAATAAATCTAAATAGAATAATGAGGTTCCTTTAAATTAAGGATGTAAAGCTCTATTTCTCCCTCTCTCCTGTCTTTCCTTTCTTCTCTTTTCTTTATCACTCCCTCTTTCTCGTCTGACCCACCCGCTTCCCTCGAACTTTCTTCTACACTGACCGATCAACTTTGTTTAGGGGCGATGAATTAGCGTCTTGACCTGTTATCTGATGTGGGTTCTATGCGACTTTTACATATGATTATGTAGGAATGTCTGTGGGTCCGACAAACGGATGGATTGTTCTTATTTTCTTTTTTAGAGAAGCGACAGTTATATTCTTATCATCTTATATGTTTTTATTTTGTTTTTTATTTTTTTATTCGCCGGGTTAGGTTTTTGTGAATCCCATTCATGTAGAATCCTTCGTTGAATAAAGACGGAAGCTGAAGATGGCTCGCCTGAAAGAGGCCTATACTTCCGAATTACCATGAAATAACGCGTCTGTCCTAATTTTTCTTATATATATATATATATATATATATATATATATATATATGTATACGCATAAGCAATAATTTCATTAGATACGTCCTTCTCCATTTTAAGCCTATAATCGTGATAGAAAGAAAGAAAATATTTTTAATGAAATAATGTGAGCAATAAAACTATTATTATAAGATAGGTCCTTCCTACTTGAATATTTGACGTAATACAATCTTCCTATGTTACCTTAGTTTTGTACAAGACTAAGCTAAGCTGAGTAAATAGCCAACATTGATTTGTTTTTTTAGTTATTATTAATGCAGGTTAAATGCGCAGTTTATTTTTTTATTTAACATATTCCGAATCACCGACCATTTTATTCTTGTCCATTCCACTCAATTTCTGTCTCTTTCCCCGTGGAAAGCTATGAGGTCGTCTCGTTCGACGTGTGTCTGCATTGACGATTCAATAGGTTATTTTAGTTTCTTTGCTTTTCTTCAATATGGACAACTTGAATTTCTGGTATCTGTCGACAGAATTCAAATACAGCTTTCCGTAAGGGATGGGGACAGATCTAAATAACCCGGAATAAACAGACGAACAGACAGACAGTCAACATGTCTTCTGGCAGCACAGATTCCAATGAAGTGAGAGTATTAAAGGATTGTATTCCTCTCACTTCTTCAGGGAAGAGATGACAGCTTATAAAATCCGCATTCAAAATCATAGCTTATTTTTTCTTCAGATCCAGGTATTGGTATTAAACACTCGTCTATCTCACTCATAAATTATACCGTTGGTAGGTAAGCTTGGATTTATTTTGTTTATTTTGTTTTACACTATGTCAACACCTTATGGGTTATTTGATACCAACAAGATTGTTAGAATAAATTTGCATGAATAGAATATATATTCTTTGTAAGAACTCCATTTGTAGGCGATTAGGTTCCATAGATGTATTTTTGTAAAGAGAATTTGTAGAGAGTCTAGTGTCATAGATGTTATTCGTTTCAGATATGCAATTTGTAGAGAAGTTTGTTTTATTGACATTCTTATTTGGCTGATATGTTTTGGTATCGGCACCCTGTTTCAAGAAATAATATCATGTCATTTATTTTTATTTTTTCGACTTATTTATTCGGACTGTTGTCCTCATCTTTATTGCCATCTTCACGACGTTTCGGCCTTCTTCGGGGACTTGGAATTTCAACTGAGCCATTTATTTCGAAATTCCAAGCACATGAAGAAGGCTGGAGCGTACAACGGCCGAAACGTCGGAAATATGGCAGTAAAGATGAGGAAAACAGTTCAAATTCAAGTTCTATTAGACGAACCTTTATTTATCTCTCCAAGATAGGTTTAGGTATAGGTTTAGGGTTAGGTTGAAGTTTGGATTTGGGTTTATTATGTTATAGGGCATATCAACACCTCGATGGGTTATTTGATGCCAACAAGATTTTTAGAATAGATTCGCATAAATAGAATATGTATTCTTTTTAATTCCAGTTCGAGTTCCAGTTGAATTCCTTGCATTCACTTACGCACAAATACCCTTGGGAAAGGTATTAATCCGTCTCTTCTCTTCAGTTATGGGTTACATAATAGGATAGATTGGGTTCTATAGCCTTGGTTGGCAACCAGTCTACAGCAGAAAGCAATGGCAACCTACTGCGGGATAATCTTCTGATTAGTCAGTCATGTCTCTTTCGAGACATGATCGCCCAAAGCATGTATCATGTATGGCACTTAACTGACTGACTGATTCTTTTTAAGAAATCCATTTGTAGGCGATTAGGTTTCATAGATCTATTTTTGTAAAGAGAATTTGTAGAGAGTCTAGTGTCATAGATATTATTCTTTTCAGATATGCAATTTGTAGAAAAGTTGATTTTATTGACATTCTTATTTGACTGATATGTTTTGGTATCGGTCCCCTGTTTCAAGAAATAATATTATGTCATTTATTTTTGTTTTTTCGAAGAAATTCATGCATGTTATTTAAATCATACAGGGTGCCCCATAAATACAGGGAATTTTGAAAGATAACGGGGAATTTTGGTATAATTTATTTAATTCATGGAATTTTTGTTGCAGTTATTTGAAACAAAAGCAGTGTTCAAACCAAAATCGCTAATTTTTTTATATGTTAGCATTTCCTGTTTTCTTTCTTTTTTTTCTTTTTTTTTGTTTTTGTTTTTGAGTACTCTGTAGTATTTTTGTCTTGAGAAAGTTTGAGTTTTGTTTAACGGCATATCAACCTCCGTGAGTTATTTAATACCAAAAAGGTAAGGTTTTTAAGGTATTTTATTTAATGTTCCGTTATTGTGAGAAGGTTGATTTGCTCAGATTTTAATGAATTTTTTTTTCTTTTTTCTTTTAGAAAACTGAAAATGTCTTCTAGTTTTGTATTCAAAAATGTTTTGCTGGGAATTTTTTCATTCAAAAATGTATTATGGTAATAAATCTTTTTTCATAAATGTATTGTTGGTAATATTTATGTATATTTTCTATAAAAGCATATATATATATATATATATATATATATATATATATATGAAAATGCTTTTATAGAAAATATACATATATATATATATATATATATATTTCTGTAGAAGTGTATCATTTATACTTTCATAGTATTTTAACCCAAGTTTGGGGGTTAACTATTTTCTCATAGCTGGGACCCTAACAGGACTACCACTCCGAGTCAGAGTGAACCTGGGAACAACAGCAATTAAGAGGTGGTTTCATACTTCTCACAACCTCCCAATCAGATGTCTTACTGCCGGATGCAATTTACAGTTATGCTCAGGATCAGTCTTGAATATTTTTTGATGCAAGATGTGAGAGCGAAGGTCTGAACACTCGGTTAATATTAGGTTTTCAGGAAAATTTATGCCGATTTTTAATGGAAATTAAATCTCAAAATAAAATTATGCCATGAAATATTCATTCAACTAAATATGAACCATTTTGTTGCACAGCATTTCTTCATTTTACCTTCAACTTAAAGATTATGTTTCCCAGAATTTCAGTGGTTTTTTGGCAAAGAATCTATTATGATGTTTTTTTTTTTGTTTTTTTTTTTTGTTTGTTTGTTTTTTCCTGTAATGCAAAGAATTAAAATTTTACCATTGAGGTTACTTTGCAATCACAACGAATATCCGAAGGAGCAATGCAGGCGAATATGGCAGGTAAGATAACACATTCCAGCCACGCTGCAACAATTTATGCCGGGCCACCTTTTCTGTTTGCAAATTCGAGACGTTATTCTTGAATTGCTGCTTTTAATTTGTTTAATTACGAGCAGAACTTTTCAAAATCAATTGACGATTGGCAGAAGTTCATACTACAAGATTCCTATCTAGTCCCATATAATAAACAGTATAACTTTCTTTGGATGAAGACCTGTTTTTGGGTTTGCTAATGTTGACTCGTGATGTGCGTTGTGATACAGTGGATATCGGCTCGGAACGAGAAACCGGGGAGCCGAGTTCGAATTCCAGTTGAATCCATTGTATTCACTTACGCGCAAATACCCTTGGGAAAGGTATTCATCCGTCTCTTCCTTCCTGTTATGGATTAAATAGCAGGACAGATTGTGTTCTATAGCCTTGGTCGGCAACCAGTCTACCGCAGAATGCAATGGCAACCTACTGCGGGATAATCTTCTGCCCAGTCAGTCATGTCTCTTTCGAGACATGATCGCCCAAGCGTGTATCACGTATGGCACTTAACTGACTGAATGTTGACTCATGTAACTTACTACAGGATCTTTTTCACTGAAAATTGTTGTAAACGATCCATTTCTGATTTTTGTTGATCGTAGTCTTATTGATGAAGAATGCTGAAGCCGACACTGGAGGTGACGACCAAATCAAGAATCATTACACAACATGGGTATTGGCAGATATACTAAATTTATCAAGATCTACCATCCATGAGCAGTGAAATATCTTTGATAGGTTTCTATATCCTATTCTTAGGCTCAGGTTAGCTTCAATTTTTAAATTTTCTTTAGGCGATAGTGGGTGCGATTGTATTTTTCTTTGAGTGCGCAAGCTTCCCTGCTGCATTCCTTCCAGACTTCCAGTGGAATGCCTTGCTTGGGGTGAAACGATTAAAAAGATTCTGAAAGTGTCACAGCAAATATATATGAAAAACAAGGCAGAGGCAGGGATATCTTTTTGCTTTACACCATTATCAATTGCAAAATATTCCGATAAAATACTGTCGAAATTCAAATTACCCTTTATGTTCTGATGTAAATCACGAAACATTCAAACAAAGCCAAAAGGACATCCTAATTTGCCAAGAATGATTCAGAAAGCCTCCCTATAACTTCATGAGATCAACCAAAATCTGATAGAGAGGAATTTGATGCATTTTTTCTGCAACTGACGGCTTACGTCCTATCAGAGGGTGACCGCTTGGGAATACCAGGTGCTGTAAGCGTATAGTGACGGATATGCGTTGTGGTGCAGTGGATATCGGCTCGGAAAGAGAAATCCGTGAGCCGAGTTCGAATTCCAATTGAATACCCTGCATTCACTTAAGCCCTGGTACCCTTGGGAAAGGTATTAATCCGCCCCTTCCCTCCAGTTATGGGTTAAATAACAAGGGTAGGACTTGGGGGACCCTGCCCTTAAAAACAAATCCCAATGAATCTTGGTACTCGAAAAGAAAAAGTATTACTAAACACAAAAACTTATATAAAAACAACAATAAATTGTTGAAAGAAAAAGGTATTACCAGCAATAAATAAATAAAAATTTAGTTGGCAATAAACGACCCGCCGAAGTTGATATGCCATAAAAACAAAAAGAACCAACCAATCTACAACTGACGTGTCACGAAAATCATATCCATAGTGCCACGACCTGCTCAGAATCCACTTTGACTTTCAGAAATTATCAAAGGACAGATGTACTTCATAAAACGACTAAACAAGAACTTTACAAATTCTTTACCAACAGTTTTCATGAAACTGATCCCTTTATAATCACTACATACAGATTTACAGTCCTTCTCTTTATAAAGAAATAATAATGCTAGCGTTAATCCAGTCTTGATGAACTGGTCTACCTAACCATACATCTACATTATTAATATCGGAAAAATATAGCCAAAGTTCCTGGGACTTATAATGAAGAAGGAGGGCTTAGAGAAGCTGATACTCACAGGCCATATAGTGGAAAAGAGAGAAAGAGGATAGCAAAATGTAACATATTTGAGGCACAGGGGCAAGCGTATGGCAGAGCGGGATTTGTGTGTGGTAACAGGAAAAAGCATGCTAAGAGCCACAAGGGATAGGGAGATGTGTAGGCCACGAATGCCTACGTCTTGAAAGGACACGGCACATAGAAGAAGAAGAAAAAGAAGAAGAATTAGCATTTTACACTGTTAGTATAGTAAGCGCATCTTAGTTACCGTTTCTTTACAAGAGTGCAAACTCTGGCATGATCAACAACTTGAACAACAGACAGCACAAACCTTCAGTCACTTCGTTTTTGCACCGACAATTTTAGTCAATTTCACTCACAAAGTATGAGCATATATATATATATATATATATATATATATATATTAGGTCGGTGGAAAATTTTTTGCCGGTTTGTAAAAGGGGCATTTTAAATCGCTGTAATTTATTTAATGCATATTATTACTTAAATATATGAAAAGAAATTATATTATTACTTAAATATCTAAATATAAATTCGAAAAGAACACGTTAAAAAAGTTCAATGAAGTCATATGCCGTAGGGAAGCTCTTTGGAAATGTCATTGGCATGAGGAGTATTACATATTCAGCTCGCTTCAGGTGGGTTTCAATTACTTTCCAGCAATTTCCTTCTTAAACATATCACCATGATTAATTTATAACTTTTTCTTTCAGATTATTAAAGCATCATTCATATTTTTCTGCAATATTCTCACCCATGTTCTTTCCATCTAAAGAACACATTAGGCATGCTCTACTCTATGAGTTTCACAGAGGTTCCAATGTTTCTTGTTTCCAGTGTTTCTTGTTGCAAATCTTTGCTTTCACGACACCTTCAGACACCATTTTTGGGTAGGCTTGTCAAAAGTGATGAGAAGTGGATTCTCTACCATAAACTTAAACGTCGGCGATCGTGGATAAATCGAGGAGAAACAACCGAGAGCAGGACTTCATCAATAAGATCATGTTGAGCAGATGGAATCAAGTTATAGAGAGCAAAGGTCATTATTGTCATGAATAAAGATTAAAGATAAAATTTTAAATCGGCAAAAACTTTTGCACCAACCTGATATATATATATATATATATATATATACCAAAGCTATCAGAGAAAATAATCCTAAAGCAAATTACTTACTCTAAACGGTCTTTGGTTTGACAATAAACTTTATTTCCTCTGATTGGAAGGGTGTAAGGAGCATGGAACCACCTCTTAATTGCTATACCTCCTAGGTTTACCATGACCTGGGATGGTAGCCCCTGTTAGGATCCCCGCTATGGGCAAATAGTTTATCTCCAAACTTGGGTCAAAAGACTATGAAAGTATAAAAATGGATTTTTATCGCACAAATTCCAGCAATATATTTTTGATGGAGAATAAAATATTACCAGCAATATTTTTTTTGTAAAAAATACATACCAGTAACACATCTGAGTATCAGCAAAAACCACTTTCCAAAAATATGTCAAAGATAGCTGATCTACAAACTTATTTATTACAAAGAATATATATTCTATTCATATCAATATACAGTAAAACTCTTGTAGGCATTAAATAACCCATTGAGATATACCGTAAAACAATCTACAATAATCTTATCCTAAATCCAGAGGTTTCCGCTGTTTCTTTCGAAGTAGTGTATTGCCTCTGTTTTTTAATTACTACGAACAAGAAGTAGCAACAAACGTTTGTTCGACATTCGTGCACGCTATTCAGATTACTTACATGAGAATTTATGAACCCAACGCACTGGTGTCTAAAAGATTAATGGATCTCTCTCTCTCTCTCTCTCTATATATATATATATATATATATATATATATAGTTAAATAAAAAAAAGACAAGAGGAAAACTGTATTTGAAATCGCCTACGCGTTTCTTCCTGTGATGGACTTTATCAAGTCAAAAAGACGAAATGAGCTTTTTTCTAAATTACGTATCTATAAACAAACAGTGTTGGCAAGCATAAAGACGCTCACAAATCATTTCAAAAAATTAACAGATTAACAAATTAACAAATTATATATATATATATATATATATATATATATATATATATATATATATATATATATCCGAGTGAATACAGAACGAAAAAAGAATTTTTACAACGTCCAAAACATTAATTTCAAACAGTGCTCGATATATAATATATAGAGCTGGGAATATTTATTATAAGTTATATTTTAGAATATATACATAATTTATATATATATATATATATATATATATATATATATATATATATCCACTACAAATAGAACATTTGTTTCGACATTGAAACTCCAATGTCTCATCAGGCGGTGTGTATAGGAATGGAAAGCTTTCCATTCCTATCCATACCGCCTGATGAGGCATTGAAGTTTCAATGTTGAAACAAATGTACCATTTGTAGTGGATATATATAAAAAAAAATTATGTACATGTTCTAAAATATAATTTATAATAAATATATATATGATTATTTAATTAGTTGGCTTTTGGCCATAATAAAATTAGACCAGTACACAGTTGTATTAAAAAGTGTTCGGTACAATTATATTGTAGGATTTGTGAATATTCAAAGCGTTCAAAAAATCCTCGTTACATGAGCGTTCTAAAAAAATGGTAAAATCAGTTATCTCAAATCGTCTGAAGACACCTATGGTAGAAACCCAATTCGCGTATTAACTCGTTTACAATATGCAGGTTTCCTTAAAATGACAGACAAGGTGTGATCATTAAGTATTTATGTAAGTTGACTTGTGATATTATGATTTCTTCCTTTTGAGGACATAAATTATATTAAAATTGTGCAAATGTTTTATTTATCCGACCTCTTTCAGCTATATTTTTAGCCATTTTTAAGGATGAATGTATACAAAATGTATGTGATGTTATGTATGATGTACACTAGTGTGTAAATGAACCATGAAAAACTACGTTTTTTATCCTAATTTCGTAAATAATGATATCGGCCATACATCTACAAAACTGACTCGAAGAATCACGCTGCATCCCTCTGAACGGAGCTCAATTCGATCTGATTTAAACACACACGGTAACCTACCAAACCCTATCCGAAACATACTTAGTTGACAACACAAATATCATAGCATCATCCACATGCAAAAAAAAATGACTAAAAATAATGGAGGCATTATTGATTAAAAAACAAATCCACATTCAATAATATCAAATACGAACATGGTAACAACATGCTTACCGTGCTCGGTAAATAACACTAACACACTACTCTACATCAGACATAGCACCACATACATTTTGCTACACGTAAAATAACATTCCTCCTCGAAAAGGGCTAAAAATATAGCTGAAAGCGCTCGGTTAAACAAAACATTTAGACAATTTTCATATCAGGTAGGTGCAAAAGTTTGTGCCGGTTTGTAAAAGGGCCATTTTAAATCATTGCAATTTATTTTATGCATATTGTTATAACTTAATCATATCAACATGAATAATTTATAACTTTTTCTTTCAGATTATTAAAGCATCATTCATATTTTTCTGCAATATTCTCACCCATGTTCTTTCTATCTAAAGAACACATTAGGCATGCTTTACTCTAAGAGTTTCACAGAGGTTCCAATGGAAATGCAGCAGCACGATCTATTCAGGATGCTTATGGAATTGATGCAGTGAAAGAAAGAAGGTGGCTTTCCTGTTTTCGGAAAGGAAATTTCAGCTTGAAAGATGAGGCTAGATGTGGTCGCCCAAAAATACTTGATTCAGATGTGTTGAATGTCGCTGTTACTCAAAGCCCTACGATAACATCAAGAGAACTTGCACACCAATTTAATGTCTCCCATACAACTGCGTCACGTTAACTGAAAAGAATGGGGAAGATTTCAGTATTCGAAAAATGGGTCCTACAAAAACTGTCTTCAGAGAACCTGCGACAATGTCTTGTTGCTAATCTTTGATCTTACGACACTTTCAGACACGATTTTTGAGTAAGCTTGTCACACCCTGCATATTCTCCTCACCTAGATCCCTGAGATTATTTCGAGGATTACAAAACCATTTAGATGCCCTTTGGTTAACCTCCCATCAAAACCTAAAGAATTTTACAAGCGAGGCATTTATAAGCTCGTTGGCAGATAGAATCAACTTATAGAGAGCAAAGTTCGTTGTTGCTATGTATAAAAATTTTCAAAAACACAGTTTTTCATTTTCAAGATGAAATTTTAAATCGTCAAAACATTTTGCAACGACCTGATATAATTTATTTCGTCAAAAGAAAAATAATTAGATCACATGAAAACTTACATAAAAATTAACCATCACAACTTGGCTATCATTTTTAATGGAATTTGCATAAAAGAGAGATTACTGCCCAAATATATTTCAGGCGAACCATCATCAGCTTCCGTATTTATTGAACAAAGAATTTTACGCGAATCCTTTGCACAATAAAGACGGAAGAAACACTATACTTAAAAAAGTGCTCAATACAAAATAGAGCCAATAATATTTATTCAGAAATTATAACATAAATACGTCATAATATCACTACAAAAGTAGCTATTTTGTTTCAACACTACTTGTGTCTTATAAAGTGATGAATCTAATTCATTAAATTGAATTCATCACTTTTCAATGAATTCATCCGTTTCGTATCACTTGATAAGAAACGGATCGTGCTAAAACCTAGTTCGCGTATTAACTCGTTTACAATATGCAGGCTTCCTTAAAATGACAGACAAGGTGTGATCATTAAGTATTTATGTAAGTTGACTTGTGACATTATGATTTCTTCCTTTTGAGGACATAAATTATATTAAAATTGTACAAATGTTTTATTTATCCGACCTCTTTCAGCTATATTTTTAGCCATTTTTAAGGATGAATGTATACAAAATGTATGTGATGTTACGTATGATGTACACTAGTGTGTAAATGAACCATGAAAAATTACGTTTTTTATCCTAATTTTGTAAATAATGATATCGGCCATACAACTACAAAACTGACTCGAAGAATCACGCTGCATCCCTCTGAAAGGAGCTCAATTCGATCTGATTTAAACACACACGGTAACCTACCAAACCCTATCCGAAACACACTTGTTGACAACACAAATATCATAGCATCATCCACGTGCAAAAAAAAATGACTAAAAATAATGGAGGCATTATTGATTAAAAAACAAATTCACACTCAATAACATCAACTACGAACATGGTAACAACATGCTGACCGTGTTCAGTAAATAACACTAACACACTACTCTACATCAGACATAGCACCACATACATTTTGCTTCACGTAAAATAACAATCATCTTCGATAAGGGCTAAAAATATAGCTGAAAGCGCTCGGTTAAACAAAACAGTTAGACAATTTTCATATCAGGTTGGTGCAAAAGTCTTTGCTGGTTTGTAAAAGGGGCATCCTAAATCATTGCAATTTATTTTATGCATATTGTTATAACTTAATCATATCAACATGAATAATTTATAACTTTTTCTTTCAGATTATTAAAGCATCATTCATATTTCTCTGCAATATTCTCACCCATGTTCTTTCTATCTAAAGAACACATTCGGTATGCTGTACTCTAAGAGTTTCACAGAGGTTCCAATGCAAATGCTGCAGCACGATCTATTCAGGATCGTGTTAAAACAAAATGGCTACTTTTTTAGTGATATTATAACACATTTATGTTATAAATTCTAAATAAATATTATATATATATATATATATATATATATAGAGAGAGAGAGAGAGAGAGGCAGATAGAAAGACACTGATTTCTTAAGAATTATTGAATTGAATTTTAATTGTGGATATTCATATTCGAATAGAAAGACGGCATTTAATTTAACTAGTGTGTATTACGTCTGTTGGACTGCGACTTCGAGAAATCTTAACAAGGGTATTGCACTCTCTGAAAGGCATCGAACCTACGTCCCTCTTTGTAAGATGAAGCAACCATTCGATCCGGCATATCTGATCACTAACTTGAGCGTTACGTTCTCTGTTTTTCTTTTACAAGAAAACACATCTTCTCATCTAGATATTTTCTCGCAATCCGTATTACCCAGATTTGTATTCGAAATGTAAGTATTAATAGATTTATTTTTAATGATATTTTAATCAATTCTGCTTTGGAAGGCTGGCGCAGGCTCGATTCGATTGCCAAGAAACGTTTTTTGTTTTTTAGGATATCTCGAATGCATAGGTGAAATACATAATGTGTAATCAATAAAAATAGGGAGTTACAGCAATTATGTTTGAAGATAGATAGATAGATAGATAGATAGATAGATAGATAGATAGATAGATAGATAGATCATGAACAGGGTGAGATATAGATAGATAGATAGATAGATAGATAGATAGATAGATAGATAGATAGATAGATAGATAGATTTAAACAGATCAAGAAATAGATAGATAGATAGATAGATAGATAGATAGATAGATAGATAGATAGATAGATAGATAAATAGATAGATAGATAGATAGATACTAAGAACAATTACATATTTGCTCATTACAAGAGCCAATGGTAAAAGAAGCAAGACATAAATCTGGAGCAGTTCTCTTTCCTGTCAGAGTTTCTCACACCACAAAGATGATATATTTTTTATCTGACATTTGTATTACTTCAAATAAGAATATCCATTATAATAACGTCTGAAGAAATAACATTAATAATTGTATATATGTGGGGGGGGGGCTTTCAAGACATATTATTTTACAGTATTTTCCTGGTGTAGCAAAGACAAAGTTGATGTCATTTTCTTTTCATAGGAAATCTGCCAACAGTATTTATGCGTATTGCAACAGCTAGAAATTCAAAGGCAACATCAGCGGCCATATTTAAAGCATAAAACAAAAACAAACAAATAAATGTTTGTTTAGTCATTTTTGTTTTCATTTCTTTGTTGTTTGTTTGTTTGTTTGTTTTTTTAAGTCACCTTAAAGCTTTGGTTTTATTTATATGTTCGCTAAAAAAGCAAAAGAAATCAAATGTTTCAATTAGCGTTTCTTTGGAACGTGTTTTTAGCTTGTCGCAATATTTTATTCTATTGAAATTTCAGACGATTAATTTGAGATGAAATCGACTGAAAAAATAACTTCTTAACTTTTCTTTTTTTGCAAAATTATTATTATTATTTTTATTACTTGTCTCACCCAATTTTCTCATTGATATAAAATGTTGATTACACTTGAGATTAAATGACAGCAAGTCTTCTCAATACTCAAGCATTGTTCTTAGTATTCATTCCCTGTGTTTTGATGAAGACATACCCAATTGTCACAACATGGCAAAGTTGAAATGCTTGAGTAAATTTCTGACAATATGGAAGAAAATCCGACAGTAGTAGTTTCGTCCCTAGAAAGAATTCCTTCAGACTAACTGTATAGAGAAAAAAAAAGAAACAAAAGAATTTCGATTATCTACTGGTATCGAGAAACGCTGAAAGCACCGGAGCGCTTCACTTCAAATTTAAATATTTAGGATTTTGGCGTTTAATGTATCTATAAGCTTGTATTAAAAAAGTGTTCAATACAATTATATTGTAGAACTTTTGAATATTTTTCCATTTGTAAACGAGTTATTACGTGATCTAGGTTTCTACCATGAGTGGTGTCTTCAGGTGATTTTAAATAACTGATTTTACCGTTTATCGTTTTTTTTTTCTTAAGAACGCTCACGTAACAGTGTTTTTTTAACGCTCACGTGGCAGGAAATTTGAGCAATATATATTAGGTACCTTCATTAAAAATCGCAAAAAAAAGAAAATACAGCATAGTATGAATAAAAAGGTCAAAAACTTAATAAAACGAACTTTTCCATCAAAATGTTTATAATATTATTAAGATGAAAGATCAAAATCATTTTTATTTATTTTATAAAATTTTTCAATCCCTTCTAACATGTTCGAAATTTCGGCAGAAAATTTTGTTTTGATTTTAGTTAGCGTGGTAGAAAATGTTACGACTGTTTACAATCGATCATTTAATTTTACGTAACGCACTTTTGATTCGATGACAAACACATTAATTTGGAAGTTCTCGCAAAAATCAAATAATTGTTGGGTTTTAATGAAACTTTCAGGACTCATTAACAAATGAATGAAATTACTTTTAAAATTATTATTTTTAAAAAATCTTGGTGGAAGTATATTTTTCTTTTTAACTCTCCTCCACGTAAATCTATGAAATTTTAATAAATTTCAATTGGCTGCAAATTATTCTTATTAGTTAAACGTAGGACTCATCAGGGAATATAAATCATCTATTTTTTTTAATTATAAATTTTACGACATTATTCGAAAATCTGCTCCGAACAGTAAAATAAAAAATGCAATAAAACTCTGATATAATTTAATTTGATAAGCTTTTAATTGCTAGAATAAATAATAATAATTAAAGACATTATAGTTTGAAGAAAAAAAAATTCGATTACTAATAAAATTTTAAAAGAATTCTTTAAATTTTTTTAATTCATAAAGTTTTAGAAATACTTAAAAAATCTTTTAAAGACCTCTCACCCTTTTTTTAATTAATAATATGGCCTATCGAACATTGAAAAATTAAATAAAAATCGTTGACCAATTTTTTTTCAAAATAAATTTTAAAAAATTTGTGGGTAAATAAATATATTCATTTTCCTTAAGTACGATGTTCCATAGGGGTCATAACAAGTTCTATAGGGTTCGTATTGATTTTAGAAGTTAGCAAGTATTTTGGGTTATTCCCCTTACGTGGAAAACGACAGAAAACGCACTTTGATTCTGATTCAATTCTGATTTCAATTAAAGCTAATTTTAAAGCTTGAAGATAACGTATTTATTTCTAAAATTTCCATTTAAATTTAGGTATAGAAAAATGACTGGCGGTACCTAAATACATCGTATTTAACAAAATTCTCTGTTTAGACCCCCTCCAATAAAATATTTCTTTTTTCCGCTCCTCCCCTTTTATTCTAGTCGTAGAATTTAAGATATTTTATCCCTACAATAGTAAGATGATATTATTTTAAACGGAAATTTGTTAAAAATATTTTTGGCAAAGCAGAAGATTACATCATGTTATCTTTTTTCTCTATGTCCATTTTTCCCTTTTTCTTTCGCCTTTCATTTTCTTTTTCTCTTTTATGTATCTATTCCTTGCTTTCCACTCCCCTGGTGTTTCTTACGACGGCTGTAATTTTTTTATTTCTTTCTCCTACCATCTCACCTTTAACTCTTTCCCTGCCTACCCCGTTGTTTTCTTTTCCCCCTTCTTTTCTGTTTCCTTTTCCCCCACTTACTTTTCTGTAACACACTTAATTTTGCTTTCTTAACATAGTTGTAATCTAAAAGTTATTTTCAGGGATCGAATCTTGAATCCTTTTCACTGTCTCTCTTTTCTTTTTCCCCTTCTTCCCTACCCTCTGTATCAATGTCTAGATGACAGCCTTCTAACAAAATCTACTCTCTCTTTTAACACCCCTCCCATGATTCTTTCTTGCTTTATCTTAATTTTTTCTTCTCACATGTAAACTTCCGGTATATGAATTTCTTTATGTAAACTTCCGTTATATGAATTTTGTAGTGTTTTTGCATAGTAAATGACTTTTCTCACAGAAGAAACGAGGGTTTTTCTCGCTGAAATGGCAATACGACATATGTAATCTTCGGAGTTTTATTTGAACACACACACACACACACACACACACACACACACACACACATATATATATATATATATGTGTGTGTGTGTGTGTGTGTGTGTGTGTGTGTGTGTGTGTGTGAGTGCGTGTGCCCGTACCTTTCCCATAATTTTTTCCTTCCTTCAGTGGGTCATGATTCATTTTCATCTTTTAGCATTTTAAATGTTGAAAAATTAAATTAAAAAATCCCAGTTGACCCTGATGATAAATAGGGATTGAAACCGGGCTGTCATTTTTCGTATTTCTATTTTTTTTTATATAACATCTATAGTTATTATACCATCTATAAATGCCTGTAAGTATGAAATTGACTTTATCTGTTGCCATTATAAAATTGTGTACCTATAATAATTTGTTTATATATATATATATATATATATATATATATGATCGTTAGAGTACCACATAGTGTCGACAATGTGGACCAGTTGTAATATAACAATCTGGCCCCACCCGAGGAAGGCTGATGCAAGCGAGGGTGTTTCCGGTCGTTGAAAGGAACGGATGTCGTTTGACCTTATTTCCGGCAGCAGCGGAAATAACTACAGAGGCAAACAGAACAGGTGTCTCTGAGAATTACGTGGGCGTGCGTGGGCGAAGCAAAACCGGAAGAAAAAGTCCCGGTTCTGGAAGATTATAAAAAGTCCTCGGCACACGGATTCGCCAGTGGTAGAGGAGCAACAGAGATCGGCCGGTGAAGAGAGACACAACAGATAAGACTACACTCCCGTCAACCCATTAGAAGCGCGCTCTCTCAATTCTCTGTTCCCTATTCTACACGGTTCATCGTCATTAATAAAAATATAACTTTATATTTTTATATATATGCGTGTTTGTTGTTTGTCGATATATAACACAGTGAAATTGCGCAAATCGTCAATCTGCTTTCATTTCCCTGATTATGGACAGCATTCCATGATAAATCCTATATCTGAAGCGCTTCATAAAAAAACCTTCCATTTGTGTGAGGCTTGGAGAAGGAAGTAGGTGTTCAGTGTTGTTTCTTTGCCCAAATCTGTCAGTAAATTTTACTTTATTGAGGAAATTTTCATCAAGATAGCCTTCCCCCTCATGACTGTCAGGATTTTCCAATGAGTGCGCTTCAAAATGCAACAGACACGTGATTCATAAATCTCGCAAGCCATTTGCCGACAAGATTATCAGTTAAGTTCCTAGCAGCCTGCATTCTCTTTTAGAATTTGTGGATGTTCTGAGTCTTTCAATTTAATGACTGAAGACATCATGAGAAGTTCCTTCTGTTTCAAATGGATTTTTAATATAAGTCGTTGAGCTGCGTTTGTAGGTCTGTTTGAAACTCTATTCTAAACTATATTTAAAACATGACCTATCTTCTCGCATTTCTGGTTGCACTTTACATAAAATTTCATAAATAATCATTCGTAGACTTCTCGTAAGCCATTGGATCGCACATTGCACAGTGTTTATAAAGAATTAAATATAATTTTAATTAATCAGTTGTGCCATACGGGATACACGCTTGGGCGATCATGTCTCGAAAGAGACGTGACTGACTGGACAGAAGCTTATCCCGCAGTAGATTGCCATTGCTTTCTGCGGTAGACTGGTAAATTATATTATATTAATAACTAGTAATTAGTGGGGGGATTAGTTCATTACTTCATGATAATAGAAAACCGATCACCCACTTTATGCCCAGTAGGAGCTTTAATTGTCTTTCCAACTATTCAGTCAGTCAGTTAAGTGTCATACGTGATACACTCTTAAGGCGACCATGTCTCGAAAGAAACATGACTGGGCAGAAGATTTTCCCGAAGTACGTTGCCATTTCTTTCTGCGCTAGACTGGTTGCCAACCAAGGCTATAGAACCCAATATGCTTTGTTATTTGACCCATAGCTGAAGGGAAAAGATGGATTATTACCTTTCCCAAAGGTGAGTGAATGCAACAAATCCAACTGGAATTCAAACTCTGAATTCTCGATACTAGCCGATATCAACTGCACCACCCACGCACATCTACTTAGTTTCAATATTTCAACAAAATAATTTTTTATCTTGGGATAATTTGATTAAATATTTTAATTCATACTATTTACAATTCATGAAAAATATTTGATTGATTATCGTGAGTAAAAGAAAAATTAATGGATTTCGGGATTAGCGTCTTAATCGCCATCGTCAAACCTGTTATTAATTATTGTTTTCTAAAGATGTCTTCGAAAAGCTAAACAAACTAATATGTATCAGCTAAATTTCGTTAGAAATAAAGAAATTAGCACTTAGCATCTCTTGTATTATCAAATCATTTTATATGGATATGTATAATGCTAGACAATCTCATCACAGATAAAGAGTGATGTGGCTCTACAGAAGAATGCTGGGAATACCATGTGCTGGGCAACGAGGAAATCTTGAGGAAAATGGCAACAGAAATAACACTTATATTTAGAACCAAGAATATACTTAGAAGAAAGAAGGCTTGGAAAATGTGGCACTCCGGGGACAAGTGTAACAAAAACAAACAGTGATTCATTTGCCTAATGAGCATGGGAAAATGTATGACTAGTAAATATTGTTAAGACCTATAAAGAAACGGAAGTTGTGGAGAGCAATGATTGCCCACTTCATAAAGGAACACGGCACACAAAAGAAAACGACATATTATCCATTAAAGCCAACTTTAAAATACAGTATTAGTTATAATTTTCAAACAGTTCGTATTAATTACAAATTTCTCATTGATATCTAAAATTGATATCACCCACTGATATAATCCATTGATATCTACCATAGATATAACCCGCTGATATAATCCATTCATATCTATCATTGATATAACCCACTGATATAATCCATTGATATCTACCATTGATATAAACCGCTAATATAATCCATTGATATTTACCATTGATATACCCCACTGATATAATCCATTGATATTTACCATTGATATAACCCACTGATATAATCCATTGATATCTACCATTGATATAAGCCGCTAATATAATCCACTGATATAATTCATTGATATTTACCATTGATATAACCCACTGATATAATCCATTGATATCTACCATTTATATAAACCACTGATATAATCCACTGATATAATTCATTGATATCTATCTCTCCCAAAATTGGAAAGTGAATATTAATGGTTTGACTCATCATCATCGTCATCATCATCACCATCATCTCCATCACTGAGTGTAATCGTAGCGTCGCTGTGTAGATGAGCACCTGACCAGCTTCCTCCGTTTACCTCAGTTTTGAACCAATGTATTAATGTCTGTAAATGATCTTTCAATCTCGTAAATGAGATCGGCAGTCTATCTTACCCTCTGTCTGCCTCTTATTTTTACCTGTCATGTAGGATGTCAGTAGAATAATTATTAGGCTTTATGGCGTACCCATACCATTTCAATTTCCTCTTCTTGACGATGTTAATGTGGTCATCCAGTAGGTCTTATTCTTTTATGAGGGTATAATGAGGTCCACATGTGGGTATGTAATGTGGGTCCACACAGGAGATTCATAGGTTGCTTCTGAGGCATCCTACTTATGCTTTGACTAATGGATTTATTAAAACTCTAAATTTTTTTATGATATAAAAAATAATTCAAGCATAAAAAGATATTGCTATGTGTATTGAAGAAACTAAGTTACGACAATGTCTTCTTTTTTCTGGCATATAAAACCTTCCCTGGGGAGCAGTTATAGCAAAGCTTATTGTGATAGCGGCATCACCCACAACGGAATGAACTCTTCCAACCATTGCATATACCTCCCCTCACAAGAGATGAGAGCAAATAGCCGAGATAGCCAGTAGATAGCCTGAGGAGATAGCCTGAGTAAGTAGCCTGAGTAGAATGCCCTGAACTCAGCCGAGAGTCGCCTACGAACACTGCTACCGTAACGAGGCTCGAATTATAGTATTACACACTAACCCGTATTATCGTTCACTAACAAGGTTCCAAGTGTTGTATTTTGCCGTGTTTAATATATATTCGTTCTTTCATATTTTGGTTGTTTTCGTATTATTCTCGTTGGACCTTTAACGGGCTCCACGACACACATAGTGACGTCATTCAATTTTATGAAAGTCATTTTTTCTATAGAAAAGTTCATCACCTGATTTTAATGAAACTTTTATTTTGATTCTAATTTGAAGTGCCAAATTCTTACAAATATTCTGCTGTTTTGTGCAGTTTTTACTCTGTCTCTCTCGAGCGAGGATGTGCAGCGGATATCGGCTCGAAACGAGAAATCAAAAAGCCGAGTTCAAATTACACTTGAATTCATTGCACAAACTTACGCGCAAATAACCCTGGAAAAGGTATTAATTCCTCTCTTCTCCCTCCACCTATGGGTTAAATAGGAGAACAGATTTTATTCTATAGCTTTGGTTTGGCAACCAGTCTACTGCAGAAATTAATGGCAACCTTTTGCGGGAAAATTTTCTGACTAGTCAATCATGTCTCTTTCGAGACATGATCGCTCAAAGCGTGTATCACGTATGACAATTTATTGATTGACTATAGAGTAATCGCAGTGTTTTTGTAGTATATATAGATTTCTAATTACAACCCGAACATAACAAATGTGTGCCCTTTATATTATAATGATCTCTGCATAGTGAGTAAAAAGGTTCTTTATTTGTTTTCAATTGGAGTAATATTATTAACGAACCCATCTTCTTAACCATAGATTGAATGCCTAGTGGCACTACTCTGTAGAAAGAAACCAAAAAACCAAAAAAAAACAAACAACTGCAACGCTGAGCACGGTGAGATTGTATCTCTATACTCCAAGGAAAAGCGTTTACAGAATCCTCCTACTACTACTCGTGCTACCAGGATGTGCGTTGTGGTGCAGTGAATATCGACTCGGAACGACAAATTGGAGAGCCGAGTTCGAATTCCAGTTGAATTCCCTGCATTCACTTAAGCACAAGTACCCTTAGGAAAGGTATTAATCCGTCTCTTCCCTCCAGTTATGGGTTAAATAATAGGACACATTGGGTTCTATAGCCTTGGCTGGCAATCAGTCTACCGCAGAAAGCAATGGCTACCTACTGCGGGATAATTTTCTGCCCAGTCAGTCATGTCTCTTTTGAGACATGATCGCCCAAGTGTGTATCACGTATGGCAATCAACTGATTACTACTACTACTACTGTTACTAATACTGGTTAACGATTATTACTTCTGTATTCAAAGTATACTTGCAGCCTTATGTCAAAACTAAGTTACGCTAAGTAAAAGAACATATTCGACGTCAAATCGTGATTAGCGAGACACTCTGACTGACTGAGAAGTGGGTTCGATTCTTAATAGAGACAGCCATACAAGTGGCATTATGCGTAATTCATACGCCAACCCACTAAGATGAGAGAACCAACATTTTATGTACAGAAAACTTCTCCTTTGTGCACTTCTAAGCCGAGATACGGTTTCTGTCAGTTAAGGAGCATCAAGAAAATGACAAACATGACCCATAGTCGAATCAAGTCGAATCAAGTCGAATCAAGTACATCGAATCAAGTACATCGAATCAAGTACATCGAATCAAGTGAACACACATTTTATTAATAAAGATTATTTAGACGATCATAAAGTTTCCAGAGTAAAAAAGAAAATATTATCTTAGCGAAATATTTTCCTTCAGAAACACTACGGTAGGCATTTGAAGCTCTATGACTTACAAGATATATTTACTGTGGCCGACTTTGGCATACAATGCATTCATTGTTCCTTCTAAAAGCTAAAAGAAAATATTGTAACCACCCCTTGGCAATTGTTCTTAACTTAGTGTTTCCGGTAAAAGCTTCAGTAACGCTTCTAATATTAGTTTAGCTTAAAAACGAAATCGTTTAGTTTATCAGCATCAAATAATCGATTGGCCGATATTGGCATCAATTTGAAAACATTTATTTTCTTATTTCCTGCTGTAATAATGAGCCCTTCCAAATACATATTCTATTGTCTCAAACACTTTATTTCTTTTTTTTAGTTTTGTTGTTTCGCAAGATTCTTATACAGCCGGTCTTCTATCATGGTACGTAATTCTTATTCGTGATTCTAATACAAAGCAGTTTCAGAATCGTGAGAGTTTAGCGTACCATTCACAGCTTCCTTTTAATACGAACAGCAGAGAGGAAGCTACAAAGAAGAAAATTACAACAGAATCTCAAAAGAAAAATTATTACTTCTGCTCTTATTACTTAACAATAACAATGCCGATTAGACTATTTCAATAAGTCGACAGATGAAATTAACGGAGTTTCGGTTGATGTTTTAGCTTCTCACACGTATACAGCCATTCTGATGATGTTCATTAATTATTATACTGGTGCTAAAGTAGTGATGCACACCAAAGATGAAGCAATTTAATACTTTTGAACAGAAATGTGCCCCTTAACTCTCCTCTGTCCTCTCTAATAATTACTGTATTTCTGCTTCCTGTTTTCCTGCACGCTGAAGTCCTCTTCCGTGGTCCCTGTATTTAAGAACTCTGGAGAACCCTGGGAACCATCCAACTATCACCCTATCAGCCTTCTATCAATTTTTGGTAAAGTGTTTGAAGCCATTATTAATGCTGAAATAGTTCAACATCTTACTGCTCATAAACTATTCTCAGACAGGCAGTACGGCTTCCGCTTCGCCAGGTCCATGGCTTATATGCAAACGACCATCACGGAGTACATATACCAGGCATTTGATAAGTCCGGCGAGGCTCGTGCTGTTACTCTGGACATCTCCAAGGCTTTTGATAGGGTTTGGCACGCTGGCCTTCTACTCAAGCTACGGGGTTACGATATCATCGAAAGCTTGCTTGATCTGATTTAATCTTTCCTCTAGGCTCGACGCTCTTCCTTATAAATGATCTCCCATACGTGATCAAGTCCCAAGTAGGCATCTACGCAGATGACACCACAATTTACTCCTGCATCAGTAAGAAATCCAGTGAGACGGACAAAAATAACCGCGCTGCTAATCTTGAGAGGGATCGACGACTCAGTGGTGGTCTGGGGAAAATTATAAATTTCATTGCGGCTAAGACGAAACTACTGTCTGTCAATCATCACAGGCAACCTCTCCTGCCTCCCATAAGCATAGACCAAGCGAGTATCCCTGAGAGCAATACACTGCGCCTCCTCGGCCTTACCCTATCTTCCGATCTCAAGTGGAGCCATTACATTGTATCAATAGCTAAATCCACTGCTAGGAAGGTTGGATCACTGTGTCGGGTCAGGATGTTTCTTCCTCCTGAATCCATCTTGCACATATACAAATCAACCATGCGTCCGTGTATGGAATGCTGCTGTCATGTATGGTCAGGCAACCCCGCTGTTCATCTCAGTGTTCTTGACAGGCTCCAAAGGAGAATCAGTAATATGATAGGTCCCGACTTGGCGGTTTAACTCCAGCCACTTTTTCACCGACGAAATGTGGCTTCCCTCTGTCTTTTCTATAAATATGTTCATGGCTTCTGCTCCGACAAACTTAAGTCACTAGTGCCCCTGCCACAAGAGTTTACTCGTGCAACCAGGTTGGCAACTGGGTCACACTTGTTTACAGTTAGATCAACCAAATGCAGCCAACAATTCTACTCCAACAGCTTCTTTCTCGCATTTCCCGCCTGTGGAACTCTCTTCCATATTCTTGCTTTTCTGACGACTACAACCTCCAGGAATTTGAATGCAATGTCAATACCCATCTCTTATCCACTTGACTTCAGTTCTTTCTACATCACCCTGTATATCTTTTCCTTTCTCTCTGCCTTCGCAATTGTCATCACATCTGTATTCCCATCCTTCTCTGGCTTCTTTCTCTGACAGCCCCTGTAACTGGTAATTTTTCTCCTTAACTCTCATCCTATCTAATCTTTTACTTTTATGTAGCCCCCTGCGCATCGGTGGCGTTACCATTTTGCTTGGGGTGAAACGATTAAAAAAATACAAAATGCCATAAATTTTATGCTGTTTTTAAATAAAACCATTTAATTAAAAAATGTCATATTTTCTTTAATCACCATGATGACTGGAGAGCTAGCGTAGCAGCAATCGACACTAAAAGTGGAGCACAGTTCAAATTCCGACCAAGATTGTTGCGTTCACTGTCACAGAAATGATCTTCTCCCCCACTGCTATGCGTGAAATAATAGATCAGCGCAGGTACTGTGGCTTTGGCAACCAGCCTAGGAGAAAGAACCTGTTGTGATTGAGGCAGGCAATGTAAACCCCAGTAAAGATATTTTTCACTAAAGAAACTACAGTATGCTGGGTCCCTAAAGTGGTGAGGCTATGACCCTAAATAGGTAAGTCTGTCGTCCTATATTCCAAAGTGGAGTTTAATAGAACTAAGGAGTAGGACATTATTTTGTTTTTTACAGTTTCACCCCCAAGCATATGACGTCAATTGACGGCTACATGACACGAAAGTACGATAGTTTAGAGATAATTATATCTAATCTCTCATATCCATCAACCAATACCAGAGCCCATATGAAGGTTATTTGATTCTATACCAATATATTACTAATAGC
The DNA here is from genome assembly GCA_037127315.1 of Ascarosepion bandense. NCBI lineage: Eukaryota > Metazoa > Mollusca > Cephalopoda > Sepiida > Sepiidae > Ascarosepion > Ascarosepion bandense. Next base: position 1,144,855 of record JBBBDQ010001856.1, read on the forward strand.
AACAGTATTATTTTTATATTTTATTAGATGAAGAATGTAACGTGTTCTTTTCTACAACAAATTTTTTTCTCCTGGTGAAAATACGGCAGTTTCGACTTTCAGTAACAGAAGCAATGCTAATTTGGTATATTCTGGTCAGTTGGTTTGAAGGGACAAGGCTAACATTGTAAAACAATTGACACGGATCACGAAGAAAGAACGACGATGGTCGTCAATCGTTAATTTTAACCGCATAATCACATCCGATACAATGATTATGTCACAATAGTGATACTTTTTTTTTTAGTCATTTCACCCCAAGCAAGGCATTTCACTGCCACTGTTGCGCAGGGGGCTACATAGGGGAATGAGAAAGAGCGGTTAGGAGGTTACATAAGGGAAAGTGATGAGAGAGTGATTAGTGGGTTACATAGGGGAAGGTGATGTGAAAGAGTGGTTGGGGGTTACATAGGAGAAAGAGTGGTTAGGGGGTTACATAGGGGAAAGTGATGAGAAAGAGCGGTTAGGGGTTACATAGGGATAAGTGATGAGAGAGTGGTTAGGGGGTTACATAGGGGAAGTGATGAGAGAGTGGTTAGTGGGTTACATAGGGGAAGGTGATGTGAAAGACTGGTTAGGAGGTTACATAGGGGAAGGTGATAGGAAATGTCAGAAGGAGGGTGATAGACGGGTAAGGATACCAAGGATGAAGGTTGGGTAGATGGGAAGAGTGTTTGAGAGAATGGATGCGAGTTAGTGTGTTAGGAGGTGTCTATTGACTTTACATTTAAACTCCTGAAGATTGTAGCTGTCGGGAAAGCAAGTATACGGAAGGGAATTCCACAGGCTGGAAGTGCGAGTAAAAAAGCTGTTAGAGTAGAAATTGCGGTTAGCTTATCTGTTTCACTGTAAAAGGGTGGGACCTAGTTGCTAATCTAGTATCTCGTGCAAATTCGTATCTAGGGGGCACCAGTGATCTAAGTTCATCGGAGCAAAAGCCGTGAAAGTATTTATAGTAGAGGCACAGGGAAGCTACGTCACGCCAGTGAGAGAGAAACTGCAGCCGGTTTGCCAAGTCGGTATCGATCATATTACAGATTCTCCGATGGATTTTGTCAAGAACCCCGTGGAGAATAGCAGGGGCGCCTGACCCGATGTGGCAGCTTGTATTCAATACACGGGCGGATGGTAGATTCATAAATGTGCAGGATAGATTCAGGAGGGAAAAACTTCCAGGCCCTGCATAGCAGCGGATTTAGCAATGGATTCGATATAGTCATTCCACTTGAGGTCCGCTGAGAGTGTGAGACCAAGGAAGCTTAGTGTTTTACTCTCTTGGAGGCAAGCCTGTTCCATGCTAATGGGAGGGAGGTGTGACTGTCTATGATGGTTAATTGATAGTAGCTTCGTTGTGGAAGCATTAAAATTTACGAGCCATTTTCTACCCCAGTCCACTACGGATTGGAGGTCCTCAAGTTCGGCAGCGAGGTTCGCTTTTTGTCGCCCACACCAAATTTTTGATCGAGGCGATAGTAAACTGTGGTGTCATCGGTGTACATGCCTACTTGGGATATTATGGCATCGGGGAGATCATTAATGTAGATCAGAAAGAGCGTAGGACCTAAGATAGAGCCTTGAGGGACATCCGCGTTCGTAGGGTAGATTTGTGAGGTATGTCCGTTTAATACCACCCTCAATGTGCGGTTAGAGAGGAATGACTGGATTAGGTTAAACAAATGTCCAGTTATACCATAGCTCCGCAGTTTGTGTCGGAGGCCAGCATGCTAGACTCTGTTGAACGCTTTGGAGATATCCAAGGCAACGTTTGAGAGCTTCGCCATTCTTGTCAAGATCCTGTTATATATACTCGGTGATGGTCGTTAGCATATCAGCAGTAGACCTGGTGAAGCGGAAACCATACTGTTTGTCCGAGAGGAGCCTGTGGGCTGTGAGATGCTGAACCACCTCGGCATTGATGATGGCTTTGAACACTTTGCCAAAGATCGGAAGAAGGCTTTATCATTTGTTTGCTTTTTAACGTCATATAATTACTTTGAATGAATATATATATATATATATATATATATATATATATATATATATATACATATACATTTATAATTCATCAAAGATTTGAGATTATTACAATGGGTAATACATATTTCACCGCATCCTGATGTTATTCGCGATAATAACATCAGGACGCGGTGAAATATATATTACCCATTGTAATAATCTAAATATTTTATAAATTATATTACTCTGTTAAATTAAATAAATGAATCTAAGATTGAGTTCTCTGGAGTTCGTCTCTATCGGAATTTACCTGGATTGTATAAGAACTGTGTTATGTTATATATATATATATATATATATATATATATATATATATATATGGAATATGTGGAAGAATACCACGAATTCACTGACTGAGACTTTGCCATCAATTCACAGTGTATTTTGGCCAATCTCTGGTCTTGGTTTCCAAATTAAATAGTCACTTGCAAGTTTGAGAAACGAAAAACATTCTTGTTGCTCACTTGTCTCTATTTTTTTTTTTTTTTGTTAGTTATAATTTACAATTTTCATTGATGCGTTTCTTATGTTGGCAAAAATAAATTTTAATAAAATGCAAATGATTAAAAAGAATCCTACATTATTTACATTGTTTGAACTGTTGTTCTCATCTTTATTGCCATGTTAAGACGTTTCGGCCGTTGTACGCTTTGGCCTTCTTCAGGTGCTAGGAGTTTAGAACCGAATCCTTTATTTCTTAATCACTGCCGTATATCATTCTCATTTTATGTACGATGCCACTTCCGGATGCCATATAGTTATCTCCCTTTAAATCAACTCTCTATGTTATAACCTGGTATTGAACTCACAACTCAAGTCACTGGAACTAATCAACGCCTGTATCCACTGGACTATATCTCCTTGAAAAGATCAATGTCTGACTTATAAAGCTTTTTCTCAGTAACCATTTTTATACTAGAGCTCATATTGCAATCTCTGACGATTCTCGTGATTTTCTTTAGCACTCTATATTACTGGTTCCCATACTAGATTCATTTCTAGGCTCGGTGGGCTTAAGAGATTCTTGTGGCTCAGCGTATGTGCTGATTTATTAAGATTACGTAGTTTCGAGGTGTGTTCTCTATCAATTATTTCAAATTCACTCCACAGGCGATGGCGATCACTTTTCTCTCTCCATATAGCGAGATGGAGAACACATGGAAAATTACGCAAACTTAAGGAATCAGCGCATATGCTGAGCCACAAAAAATCTAAAGGAAAAATGCCATTTGAAATTAACGCTTTTTGAAGATAAATAAAATTCATAAGCTTTCAAGTAATTCGATAACTTTATGTTAAAGAGATTTATATTTCGGCAGAAACTCAAAAAATGTTTTCCTTTTTTTTTAATATTAATGAGAATCTCATAAAATTGTTAAAGTCATTCGCCTTCTCTTAGCTTCTTGTTAATAAAAAAACAGAAACCGCTTTGTTTATATTTTCTCATTAATTTCTGCTACAAAAAGCAAAAATAAATGAAGTTTCCCAGTTTTACTTCGTGACAATTTATTTTACCAAGCAAAAACTTGTTTTACTTGACTACGATTTATTTTACCAAGCTAAACCTTGTTTTACTTTTTATGACGATTTATTTTACCAAGCTAAACCTTGTTTTACTTTTTATGACGATTTATTTTACCAAGGTAAATCTAGTTTTACTTTTTATGACGATTTATTTTACCAAGGTAAATCTGGTTTTACTTTTTATGACGATTTATTTTACCAAGCTAAACCTTGTTTTACTTTTTATGACGATTTATTTTACCAAGGTAAATCTAGTTTTACTTTTTATGACGATTTATTTTACCAAGGTAAATCTGGTTTTACTTTTTATGACGATTTATTTTACCAAGGTAAATCTAGTTTTACTTTTTATGACGATTTATTTTACCAAGCTAACCCTTTTTGTACTTCGCGACGATTTATTTTAAAAAGCTAAACCTTAATTTTCTTCGTGACCATTAATTTTACCAAGCTACACCTTGTTTTGCTTCTTGACGATTTATTTTACCGAGCTAGAAATTGTTTTACTTTGTGACTATTTATTTTAACAAGCGAAACCTTATTTTGCTACGTAGCTATTTATTTTACCAAACTAAACCTTGCTTTTTTTTACTTCTCGATAATTTATTTTACCAAACTCAGTTTACTTCTGGACTATTTACTTTACTAACCAAAAAACTTGTTTTATTTTGTGACAATTTATTTTCCCATGTTAAACATAGTTTTATTTCGTTACTATTTATTTTACCAAACTAAACCTTCTTTTACTTTGTGACCGTTTATTTAACCAAACTAAAACTTTTTGACTTCGTGACGATTTATTTTCCCATGCTAAACCTTGTTTTATTGCGTTAAGTTATGTTTGATAAACGAATCCCCATCATAAAGAGTGAAACATTGTTTTAGCGAATGGGGCATTGCATTGACAGTCTAAATGATGGTGCACTCATCCGCAAAAACATCTGCATCGTTCTTATGTAATGCACAAATGGCAGTGATGAGTTATCGGCAAGGTGAACAGAAAGCGCCAAGACGATTATAAATGACGCATGTGTCATTTTCTAAAAATATAACGAAAACTTTGGAGTATTTGTTCGATTTTGAAATGTTAAGATCTGCTTCATATTTGATACGAACGTCTATTTTTGCCTTTGATCTTAAAATTTAATTTGATCTTTGATCTTAGATATTTAATTCATTTTTTTAGTTCCTTCAACAATTCAATAAAGACAAAAATGGAATTACTTTACAGTCAGCATTTGGTTTCGAATTGTTAGGCACTGAGTTCACTTTCAATAAAAGATCAAAGAAAATGCAAAGTTCTTTACGGTTTACTTGACACACGTTTTTTTGCTTTTGGTTGAACAAATTGAATCATGTCTTTATACTGAGTCTATGCTGCTTTTAAAACGATCTACTACAATAGATGTGCATTGTGGTGCAGTAGATATCGACTCGGAACGAGAAATCGGGGAGCCGAGTTCGAATTCCAGTTGAATTCATTGCATTCACTTAAGAGCAAATACCCTTGTGAAAGGTATTAATCCGTCTCTTCCTTCCAGTTATGGGTTAAATAACAGGACACATTGGGTTCTATAGCCTTGGCTGGCAACCAGTTTACCGCAGAAAGCAATGGCAACCTACTGCGGGATAATCTTCTGCCCAGTCGCCCAAGCGTGTTTCACGTATGGCACTTAAATTGACTGACTGACTACAATAAATCGTCACAAAGTAAAACAATAGATTTCTTGTCGAGAAAGACCGAAAAATCAAATTTTAATTAACCTACGAATAACACTACACACTGCAATTGGGTTCACAGTATAAATATGCTTCATTTTCTACGTCACGTTGCAGACTTTATAACCCGTATAGCGTCCAATATAATATCCTACAATATTTTTGTTACTAATTTTTTAGAGTAAGACCTAAAAAAGAAAACTGAATTCGAAGAATAGCATCTTTTATATCTGGAAGCAATCTCGGACATCTGTAAACAATCTAGTTTAATCTGGAAGCCATCTAGTGAATCTGAAAACAATCTAGTGAATGTGAAAGCAACGTAGTTAATCCTGAAACAATCTAATTCAACTGGAAGTAATCTAGTTAATCCAGAAGCAATCCAGTAGATCTAGAAATAGTATAGTTAATCCGGAAGCAATCTAGTACATCTGGATCCAACCTAGTTCATTCGGATGTAATCTAGTGGATCTGGAACCAATCTATTTGCTCTGGAGACAATCTAGTGCATCTAGAAGCAATCTAATGAATCTTGAAGGATTGTAGTTAATCCGGAAGCAATCTATTTTATTTGGAGACAACCTAATTAATTCGGTAACAAGCTAGTGCATCTGGAAGCAATCTAGTATCACTAGAACAAATTGCTCTTAATTACTTAATTAACGATATCCAAAATTAGGTGATAGGAACGAAACAATGTTCTTTTAGCCCTACAAATTCAAATTCACATTTGGCAATTTTCTTCTAATGGAGTATTTTTCAATTAAAATATATGACTTTTCCAAAGAAATTAATATATTCAACATAGCAAAATATCTAGCAATGAAGAGGTAAACATTTGACCCAAAGGTGGGAGAAGGCACGTCAAAAGAGAAAATTCTCCAGGCGAATCCCTTTCATCATCATTTACAAACTGGGAGACAGACCACCCCATTTTTTGGCTTCGATAATCATTCTGTGGTCAGTGTTAAATTCTGCCCATGCCCCATAAATTATCTCATATACATTTAGTCTCGATTATATTCGCTACCCATATAGCTACAACCTCTAAGAGTTTGAATGCAACGTCAGTTACTATCTCTTATCCCTTGACTCCAATAATGTTCTTACCCTTTCCCCAACACCCACTGAATATTGTTCTTCTCCCTTTTTCACTCTACTCTCACGCAACTCTCTTCACACCAATATTTCCACCCTTCCCTTGCTCATTATCTGACACACCCTGTCATCGGTTCCTCTTTAGTTCTTCTTTCTTTTTGTTCTTCTTCTATGTAACCCTTTACTCTCCTGTTATGTAGCCCCCTGCGCACCAGAAGCAGTTCTGACTTGCTTAGGGTGAAACGTTTAAAAAAAAAAGATGACCATTACCACTAAGTAGTAGGCATGTTCCACACACAAAACTTGATATTAATTGGAGTAGATAGACTCAGTTGGAGTAGATAGACTAAACTATCGCCCGGTTCACACTCCACCCATATCTATTGAACGGGTGAAGAGGCACATCCCTTGTTCCCTGTTCAGGATGTGGTTTCCGGCTTTCTCTTAACCAATCATTTTACTCTTAAGTAGCCCCCTGCGCATCAGTGGCGTCACCGCCTTGCTTGGGGTGATATGATTAAAAAAAATGGTGCTAATATGTAGCAGAAGCAATCAATCTACGTTGTTCGGGGGCTGGGAGTGATTTAGCATTAGATAATGGTTTGGTTGGCCATTACTAGTGAGTAATCAGCACGTTAATCACTAGGTATCTCATACAAAATTCGACATATGCCATCTGGTTGATTCCATAATCCATATATTGGCTAAGGCCTAACCATTCTTCCTGTAACGCCTTCACAATCCAATTTAATGTATCGTGGAAATACTCTGGAAAACCAAAGCAAATTCTTACAAATTAAACTACCAAAACATAAATCTGCAAAGACGTTATGATAAAACACAAGAAAATAAATGAAGAAAATTCGTTTAAAATCAATGATGACGTTGATGATTTGAACGTCTAAAATCTAAACTCATTTATAAATGGAACTTTGCCTCTGTATGTGTACGTGTGTGTGTGTGTGTGTGTGTGTGTGTGTGTGTGTGTGTCCGTTACCTATAGACTCCGAAACGACTGAGCCGATTTTCTTGAAAATTTACACAGTTGTACTATAAGCGCCTTTGAGTGTTCTTAGCTAGGTTTTGTGTCGAGGTACCCCCGATAAATATCGATAATCGAAAAAATCGGGTTATAAAAAGAGTGGTCCGATTTTAATCAAATTTGATGCACTCATAGACAAAGACATAAGAAACGATATTCAGAAGTTTCAAGGTTGCAGTTCTTACAATAGTGCAGAAAATCGATAATATAAAAGGCAAGATGTTTGTGTGTGTATCTGTTTATCTGCCTGTATGTTTGTATTTTTTCAGCCCGTTTATTTTAGGTTTTGCTTCGGGTTTGGCTCTGTGTAGGTATAATTGTAGTTCTTAGTTTCAGCCATGATACCATTTACTCAGAGGACTTATTTAGCCTTCAAAATTCAGTTTACGATGAAAAAAACATATTTGATATCGATACCAGGAAATCAAAATTTGACTTATTCATTTTTCCATTCATTTTTCTTCCAGTCTACGGTTTCGCTTTAACTGGAAACAACTATTGCTTTTTAGTCTTTCGTGCTAACGTCCAAAGAGTCTGAGCTCCAGGACCATGGATTAGTTTTAAAGCTTTCATTACACCCGAGCAACGCCGGACTATACTGCGAGGCAATTAAAATCTCAATTTGACAAATGGAAAACGTTTCATTGAGTTTCAACAAACAAAAGCGTCAGTGTTTCAAAATTCTCAGTTGTCAATTCCTTTCTCTCGGAAATAAATTTTCAAACCATTACGAGACGATCATATTAAACTTATTGTATTGAATTAGATCACGAATCTCATTGGGCCCGTGTTTTGAATAGCGGCAACTGTATTTACTACGAATACGAAGAAATGGTCAAATTATGATAACTAATTCCTTCGTGAATGTATTCTCTTCGGTGCTAAAAAAAGAAAGTGGAAACAAAATCTGTTCTCGCTTAAGAAAGAAGGCGAGATTTCAAACATGAGAACGCGAGACCGAATCAATATATATGAAGGTTTGTGTGCTTATGCTATTCTTGAATATATTTTCATTTCTTATTCATATATTTGTGTGTGCAAGCGTGTGTGTTACGGTTTCAACTTACCCAACACGGAATTCATTTAAAAAATACTTTCTTAACAAGCAAAGACAAATAAGTAGAGAATAGTTTATTCATTCGTGCAACGTTGAGGAAACAATTCGTCAGTCAATAATTGCCCTTTGTAGAAATTTTGCTTCGGAATTTTTTGTTTCTCGTGAATTTTATTCTTACCTTTCGGTGTATAAATTGATATTCTTTTTTATTCATTAATTTTGTATTTCATTATTTTGGGGATTACATGTTAACGTTTGGTTTTCTTATCCATTTTTTATATTTTCTCTGCTTATTTATGTTCTCTTGTGACCTTTCAACAGAGGTTAACGTTTTTAAAACGTGCCTTCGTGAAATTCGAATAGATAGGCCATAAAAAACATGAACTTACCTCTCTCTCACTTTTATATCTCTTCCACTTTCCATTTCATCTTTCTATCTATCTTTATCTCTTTCCCTTTCTGGCGCTATTATATATCTATATATATACTAGCAGTATAACCCGGCGTTGCTCGGGTGTAATGGAAACGTTAAAACTAATCCATGGAGCTCAGACTCTTTGGACGTTGGCACGAAATACTAAAAAGCAATAGTTGTTTCCAGTTAAAGCGAAACCGTAGACTGAAAGAAAAATGAATGGATATAAGTCAAATTTTAATTTCCTGGTATCGATATCAAATATGTTTTTTTCGTCGTAAACTGAATTTTCAAGGCTAAATAAGTCCTCTGAGTAAATGGTATCATGGCTGAGACTAAGAACTACAATTATACCTACTTAGAGCAAAACCCGAAGCAAAAACTAAAATAAAAGGGCTGAAAAATACAAACATACAGGCAGATAAACAGACACACACACACACACACACACACAAACATCTTGCCTTTTATTTATATATATTATCGATTTTCTGTACTATTGTAAGAACTGCAACCTTAAAACTTCTGAATATCGTTTCTTATGTCTTTGTCTATGAGTGTATCAACTTTGATTAAAATCGGACCACTCCTTCTATAACACGATTTTTTAGATTATCGATTTTCGATATTTATCGGGGGTACCTCGACACAAAACCTAGCTAAGAACACTCACATACGCTTATAGTACAACTGTGTAAATTTTCAAGAAAATCTGTTTAGCCGTTTCGGAGTTTATAGGTAACGGACACACACACACACACACACACACACACACACACACACACAGAGACAAAGTTCCATTTATAAATAAGTTTAGATATATACATATGAAATTAGACATTTAAATCAACACCGAGAGGCTACACACTGCTTCATGCTAAACGCAATCCAAACCTTAACTGCAATTTCTCACTATGCCACATACACTGAGTTGAATCGTCTACATTCCCTCTGTATTCCATTGGTAAGGAGGGAGCACCATGCAAAAAGTTTCCTCCTCAAATGTGTTATGTAGTGGAATAGACTCCTGAACGATTCCTATAATCTTAACTTCTTAATGTCTAAAATCAACTTTTATCTATTCTACATATCTTAATAATATGGATGTCTTACTTCCTGTTTTTACACCCTCATTTAGTAGGCCTCTAACTTTAGTAGCTCTTGTGCTTTGCTTTGGGTCAACAATAGTATAAAAAATAAAATAACAAGGTACTTGTTTTACGACTTCAAATTTAATTAATAATAAACGAAATAATAACACCCTAAGATAGCAAACAAGGCAATTGTACAAAATGTAAATTGTAATCCTAGTAGAGCCAAAATATATCGGAGAGGCTTTAAAGAAATTTAAATAAACATATAGAGCAGAAGAGAAATGTTTTTTACAAAAAAAGTACGCTCGATGATTTAGTCGTTGATTATAATGTCTCTGAGCATAATTTCGGTTTTAAAAATGCTGCGTTAAAAGAGAAAAAATCGGATAACCGAATGTATAGAAAGTGCATTGATTTCTGGCTCTTGTACATTACATTTTTATTCGGTTTTTGTAAAATATCATCTTTGACAAATGATCTGCTATCACAATGCATGATATTTTAAAACAACTGCGATAAAAAGATGAACTTTGCACAATTTATTCATACCTTCAATGTCGATGTACAATACTTCATTTGGAGATTCTAAAGATAAGGTGTATTCTGTATAGACAGACTTAGTCGGAGGAATTTAACAGAACTTGCTTAGATTATTTCTTGCTGCCTAAATATACATATATGCCTAAATACACGCACACACACAGATATTTACGCACACATATATTTGAAGCTGTCATTAATCTCTTGAATTTATTAATGATTTAATTTAAATGTATACATTCTCATTTATTAAACATTATGTCAGAAATTCTGTGGCGATCATTATCATTCCTCCACGAAAGGATATTTTTATCGCTATGTTTTTGATAGCGTTTCCCCTTTTTCTAAATCTGTATAATTCAACTGGTTTGATCCGCATGCAACATACCAAGTGATACGTTGGAAAGTCAGTCTGCTAACTTGTTTTGCTATGATAACTTGAAAATTGTTTGCATGGCGATATAAGGCATAGAGCTAAACTTATTTATAAATGGAATTTTGTGTGTGTGTGTCTGTGTGTGTCTGTGTGTGTGTGTGTGTGTGTCCGTTACCTATAGACTCCGAAACGGCTGAACCGATTTTCTTGAAAATTTACACAGTTGTACTATAAGCGTCTTTGAGTGTTCTTAGCTAGGTTTTGTGTCGAAGTACCTCCGATAAATATCCATAATCTAAAAAATCGTGTTATAGAAGAAGTGGTCCGATTTTAATCAAAGTTGATACACTCATAGACAAAGACATAAGAAACGATATTCAGAAGTTTCAAGATTGCAGTTCTTACAATAGTGCAGAAAATCGATAATATAAAAGGCAAGATGTTTGTGTGTGTCTGTTTATCTGCCTGCATGTCTGTATTTTTTCAGCCCTTTTATTTTAGTTTTTGCTTCGGGTTTGGCTCTAACTATGTATAATTGTAGTTCTTAGTCTCAGCTATGATACCATTTACTCAGAGGAGTTATTTAGCCTTCAAACTTCAGTTTACAACGAAAAAAAAAGTATTTGATATTGATACGAGGAAATCAAAATTTGACTTACATCCATTCATTTTTCTTTCAGTCTACGGTTTCACTTTAACTGGAAACAACTATTGCTTTTTAGTCTTTCGTGCCAAAGTCCAAAGAGTCTGAACTCCAGGACCATGGATTAGTTTGAAAGCTTTCATTGCACCCGAGCAACTCCGGGCTATACTGCTAGTATGAATATAAATTAGTGTTCTGATTTTTCCTCTTTCGTTTCGGGAATATTTCATTCAAGTTGAATGATGTTTGATTTGATCTAAACTATAAAAGACCCGATTAGATGCATTCGATGTACGGCAGGTTTCATAATGTCATAAAGTTTCATCTACTTCAGGACCTGGTAAAATAATACGCCTTAGTTATCATGAATTATCAGATGAGTAAACTATCACTGGCATTTTCTCAGACTTAAGATCTTATCAGTGTAAACAGCTTACACTCAAGGAATACCCTCCTTCTAGATGAATGACGTTAATCGACGGTCATGTTCTCTTCACGAACTGACAGCCGGAGACATTGCACAACAGTTCAGACCAAATTATCCAGCGGCATTCACATGATCTGACGACTCTCAGTTCTTCAATTCGGAGAGATATTGTTTATTTCACACTTGAATAGATGTATAGATGTAGGGAATTCCAAAAGTCTGGTCGACACTGTCTGTCGTACCCTGAATCACTACCCATTCACTATCATCTGGCACAATCATCGCTAGAACCCGTGTAACCCTGTTTCCAGACGGCTGGTAATCATTTTATAAAGAGATTTTTATAAAATTGAAGAGTACAATTATATTTATCGGGAAGAGTAACTGAATATATTGAATCCCAGTGAATGAATCTAGTCATAATATTGTCATCTTGTTTTGGCATATTGCGACACTAGGTCAGAAATGGACTGTAAGAATTTCTTGTCCAGGGCTACTAGACTTTTGAAACGGACAGGCAAGTGATAACAGTGAGTGAGTTCACTCCCCCTTATTAGTGAAGGGCCAAGAGACTCAGTCGAAATGGATAACTGTTAAAGTTTTCATTTCGAGCTGGTAAGAGTTATACAGTGACTACCCTTTACCACAGAAGTTTTGTGCTTGTTTAATAAAACTCGGGTGAAAGACGAAATTAGTTACTTCGGGGTCCGTGATTGGAATGAGGAGGGCGAAAGAAATTAGTTGGGGGAGGGCCTGCTGCTAGGAACGTAAGTTGGGGCCAGTGATTTGAATGACACTGTCAGACTGACGTCCTGCTGAAAGACAATTAAGTAAACACCAACTCAGAGGACATTGTTACTGAATGTATTTTTGAAATACTAGTCAACTGTTGAATGCCACTAGCTTTGACTTGCTTATTACATCTGTGTATATAATCGATATATATATATATATATATATATATATATATATATATATATATATAAACTTCAACCGTGGCGTTCCAGTGGTTTACTGATTTTATTCCGTACTGCGGATTGCGTAAATCCGGTCTTAATATACTCGACTCCCCGGATGATAAGTCGTGTTATATTTGGTGCCCGTGGCGTTGCAGTGGTCTACTGATTATACTCCGTATCGCGGATCGCGTAAATCCAGTTCTAACAATATACCCGGCCCCTCGCGTGTCAGGGTTAATGTACCTAGATGATAACGGGCAATCCTACTTTGGCTGACGCGAGATCAAAACAAACTGCGGACTGGTTAAGGGTCAGTAAGGATTGGTCAAGCCACGCCCAGAGTCGTCGAGTTATATCTGGCGACCAGGATTAGACCCTAAGGTGGCCACAACGAAGTCAACGAGAAGAAGTGACAAGTGAAGGGGAACAAACGACAGTAAATCGACGGGAACGAGCAAAGGCAATACAATGAGAACAAGTGACAACAAGTGTATAAGAACACGTGACAGCAAGTCGGTGGGAACAAGTTGGCAGTATTAGGTAAAACGCTCTTCGGTTATTCTCTTTGATTCACGATTCTGTGGTTGCGTTCGCCGGGACAAATTATTGTTTCTTATCTTATTTTCGGAGTTTTTTTAGATAGTTCATAGGTAGCATGGCAGATCATGAATCAGTGTGATCGGATAGGGTTGAGGTAGAAGAGAAGATGAGGGAGCAACGACACAACACCGATCTGAGATGGGTATTGGGATATACCCGCGATTAGAGGGAAAAGCCAATGAGCCACCTCAGAAGTAAGGCGGGGTGGCCCAGATAAGAAGAAGAGTGAGAGCGAGGTGCTAGGAGAGAAACTATCCTTGTTGCAGAAATCGAAGTTAGTGGGGCAGAACTAGACCATGCGTACCTTGACAAAAGGGCGAAAGGTAGGGGCCCTGCAGAAGATGACACTAGAGAAGTGCTGCCGCCAGCGCCCCCGGTCGCTTAGCGGAGGAACCAATGTCCTTAGAGACAAAGAAGGTCCAAGGCGCTTTCAATACTGACTCAGGGCGGGCCTTACCTTTGCATACGGGAGTAACAATCTCGATGCTGAGGCTGAAGGAGTATGAGCAGTTGGTGGATGAGTTAGATCATGAGTTAGGTCATGATAAGGTCGGATATAGAGGTCACCCAAGCGAGTGGAGATTTCATTGAAATAAAGGGAATGATAATTGTCCCAGTGAAATTAGGAAGGGTGAGCAACCCCTAAAAGTTTTATGTGGCCTCGAGATTGAGTTTAGGGATAAAACTTGGACAAGACTGGCCTTATCGTCATGACGCTGGATTACAGTTTAATCCCTCTGTCTTGATAGTACATAGAAGAAACGTTCTATTAGGTGACCTCCGAAGAAAAGGCCGTATTTGCATGCCACCTAGGCCTGTTTCAATTTAGAGTTATGCCGTTTGGGTTGGCTAACACACCGGGTATCTTTCAGTGACTCATGTCAGTAGTATTAAGACGCCTAGAAAGCTTTGCCGTGGCGAATTTGGATGATTTATTGATGTTTTCGGAGACACCGGAGCAGCAATTTGCTCACCTTGAGCGGGTGATTATCCGGTTAGGAGAGCACGGACTACAAATAAAGTTGCCAAAGTGTCAGTTTCTGAAAGAAGAAACGAAATATTTTGTCTTCATAGAAAGTAAAAAGAGGGATTAAGCCAAAATTGGACAAAGTTAAGGTCATAGGGGCAAAAACATTATAGAATATTTATTCCTGTTTTTTTTATATTATTATTATTATAGTGCCCTGGGTTGTATAACTTTGTTGAAAGATAACAAATTACTGGTAGTGGTCTCCATACCGTTACTGGACAGGGTCAGTTTGTTCAAGATATATCGGGATATAAATTTACCTATTTCATATCCCCGGTCACAAGAAGGCCTGAGGGAAATATCCAGATATCAAGTTGAAACAGGGCATATAGCAATAAATTTGGCCCAGACAAAGTTTATGATCTTCGCAACAGAAAAGGTAGAACAGATGCCTTGAGAACATGTTCCTCACTGAGTCCTATTTATGTGACCAGTGAACATCGACTGTGTATACTCGAGTTATTTCAGGATAATAGAATCGGGGTTGAGGAATATTGCCAGATCGAGATATTAACTCAATCAATCAGTATAACTGATGGAGTAAGGGTAGTAGTCGCTCAGAAACCCATTGATCTTTCCAGGTTGTGTGAAAGAGAAACGGCTACGATACTGAGGGTGAGACCATACCTTATCCATGATAAAATTACCTCTGGGGTGTTCTGCAATCGGCATGTCCATATCCTTATCCCCATATTATCAGGCTGAAGAATTATCTGAAGAAAAAAATTCATTCACGGAGCTAGTTGATAAAATCTTAAATAACTGCACACAGTTATGGGAGCCAGTAATGAACAAATGTCCTAAGTTCACGACAGAGCGAATACCGGAGCCAAATAAATAAAATTAATATGAATATATTAAAATATAAAATTAAATCCAATAGATAAAAATAATATGCATATCTTAATAGATAAAATTAATATTAAAGCCAATAGATAAAATTAATATGGATATATTAATTAATACCATGAATATTAAAGCCAATAGATAAAATTAATATAGATATATTAATAGATAAAATGAATATTAAAGCCAAATAGATAAAATTAATATGGATATATTAATAAATAAAATTAATATTATATCCAATAGATAAAATTAATATGGATATATTAATAGATAAAATGAATATTAAAGCCAAATAGATAAAATTAATATGGATATATTAATAAATAAAATTAATATTAATGCCAACAGATAAAATTAATATGGATATATTAATAGATAAAATTAATATTAAAGCCAAATAGATAAAATTAATATGGATATATTAATAAATAAAATTAATATTAAAGCCAATAGATAAAATTAATATGGATATATTAATAAATAAAATGAATATTAAAGCCATACAAATAAAATTAATATATATATATTAATAGATAAAACTAATATTAAAACCAATAGATAAAATTAATATGGATATATTAATAAATAAAATTAATATTAAAGCCAATAGATAAAATTAATATGGATATATTAATAAATAAAATGAATATTAAAGCCATACAAATAAAATTAATATATATATATTAATAAATAAAATGAATATTAAAGTCAATAGATAAATTAATATGGATAAGTTAAAAGACAAATTCTTTGGTAAAAGAAGATATGATTTGGAAAAATAGTAAAGTAATTTTGGTGAACTGGACAGTTGGGATAATTACTTTACTGGTTCTTGTTGCGATGATAGTGGTAGTATGGAATATAAGAAAATAGGGAAACGGAATAACGAGGTCTCGGCGAACGTACAGCAGACGAAGAAAAGACTACCGTTCTGCGATTCATATCTGAACAGAAAAACCCCAGCAGAGGAGGACGAGTTATTATTCCTGTTAAAAGGGGTGAGAACGATATCATATGAACGATATTTAATAAAAAGATTGTAACCGTATGAAAAAAAAATGCATGTTATTGCATGAAATTAAAGAACATTTTTACAGGATCAGAAGATGAAGAGGCTCATCCCTTGTTCCCTGTTTAGGATGTGGTTTCCGGTTTTCTCTTTTCCAATCTTTTCACTCTTACGTATCCCCCTGCACATCAGTGGCGTTACCGCCTTGCTCGGGGTGATATGATTAAAAAAAGAAAACAGAACATAAAAAAGAACATTTCTATTGTGCATGAAATTTGTTTTCTTGTTAATATTACTTGAAACTAATACGTACAATGCATGGAAATTGTTTATATATATATATATATATATATATATAGCCTAAAAAATTTATACGCCTGCTAAATATTGTAACTAGTAGTTGCATTGCGTCAACCTGTTATGGGGAAACACACCTATTCCTCAGATAATGGACTCTCCCTCCTATATTAATAAGAGTTAACAGGAAGTTAACGGGAGGAAGTTCTTGGGAAGTTCGTAGGAGTTCTTTAGAGTTCTATTGGAGTTCAGTAAAACTCCTAGGCAGTGGACATTAGTCGGCAGTTAGCCGAATATTAAGGAGTCAGTTTTCAGTGGAAGATTACCAAGTTCCTAACATTTGGGGTGCGTTAAGTCGATTAGCAACCGACATAGCACGATTATAACCTTTAGTGCAAAAACTCCTCCACAACATAATCCAATCATCAAAATAAAAGAAAGAAAAACAATAAAACGAAAATTAAAATCTGTGTTAGTATCATATCCAACCGTCAAAAATAAAAGCGCCTGCTATATTTTGTCGATAAACAGAATCCAAAAACTCACCCGGTAGTAGTATGAGTGGGGGGGCGAATTCAGCTTGCAAATGGGAAATATACAAGGCTGTATAAAATAAAAACGAGTATAAAAAAACTGTGAGAAATCAGAAATCTTGACAACGAGCATAACAAAAGAGAAAAGCCGAGGCAAGGCTAGGAACGACAATCACTCACGTTAATTAAGAGAGAACCGCTACAAATTTTTTACTTTCTTCACTACCAATGTTCTCCTAAGAGAATTTTCCCAGCATCGAGAATCGATTATCGACGAAAAGTAAGTAACTTGCAGTCAGAATGAAATGAGGTCATGGACAACTGATGAACAATATTAAAGCATCGGGTTTGTTCAATGGTAATTGCAATACTGTTTTATTCAAGGCTTTTTAACTACGATCTTGTTTAGTATGTGTTAAATCTTTGCTAAGAAAATCAAACGAAGAAAGAACGATAGAAGGAAATGGTAGCACATTCTGATTGAGTAATTTCGATAAATTTCGACAATAAAGAAAATACGGTCATTAGGTACTTCCAGTCTTTTCGCTTTATCGTCTGTAAACATCGGTCTACTTACTCTTAAATATCAAATGACCAATTTCTTTCGATCTGACCAAACATGTCATCATATTGGTAGCCATTGTGGTTAATTAATCAAATCGATCTGTTTATTCACGTCACAGATGCTTTTGCAGAGGTTTTGATCTGTATTAACAGTTATACGAAGGAGAGGTGTAAATTTTCCGGCTTTCCCACTTCTGAAAACATTACTAAATGTCCAAGCATAAGAATTTATTTTGGAAGCTCTTCTTTATCTGAGCCAAAACTTTTCGACGCTCTCTCCCGTACAGAACAAATGAAAACCGGTTTTTAAAAATAATTCCATTTAATTGAAGTGGTGTTGAATATTAGAAAATTTTGTGGAAAAATTCATTTTTATACTGATCAATATGAATCTTCTTTCTTGCAAATGAAGAATGTTTACGATTGTTATTTATTTGTATTTACAAAATAACCATAAACGTTCTGTCCGTTTTTTGATTAGTCATTGAATGAAGTTGAACAATATACAAAATGCGTGTAGCAATTGTTTTTAATTTCGACCAACCGTTCCCAGCCATTAGTTATATGCTGGACAGCTGTGAGAAGGATGAAAGTGTCTAGAGATCTCGTTTGGGGCTGTTTGCTTTACGACTTCAAAGTGGGCTTATCAGCAGCTGCATCAAGTCGCCGCATATGTCAAGCGTTTGGGGATAGTGCTGTGAATGAATGTTCTGCAAGGCGTTGGTTTCGAAGATTCAAGTCAGGAGATTTGTCTCTCCATGATGAGCCTCGCAGTGGACAACCACAGGTCTTGAATTACGGAGTCCTGAAGGCGGCCATTGAAGAAGACAGTAGTCTAACATGTGGTGAACTTGCAAGACAGTTCAACGTTTCCGATGAAACAGATTTCACCTGCACCGCCTAGGTAAGACGTATAAACTGAACAAGTGGGCTTCGCAAACGCTGTTGGAGATCCACAAGGGACAACGTATCGTTGCTTTCTCACCACCGTACCGCATCCTTATTCAATCGAGTGCTTACCAGTGATGAAAAGTAGGTTCTGTACGAAACTCATAAGCGTTCCAGACATTGGTTGTCTCCTCAGGATGCTGTCCCTCACACCGCAAGGCCGCCTATGCACCCATGTAAAATTATGCTTAGTGTCTCGTGGACAGGTCGTCAAGTGGTTCATTATGAACTGCTACCAACGAGACAAACGGTCACTGGAGACCTATACTCGCAACAATTAAAACGTGTGCAACAGGCACTGTGCCAGAAGGAGCCAGCACTGGTGAATTGCAAAGGTGTGCTTTTCCTCCATGACAACGCCAGGCCACATGTCGCGCGAGTGGTCAGTTCATACAGCAACTTGGGTGGGAGACTTTGTGCCATCCACCTTATTCACCTGACCTTGCGCCATCCGATTACCAACTCTTCCAATCCCTGGATAATCATCTTCGTGGGAAATCCTTCACCAATGAAGCAGACTTGCGCAAAACCCTCACGGACTTATTTGCGTCAAAATCCAACGAGTTCTATCGCAAGGGCATTGAACAGCTGCAGACACGGTGGCAGAAGGTGCTGGATGCCCATGGCGATTACTTCGAAGACTAAATACTGTAAAGCGTTTTCTTATTTTCCTTTTAAAAAGGACAGAACTTTTTTGGTTACCCTGTAGAAGAATTATTAAATTAAGTTTGAAGTAGTGCAATGCTTATAGGTGCGAAATTTGAAATCAGTGAATCGGATTCGAATGCAGGTCTTGTCTGCTACGTTTATGTTTATAGAAATGCTCTTGGAAAAGGCATGAATCCATCTCAGCCCCACTAAAAGCATAGGTTAATTCGCACCGAATGGTAACCGATCTAAGAGTATAACTCCGAATTAAAAATCAAGTCATGGCAATTCACATATAGTAAAAAGGAATATGTGGAGAGGCATGATCGCCTACATCGAGATGGGATATGAGATTGTTATAAATTAACAGATAAACGAATGTGCTATTTTAAAATTATCTTGGAGAGAAAGAAAAATAATTTAGTATCTGTGTTGACGTTTTTGTCAATTATTTACAAGGTCTGTTCGAAAAGTATCCAGCTGTTGAATATCAATGTGATGGGTGAACTGTGAAATTCTGTCGATATTCCCTTTGTCAACTCCAAACGACCAACTTTGGAACTTTCCACTGCGTCCCTTATACGTTGTTAAGTCTGAAATATGGATAGTAAGGACGGCAGTCTAATACATGTGAGGATGTGTGATGTTTTCCCCCCAAAGATCGCGAAACATAATTGGGTGTCTTTTCCTGATGAAGTGGTCATAACTTGGCAAATGCTCCGATCGTGTTCGTCTTACTGGATCGGCGAAGAAGCTTAATATCCAATTCCTTATATACTTGTAGACCTGGATGATCGTTAATTCTGGTAGACAACGTATACGTGATTAAAAATATACTGATCTACATGATTTTTACATTGTTTCGATATTAGGACGCCTTTGTCAGACGTGACGACACAGGCAATATTTAGCTTTTTCTTTCTAGGTCATTACCGTAGGTCAATCACTAACTACATCCGATATCAAAGATCAAGAGATTGGAGGTTTTTAGCAGCGTGAAATCACCAATTATTTGCTGTTGTTTCCAGGTCTACCCTGACTTAGTGTGGTAGCAACTGTTGGGGTCCTAGTTATAGGTAGTGAACCCAAAAAATAACATTATGAGAGAATAAAAATCCAGTTTTAATGAAAATATCAGCAATACATTTTATAAGAAAAATAACCAACAATACATTTTATTTGTCATTGAAAACATTCAATTATTCTCACAATATATTTGAAACCATAAACTGCGTTGAAACTATTTAGATTTTGGCAATAGACGATGATATGACAACAAAATCAATTAAAAAGTTATATCAGTCATTGATACCCGGTTGATACCTGATTGGTGGAAATCTATTTTAATTTAAATGCAATGTCAATACCCATCCCTTAACCACTTGACTATAGTTCTTTCTACATCACCCTGTATATCTTTTCCTTTCTCTCTACATTTGCAACTGTCAACACACCTGTATTCTCATCCTTAACTGGTTCGTCTTTCTCTTTACTCTCCTTTTATCTATTTTTTTTACTCTTATGTAGCCCCCTGCACATCAGTGGCGTTACCACCTTGCTCACCACCATACCGCATCCTTATTCAATCGAGTGCTTACAATCTACTTGATATCGGTTTGAAGCAAGTCATGTGCTACTTGAACACACAATTCCATCTGCTCCTGTGAAAGAATCTCCGCCAAAAGTGTCAAAATAATCCACAGAATATGATAATCTTCCAATCCTGCTACTGTTGTAGTGAACAAAACAAGTTATACGTTAAAATTCAAAATTGACTCATTGTTAGAAATAAACGAATTTTCTGGAATTTGCAAACTCTGTTTAACATACACAAAACTTGCAAAATTTCGCACCTCAATGTGAAATGGTTGCCGTCTAATAGAAAGGCAAGTATCACATCCGGGAGTAAATTCCTAAACGATATAAAATACGAGACAAGACGACACTATTCAGAGAGTTAAGACGACGAGCAATTATCGCGTACCCTTGACAAACGACAAGCGATCATATCATTATTGTCTCTCTCTTTCTCTTTCACCTTCTTCTTCTTTATCGTTCCCTTTTCACCTCTTGTCTTTCACCATTCACACCAAGCAATATCTTTAAAGATATTCCTACCAAACAAACGCTCAAACATACAAACATACTACTATGAACTCTTGATACACTTAACTTTCTCAATGAACATTTAACTTCTACAATTAATGGTATTCTTTTCTATTTTAATATTCATAATGTATATATTTTATTCTTCCACAAATCCACACATTGCAACCTGATGACAACCTTCTGATAATTCTGGATAAAACTTGTAAATTGTAGGGAGTTCAGGTATGTATGACACAAGGCCGATTCAATAAACATTAACCATCTCCCTACGGCTTCACTGTCAATCTTCAACTCTAATTGCTGTCCGCATGCGTTCAGGATTTTTGTGTGTTTTGATTGTTGAAGACCTTCCATACAGGGTGTTCTTACAAAGTAGCAGAATTCGTTTTGGCCATATTTTAATCACTCCACAAAGTAGATTACGAACAAAGTTTTAAACGTTGATATCAGCATTTCCCATGATGTTTGCTTATAGAAATCGGCGTAGGTAACTTTCTTAATTCTTTTAATTGTCTTTTTTTAACCATTTATGATCATTTCTGTAAGAGGTCTGCCAAAGCTGACAAAGTAAACCTGGGTACTGCACTTTAAAAGAACCTCCAATCTGTGATTAAATGGGGTAGAAAATGGCTAGTAAGTTTTAACGCCCCCAAAATGAAGCTGCCCTCTTATAACTACCATAGAGAATCATTCCTGCCTATCATTAGAAAGGATGACACTGCGCCTCCTTGACGTCACTCTCTCAAATGACCTCAAATGGTATGACTACATTGCATCCACCGCTGCATCTACTGATAGAAAAGTTGTTTCACTGATAGAAAAGTTGTTTCCAGGAAGTTCACTTTTTTTCTCGTCAGAATCCATTTTTCACATTTATAAATCTAACATTCATCTGTACATTGAATACTGTTGCCATATCTAGTCGGATGATCCTGCTATTCATCTTCAAGTTCTCTACAAGATCTAAAGAAGAATCTGCAATATAATCGATCCTGACCTGGCATCTTGACTTTAGTCACTTTCTCACCGACGTATTTTAATGGCAACTGCTCTGACGAGCTTTTTGCCCTGGTACCTCGAACATGTGTATTTAGTCGTGCTACTAGATTGGCGTCAAGGTCCCACTCTTTTACCGTCGAAATAGACAAATATAATGCCTCTTCTACTCTAATAGTTACTTTTCTTGCACTTCTTCGTTGGTGGAAGATCATTCCGTTTACTTGATTCCCTGATAGCTACAATTTTCAAAAGTTTAAATGCAACGCAATTTGCCATCTTTTTCTACTCGATTCCCATCCATCTCTTATCTTTTGTTCGTTCGACATCCCCTGTAAATTTTTTTCTGTAACAGTAACCCCTGTGCACCAGTAACATTTTTGCCTTGCTTGGGGTAAAATTATTTAAAAAAAACTTGGGGCAAGTTCGTTGTGAGGGAGACGACCGCACTATAACAAACTCATTCCATGCTATCTCATTACTGACTGATAACCCCATTGAAGAGCGTCTGTTTATAAATATCCAGAAAGGTCCCCTTTAAACGCGTACTTATATCAAGGCCACTTAAGCAATTCTTGTGATGTTCAGAATAAATAGATACTTTCTGACCAAACCCTGTGTTTCAAATAGTTGTGCGGAAGTTGAAGAAAACATTTAACTTATTTTTCTCTTAAGAATTATGAGGTAAGGGACCGAGAAGAAAAGAGACGGGAAGAAGATAAATAAAACTAAATAATGACTAGTGAGTTCAGTATCTCAGAAACCACGGCACGCAACTTTCTTAAGAAACTGTGTCAAGAGGGTGTCTGCATAAGACACCGAGTCTGCTTGTTTTACCGTCGCTTTTATTGACATGATACAGTTGACAAAGACCTGAATCTAGATAAGTTACAGAGAGGCCCATATCTAGACATGTCAAGCTGTTCTGCTGGTAACAGAGAAAAAAGGCTTTGACAGCTCACATCTGACATAGCACACAACTCGGTGCCTCTTTGCGTCTCTACTGACATGCATTCGCCACGCTCCGTATAATTTAAACTTCTATTGTCTTTAAAAACAAGGATTTCCCAATCAAATGTATGTAAATAACGCAAAATCTTAATGTACTAGAATTCTGAGTAGGAATATGAAACCAGGATAGATAGACTGTTTGGTCCAAAATAGTTACTTTTTTCCTAGCTAGCAAACTTTTATGTAATCAATACGAGAATCGAAAGAGAAGTAATTCAATATCAGATATCTTTATTATACAGGGTGATCGAAAAGTAACTCCGTATTTTTTGTATTATGAACTCTCCCGTTGTTACAGATACATAGATGACAGCACACACACACACACACACACACACACACACACACACACCAACGCATATGAGAATAGCCTTTATATAGTAGCATGAGCGCGATCATGTGAATGACCAGTGCTAGCTTTGGAATCGCAGGTCAAGGATAGACGACCCAGATAACAGCCAGACAGGAAATAAACCAGACATCGAATTCGGTTGCGAGTCATGGAAGCAGCAGGAGTTGTTAAAATTCCCGCCAAAAGAAAATCACGTGGGAAGAGAAATTTAAAGTAGAAATTTAGTCAGTTGCTTGTTGGGTGTCGACAAAGCAAGTCGTGTTTGTTGAACTCTGATTAACGATGAAGGAACGGAAGGCGCATTTGGATAAAATAGCGTAAATCAACCAATTTCATCTTAAGCAAGTCCGGATAAGAAAAAAAGACCGAGTGTATAAATTCTTATTCGTCAAAACAAGGAAGAAAACGGAATTATGCCGTGTATCGAGAAAGAAAGAAATATAACAACGAAGACGAAGCGAAGTTATATTAATATTTGTATGTTGACTCATACTCGTCGAAAGAAAAATATAGCTGCGAAGTTGAGAAAAGTTGTAATGTAATTCGTACGCTGATTTCAGTTTATTTGAAAGAGAAAAAGAAAGTGATGCCAAATAACTTATCAAGAGAAGAAGAGAAAGGAAAGAGAGATAATGACGCAAAGAAGTCACCAGATAAAAGAAAGCTACGTTGCAGTTAAAGAAAGCAGAATTATTTGTTTGCAGAAAAGACGACGCTGATTGAAAAAAAGAATATAGAAATATGAAAACATCTCAGAATAGCTGTGTGCTGAAAAGAAAGCTACGTTGAAGATAAAGAAAACAGAACTATTTCAATTTCAAGTGTATAAAGAAAGAACAGAAGAGACTATAAAAGAAAGAAAGAAGAAACTGATACAAAGATAAGTTAACAAGTTATTAAACCCACGTTAGAACACGCATGCACTTCCATGAATACTAAGCTATTACACACACCATACCACGTGTTTCAAATAATATAATCTCCCCATCTGGCTGTATGTTGATATCTTGCATTCATAATCGCCTGTATTTTGTTCATATTTCCTATTGTATATTGTAATTTAATATTTCGACCACGTTGAGTATCCGAAAGTAATTTTGGGGTTAGGATCTTTGGACATTCTAATTCATATCAAGATTTCTTTTTTTTTTTAATTCTTTTGATCCTGAATTCATTCAAATGTTTATATCAGAATTATATTGTCTCGACGTTCATCATTGATTTGTTGTCAGAGCCCGTGTTGAATAACAAAGCAGACCTGGGAAAGGATTGCCATTCGATTACCAATCAAACAGCAATCTTACTTTATTATTTTCTCATTCGAATCGTTGTTCATTTGTCACGATCTGGGATAGATAACCAGTATCTATTCATAGAAGTGAAAATGTAATATATTCGAAGCGACATATAAACATCTTGATGAGTATTGTCGGTACGGGTATGTGACACCCGTCTTGTAAAAATTATAGTTAGACGGAACAATTCATTATACATAAAACGGTGAGTTACTTTTAAATCACTCTGTAGAAAGTTTTTTCACAATTGGACAATGATCTTGCAATTTACTTTTGATGACAATTACAAATAATTTTCATTCATTCAATACCGAATCACGGACTAAAAATCAATGCTGACAATCTATTATTAAATCATTTCCTAGTGAAAAAAAAAAATCTTTCAAACAAAAAAATCACGCTCAGAGGTTTGCAGCTTTATCGAATTTCTTAAAATATGTCACCACCGCCGCTGCCGCCGCTTTCTTTTCCGGATATAAGCTCAGTTTTGAAGCTTAAAAGCATTTTATAAAAGGACTAGACATCAATACCGTTAATATATTTTAAAATATTTCCTAGAAAAAAAGAGAATCTTTCGAACAAGAAAAATCACGCTCAGGTTTGTAGTTTTATCGAAGCCTTAAAAATGCCACTACCTTCTTTTCCAGGATATAACCTCAGTCTTCACTCTTCTAAATCATTTTTTAAAAAAGTATAATTTTTTTTTCATTATTAAAATAGAATATTAAGATATCGGCAGAAGATCATTTCTTTATTTTAAATGCATGCATCATGGAAATAGTAGCGAACCGGCTCCGATGTCACTGACCTCCTCTCTCGCCATTTGCTTGCTTGCAAATGTCTTTTGTATGAAAAAAAAATAAAATGAAATC
Organism: Ascarosepion bandense; assembly: GCA_037127315.1. Lineage (NCBI taxonomy): Eukaryota > Metazoa > Mollusca > Cephalopoda > Sepiida > Sepiidae > Ascarosepion > Ascarosepion bandense. The sequence goes on from JBBBDQ010001856.1 coordinate 1,170,917, forward strand.
AATTCAGAAGTTTTCGTAATCAACATTGTTATGTCGATATTTTTGACGACTCTACTTTTTCTTCTTCTGTGCAATATGGGATTCTTGTTTTTATCAGCACACATTCAAATACATCATGGAATAACGTAACATAAGGTTTTTATTCGAAAAAAGTTAATATTTATCCTTAGTATTTATTTCCTATGCAAGTTTCATTAAAATGACATACACGGTATTATGGTTAGGATTTTCATATATTTTTTCTGATCTTACGGTTCCTTCCTCTGAGAACATAAATTATATAAAAATTGTCCAAACATTTTGTTTATTCCGGTGCTTTCGACTATACTCTTAGCCATTATCGACGATGGCTGTTATTTTACGTGTAATAAAATATATGTAGTGCTATGTATGGTTGTAGTGTTCAAATATTGGATTTCAGTCTTTACAATTGTTATTAGTCGTAAAACAAGATTTATCCAGAATATTTTTGTATTACTTTGTGACACTATCTCCCGCGGGGATACTTTTCCTTGTTTGGTTTAATACAGCTGAGAGAGAGTAATTGATATTAGTAATATTATTAGTTATGCTTTATTGTAATACGCGACGTGAGCTTAGGTAAAAAAAACTATTTTAATACAATCAAATACTTTTAAAATATGGGGAATAGAAAATTTAACTATTTTAATACTATCATAAACTTCTAAAATCCGGGGAATATAAAATCTAACGATTTCTGGGAAGGAAAAGAGAAAAAAATATAATTTTTCATTCTTTCGTGTTTGAAGCGGATATTTTTCGGTAAAGCTAAAAATGGCAGTGCCACAACTGGGATCGCCACGACTGTCAACGACAACGAGCGTCACATTAGACGGCCAGCCCGGCCTGACGTGCTTAAACTTTCCTTGTTGGCTGTCGGGTCATGTAACTTAAAAATTGTATATACAGGCAGCAATCTTTCTTTTATGCAGGTTTCATTAAAAATAACAGACAAGGTATTTTGGTTAAGTTTTTATACAATTTTTCATGTGATCTTATAATTTTTTTCTTTTGAGAACATAGATTATATAAAATATGTCTAAATATTTTGTTTATCTATATACTACTTTATGTTCTATAGACGCCTATAAATTATTGGTTTAAAATAGAGAACTAGTTCAACGAAGCGTTAATATGCAAAAAGAATACAGTGAAACATGTCCGAATAATAATTTCGACAATAGCAATAAAAATGTTACAACTGACTTTTTTCATATCCGAAATATTAGGCATTCATTGACCGAACAGTTCTCGTCTGTTAAAAGTCTATAAGATTTTTTTCTTTAAAAGTTTTTTTTAAACAAACTTTTTAAGTTCACGAGGCGTTATCGCTCTTTCTAATACTATATGAGTTTGTAATATATTACCTTGAACGTGAAAGATATGACTGACAAATAAATTTGTCCGTAGATGGTGACCGCGGGGCGCAACAACAAAGGCAGAAATAAAGGCAACAACCGGCTTGAAACGCGACAGCCAGTGAAGATGACTGACAGATGTACCTGGCTGTAGATGACAACCCGTAAAAGCAAAAATACGTAGACATTTCGGGTTATATATGTCTGTGATTTCTGACGGAATAGATAAGAGAGAGAGAAAAAGAGAGAAGAGAGAGATCCCCGCCGATTGAAAATCGGAGATCGGCGATTTTTTGATTTTAACTCTTTTCAGTCAGTCGGCGGCAGGCATCTCTACGTTTCTTTACATCATCAGCCAGGACTCTATAGGAGGCCACCGTCTCTGTCTACGGTTAGCCCCTTTGGCGTGGCAACCGTCACTGACTCTACGGTTGGCACCCAACTATATCTGGCTCTATACATCTTTAGCCAGGAACTCTATCGGAGGTGACCGTCCCTGTCTCTACGGTCGTGGCTCTCGTTTGGGAACCGTTCTCTCTCCTTGCTGTTACATCTCGACTCAACCCAAGACTCAGCTCCAAGTGACTCTGTCTGAGACTGCGTGCCGACTCCGCTCCCGAGTGATCTTTGCTTTTGAGGGCTTATTTTTATACCTGTCCCAAATTCTCTTGGGGGATGCGTGACGAATATGGGATGTCCATGCAAATCAAGTCTTTAGCCAATTAAATTACTCCCGCCTTCGCACTTTTAGGCGAAGTTACATTATTCGCTTAGTTTAACCAATGATGTAACAATATTTCTTAATGACATCATTTCTTTTCGTCTTCCCTTTTGATTACATCATTTATTTTTCCGACTTTAAAATCTGTTCTCAGCGAATTCAATAATTTTGAGGATTTAAACTTACTTGACCTCATAACAAGTTTGTGACAATCTCCAAGAAATATTTTGGTTTCAGTTTATTGCCAGCTGTAAGGCCTCCGATTTTCACACAATGGCTGACAATATGATGATCCCATCTGACCTGTCGCTTGACCTGCGACATGTTTTTTTCAATTCACTTACCAGCCAGTTTCCAAGATTCTAAAAAATTGCAATATATTTTTTCAGAATTCATTAGCTGCGTTCATATTGCAACCGATAATAAACAATTTTATTATCTGTTATTTTCTTCTCTACTCATATTGAAACAAATAATCTGCAGAATTAATAATACAACTAATAATAATTTCTTCCGCTCCGTCGTACTAAACTAGCTTACATTTTTCCACATTCAAAAATAGTGTTATATACCTCCCCTAACCGGGATGTCATTTAAACTGTAAATGGCATTATAAATCCAAAAACACTATTTTTTCAAACCTTTTGGGGAAGACTCAAAATGACGCTCGAAGAGCTTTTCACAAATCGAAACGGAAATCTCCGAAGAGTGTTCTTTGTGTGTATATGACAGCAGCGGTAAATTCATCTTATCTGCCTTAACTCAGCGTAGTAACTCTCTCGGCTCTTTCTGTTTCTTTACATTTTCAGCCAGGATTCTGTCTGAGGCGCGTTGTTTAAGAACCTGCAACGGTAGAACTATGAACAGTATAAGAAAACCAGTTATAAAAATCTTCAATACCCTAAGATTAACAATTGACATAAAAACAAATCTAAAAATAATAAAAAACATTCAACATAAACAACAATACATACAAACCACAAAGAAAAGAAAATAAGAACCCCATATATATCAACAAAAATTCCAACCACATTCCCAATGTGTTCAAACATATATTCATATCTATAAATAAAAACTATCAACAAACTCCAGTAACATAAAATATTCAACGAAAACAAAGAAATATACGAATCATCACTAAGAAAGAGGGGATACTCGAACAAACCCGAAAGCACAAACGAAAACAAAAGAAATATAATCTGATTCAACTCACCCTACAACAACACTAAAAAAAACAAAAATTGGAAAAATATTTTCAAATATAAAAGAAAAACATTTCCCTAAACACAACGAAATATCAAAACCCATAAACAAAAACACAGTTAAAAGCAGTTACAGCTGCATGGAGAACATGGAGAAAATGACAAAATCAGAAAACACTCAACAAAATCAATAACAATATCAACCAACAATACAATATGAACAAACGCATCTGCTGAAAGACAGCCCTCCAGTAACAAACAATGTCTAACCGACAACAAAATATATAAAATCACGATGACAAATAACATTAGCACAAACAAAAAGGTTTAAATAGGAGCAACAGAAAAAACCTTCAAAGAAAGATTCAGCAATCACAAAACAGCACTCAGCACAAAATCAAATCAAATCACAAGATACAAAAATTACAACACTAGTAAAAAAATAACATTACCACCAAAATCAAATGAGAAATTGTAAAAAAAACACTCACACACAACAGCAATAGCAGAAACGGCAAATTATGCTTAGAGGAAAAACTAGAAATAATTAGCTTTAAAAATCAAAGTAAAATACTAAAAAAAACGAAATAATGGAAAAATGTAGATATTCGAACAAATACATTGTGGGTCTCATACATTGACACCCACACACACACATACATACGCATGGTCACGCGGCGTCTACGTGACAGTCGTAGTTCCCGCCAAAAACGAAGCCTTTAAAAACCGGAAACAGCACGTGATACAGCAGTTAGGATTTCGTCCCGGAGCGAGGGCAGACAAGAACAGACATGCCTCCCTAACTCATACAAACACACGCGCACTAATTGCGGGTAGCAGTTAGTGGCGCAAATATTTTTTATTCTCTTAATTTTCTTCTCTGACATTAACTTTCATTGAAACCGGACTCTACAACTTCTTATGCATGCTTTCTCAACCCTATGTAACCTTTTTCAATATATTGTTTTTCCGTTTACTTTCGCCTTCTTGTTCATTCATAAATCTTGCTTCAAACCTTAACGAATGTTACGTCGAGTCGACCGTTAAAATATAAATTAGTAAGTTGGAGCCCTTCATCCACTACAATGGTGACCCCGACGTGATCTCGATTCGGCGTAATTCAGTCCAGCATCGTTGGAAATGGAACTCAGCATTCTTCTGTGTCTATCAACAAGAACTACTATTCAACGTCGTTATCTCCCAACTCTTTCTACAGGACTCCAAGATGGCGACCCCACACAGAATTTTTACAATCGCACACTAGACAGCACAACTGTCATCTCTCTCTCCCAGGTTTTCCAGAAAAAGAGTAACACAACGTCGACTTAAAGACGTTTCTTTCAGCATTCAACGCAATGTCACTCAACCAAACACAACGTCGACTTAAAGACGCCTTTTTTTTCTCAACCAGAACACTGAGGAAATCGACAAGCCGAATTATTAATACTGGAGAATTGAGACCTCCAGAAAATTCGACATTAAATCTCGATATCTTTTTAGTTCTCTCAAACACGCGTCGACACTCGGTATCAACACAAGCTTCAATCAACCACTTTGCAAATCAAAGTTTATAACCAACTGTTAATTCTTCTAACACCAACATAAAATCCACACGTTCAGCAAAACACGAAACTCTTACAAACGCAAGCAACTCAACGTGGAGCATTGGAATAAATTAGAAGATCTTTAACAGACACATCAACTACCGAGAATTTTCCAGAGCATGCCGCATCCTGGCACTCTGATAGGGGACACTGCAGCAAAATCCCTACTCACGCGCATCGCATTTCAGACTCTTCTTCTTTTCAGCCTACGAGAGACAACCAAAAAAAATTCACCTTTCACAAATTTTTCTCATTTTTCCATTTCACCATGTGCTTTTTGAGAATCCAATATGGCTGACCAGCAGTCAGACGTTTCAGCAACCTCCTCCCACACCTATGAGCAACGTCTGTGCCCCCACCTTTTTTTTCAGCAACCAGCCCTCTCTGTCATTTTTGGCATGATTACTACTACTACTACAGGCATCATCATCAACGTAACCAAACCACCATCTATACGGACATATTGAAAAAAATATTTTTAATATTTGTTTCAATCTAGGGGGGCTATTTGTGGGTCTCATACATTGACACCCACACACACACATACATACGCATGGTCACGCGGCGTCTACGTGACAGTCGTAGTTCCCGCCAAAAACGAAGCCTTTAAAAACCGGAAACAGCACGTGATACAGCAGTTAGGATTTCGTCCCGGAGCGAGGGCAGACAAGAACAGACATGCCTCCCTAACTCATACAAACACACGCGCACTAATTGCGGGTAGCAGTTAGTGGCGCAAATATTTTTTATTCTCTTAATTTTCTTCTCTGACATTAACTTTCATTGAAACCGGACTCTACAACTTCTTATGCATGCTTTCTCAACCCTATGTAACCTTTTTCAATATATTGTTTTTCCGTTTACTTTCGCCTTCTTGTTCATTCATAAATCTTGCTTCAAACCTTAACGAATGTTACGTCGAGTCGACCGTTAAAATATAAATTAGTAAGTTGGAGCCCTTCATCCACTACAACATACTTTACTGCGCAAATAACAGCCAAAACAAATAAAAATAACACAAAACGCAAATCCAAAACTAAACACATGCTTACAAATATATAAGCACTCAATCACTACAAAGAACAGAAGACAATATAACAACTACCAAACGAAAAAATCACACAAATTCCTAACTATTACCTAAAAATTCTTTAAGCGGCCACATATACTAACACGGCAAGAAAAAAGTCAACCCAACGCAATAAAAAGTGATCAACCAAAATGACTAGAAGAAACTAACTCATTATAAAGCATTTAAGCGGACACATATTCCCGCTCACTGAAAGGAAACTGACAAAATAAAAACAATAAAAAAGAATCAACAACCCGCACAATGGAATTGAAATCAACTACTTGCAAATAATACAACATTAAAAAGAAGACAACACAACAAAAGCAATCAAAAGCAATTAATTGCCTGGAGAACAACTTACACATAAAAATATCAAATTACATTAAGCTCCATATAAATAAGAAAAAAGCCGGCGCACAACAGTAAATTGAATTTCAAGAGAACATCATAACAGTGCCTTCACGAAACTTCAAAGACGGCATGAGTCTTCTCAGTTAAGTGACACACTTCTCAACATTAATATTTATATATATAGTGACAATCATCAGCGTGGTAATATTTCTCGATGTATACACCATGAAAAATGTTAATGTGTGTTGTATTCGGGAAAATACGTTAATTACGATATTTCGCCGTTTGTTTTAATAACAAGACAATTTTATTAATTTATTTTTTCATAAAAAAAACAATGTTTAAGCGTAACTTTTAACTTTTTCTCTAAACAATAAGATTAAAAATGGGATTTAAATATCATAAAATGTAAAAACGAATTAATCCTAGGCGAGTAATATCTACGGAACTAAAGCCAAAATATTTTCCCAAAATAAATAGCAACGATTTTGCTGAAGTGAAAACGTTAGCTTTCTTATCCTATTAAATTGGGTGATATTATAATCGCGTAGTTAGCAACTTCAGAACGCACACATAATTAACGAATAAGTCGTTTGCCATTTTGTTTTGAATCATAAAGGCAGATGTCCAACATGAGGTGCTTTGTGTCATACGTAGTGCGCATAATTAGAAATGACGTTTACCTAATGGGATTAGCCATCGAAAAGACACGACTCTTGAGGGCAAGATTCCATTAAATGTTGCGCTGAAATAGATTCTCTCCGGCTTTGAATCAATCGCTCAGGACTGAATGACGGCTTTTATGATTAACGTTGCACGTTTGTAAAAAAAATAGTTTACTTGTTCAAGTTGTAAGTAAGAGATTGTTTAAATGCAGTCAGTTCTCGACATTGTCTCTGGAGCTGTTTTTTTCCCCTATATGCAAACGGGGAAACAGTATACTGGGTGTTTTTTGTTTGTTTGTTTTTTTCTATTACCAAATTTACTCCAAGGCTGACTTTTACCATTCAGATGGAACATTTCGATCAAAAGTCGAATTTATAATAAGCCTAAAGGAAGGGAATAAATTTGGAATAACGCACTTCGACAATCTCCAGAATAATGAGTCCTTAACAAGTTGGAAAGTGTTTTAATAGAAGACAACTGTGACACCCAAATTCAAAGACGCATTGGAACAAGCGAAAGATGTCCTCCAAAACAAAGAAATGGGAAAGATTTTGTTAGAAACAAAGAAACGACTACAGAACTGCTATGCGGTATAAATTTCCCAACAGCCTTTGAGATTAAAGTTTATTGCTTCATTCGCCTGCGGTCTATTAAAAATCTCGCAATGAAACGTATCACTTCAAAAAGGAAAAAGAAAATCTGATTTACAACCCAAAAGTATGTCATTGAAGGTTCATAAGTTACTTAGAATGACCTACAATGACATTATTGAACTCTGTCTCGCTTTTATCATCCCGGTCAGTGTAAACATTCGTTTAATTAACACATCTAGAGTGGAGGCAAAATGTCTCTGTTGCCCAGATTAAAGACGCTCACAGATTTTTAGAAACTCATTTGTAAAAATATTATCCTTGACTCAACATCTATATTTCTACGAAAAGTAAAAACGAACATTTGAATGAAAAAAAATGCACATACTTCTTTCAACCACAAAGTTTTATAGAAAATCGTTGAGAAAATCATTTTTGTTATTTTTTATCATATATAAGATGGAGGTGGTAATCACACAGAAGAAAGAAACTACGAATTTAGGTTCCTCCACTCAATTGCCAAAAAAAAAAGAAGCAGCATATCATGATGTTAAAAGGGCTCCAACTTAATATAACAAAGTTTTATCATCAAAATGTTTACGCTATTATTAAGAGGAAAAATCAAATATTGTGGTTATTATTTTAAAATTTGTTTAAAATCCTTTCTAACACGTTCGAAATTTTAATTAAAATTTCATTTTATGTTTTCCGTCAGCGATTCACGCTATATTTACGTAGGGTGACTATTAAGAAAATGGAGTCGGTCAAGTAGAATGATTTTGGGGCGAGTAAATTATTCCTCGCTCTCGACCGCCGGTCGACTGATTTCTTTTTCAAATCTCAAAAGCTGTTTTCCTATATGATAGAGAATACTGGATAATTGCATCCTAGATGAAGAACTTGAGGCAACAAAAGAAGCTGAGAATTGGATGGAGCATGAGGGTAACAAGGAAATTTCAAGAAAAGGAAACAAAAGTGACACTTAGAATTAGGAAGACATTTTCGAAACACGTGATGAGGAAATGTTTTAGAGAAATGGACATTCACAAGTGAATTTGAAATCAAGATGGAAAGATGAAAACAACGAGTAACCACCTACCTGAAATGTTTGTGCAAATGGACGTCAGATCAAGGAGTGGTAAGTGTAGTCAAAAATCACAATTGTTATGAGTAAAAGGAAAAAAGAGACAGAGGAAAGCAACGGACAACATATTTGAAGGACCTAATCAGGTAGATGACGGAGCGAGGGTTGCATGATGTAACAGGAGAAGGCGCGCTCAGAGCCACCAGGGATAGGGAAACGGGGAAAGCCATGATCGCCTACGTCCTGAAGGCACATAGAAAAAGAATATATATGCAAACTGTTTATAAGAAATTATAATGTGGATATGAAATGGGGGATCAATTCTATATGATAATCAAGATATAAACTGACCCCTCATTTTGTGGCCATGCTATTTTCTATACATTTATATTCTAGATTTATGGTCTTGAGCTATTGGATTGCAGAGCGTGGTTTGAGTGGTGTAACAAGAGAGGGTGTGCTAAGAACCACCAGGCATAGGGAGACGTGGAAAGCCATGATCGCCTACGTCCTGAAGGGACAGGGCACATAGAAGAAGAAATAAGTTTGTAACTATTAATAATTTTTACTATAATAATAAATAAACATCTTGCTTCAAAATTCGAAATTTTAGATAGTCTGCTTGTTTTGATAATAATTATTAGAACTAGTAGACCTTGCTATTAATTAAGGAAGGAATCTCTACAGAAAGAATGTGCTGCGCCAGTAGAAAGAAGCTCTCGTTACTAATCATAGATTAGTAGGCAACAATATAATAAGCATAAAACAGCCAAATAAGGCGTGATTCTAATGTAGTAAGGAATACTTATGAATATATTTAAAAGGTATATATAAGATTGTTAAACATCTCTGTTCCCACCCGTTCCCAAAAAGACTTACCAAGGTAAGTTAAAATGCGATATAGAGATTCGAAGGTGAACTGGCATGGCAAAGGACGCGTTCCAGAAGCTGAGTAAAGTACTAAGACACAAAAAAATTTCACTAGAAAAAAAGAAAAGAGGACTGGATTTATATGTGATATCAGTTCTTCAATACGGAAGTGAATGCTAGACAATATCCTCGAAAATGAGGACAAAACTTGAAGCAGCGGAAATGTGATTCTACAGAAGGATGCTGCGGATATCGTGTACTGAGCATGCAAGCAACGATGAGGTGTTGGAAAGAATGGCAACAAAAAGGAAATTAATACTGAGCATCAGGAACAGACAATTGAAGTTCCTGAGACATGCAGTGAGGAAGGAGAGCTTGGAGAACCTGATACTGACTGCCCAGATAGAAGGAAAAAGAGACAGAGGAAGGCAGCGGATAACATATTTGCAGGGCCTAATCAGGTGGATGGCGAAACGGGGGTTGCCAGGAGTAACAGGAGCAAACATACTAAGAGCCACAAGGGATAGATAGACGTGGAGAACCATGATCGCCTACGTTCTGAAGAGACAGGGCACATAGAAGAAGCCTTTATAATTAAAGTGTTTGATATAAAGATATGGAGAATAAAAAGTAATAAGTCTGGCGTCAATAAGCAAAGTGATAAGAGCCTCGCTTGAAACCTTACATTTAAAACCGTGGCATTTATCAAAACTCCAAACATCGTTCAGTATGCAATTATCCAATCCAATCGCAGGACCCCAAAACGGGATTAATTTAGAATGCATTATGAATACATAAAATAAAATACATAAAAATATTCAAGTTAAAAGAATCAGTATATTTTCCGAATCAATCAATCAGTTGTATGTAAGTTGTAGTGCAGTGGATATCGGCTCGGAACGAGAAATCGGAGAGTCGAGTTCGAATTCCAACTGAATTCATTGCATTCACTTACGCATAAATACTCTTGGGAAAGGTATTACTCCGTCACTTCTCCCTCCTGCCATTGGATAAATAGCAGGACAGATTGGGTTCTATATAGCCTTAGTTGGGAACAAGTCTATTGCATAAAGTAATGACACCCTACTGCAGAAAAATTTTCTGACCAGTTAGTCATGTCTCTTTTGAGACATGATCGCCCCAGCGTGTATCATGTATGACAATTAACTAATATTTTCCATAAATTTCCCATATATATTCTGTTTAGAAAACCAGGAAAAATCCTGAATAAACTGTCATTAACTTCAACGATGACTTCGATGAGGCCTCAAAAGCAAGAACATGTCAGATGTTGATCATTGGTTATTCCTGATGCCAGCCTTAAACGTTTTCTTGGAAATGTGACATTGCTGTTTAATCCCTTTTCTCGGCCGCCTATTAATAAAGGAAATTTTATACAAAAAAGAGGTCACGTATTGCCCGGTGACTCATCCCGGGTTTCATTCTTGGCAATGTGGGAAGAAGAGGATTCCTGCTGGAACAAGTAGAATCACCCCCTCGATTCAGGATCTGGCCAACAAGTTCAGTCCCTTAATGTAGGCGGTAATATTGTAACTCGGGCAGAATTGGAAGAAGTGTGGTGGCATGAAAGAGCCGTTATTGTTCATGATCTACACGGTAATAAATGAACAAGTAAAATTTTTGTACGTTATCGCGACTACAGTCTTAGAGTCAGCAAAGAGAAACTTGTTTATCCTGTTCACGAGGCTATTTTCAAAAAGCTCGCTAACTCCGAGTCGCTTTGGTTTGCTGTTACTGAAACTAGCGCGGCGTGATTTTTCTTTGTTACTGCTTGATTGGAAACTGTCGCCTCAATGCAGATGCATGAGAAAAAATGAGACGCATAATCTTACCTGATTATTTTCAATTTAGGGTTCGCTAAGGTGTGTTCTGTTCTCAAATTACTTTATGAACACACTGTCGTCGTCGTCAGAAGGCAACACAGAAAATCAGCGCGATTTCTCGTCTTCTTCATGGTTACTCGTTTCTGATAATCACCTTCTGCTCAGGCACATTGGTGTTTCTTATCCCAACCCGCAGAACTATCATGCGATTTAACTGCAATTAAGCTTCAGTCAATCAGTTAAGTGCCATACGTGATCCACGCTTAGGCGATCATGTCTCGAAATAGACATGACTGAAGATTATCCCGCAGTTGGTTGCCATTACTTTCTGCGGTAGACCAATTGCCAGCCAAAGTTGTAGAACCCAATCTGTCCTGTTATTTAAGCCATATCTGGAGGGAGGATATGGATTAATACCTTTCCCAAGGGTATTTGCGCGTAAATGAATGCAGAGAATTCAGCTCGAATTCGAACTCGGCTTCCTAATTTCTCGTTCCGAGCCGATGTCTAGTGCACCACAACGCACATCCAACAAGGCTTAGCAGACCTTATTTACGGGGTTACATCACATATTCTTTTGAATTCAAAGTTCTCCTTCTCCTAGAGTCTCACAACTAGATATTTCAATCTGGCCTGTTATTTAATCCGTAGCAAGGGAGTAAAAGCGATGGTTCATAATTTTGTCAATCGTATTTGAGCGAAAGTTGTTGTGACGAACATCAATTTTTCGTTCAAACCTGAGAAACGTAGGACCATCTACACATCCCTGCAACTACGCCACCTTTTCTCTCTCCCTCTCTCCCTCCTTCCCTCTCTCTAGATATTAACAACACTCTTACATCAAATTTTACCTATTGCACAACACAAACAGTGATCTAATTTAAAGTTTTATAGAAAAAGTGATTTTCTTTATTCAAAATTAAGGTTAAATGTACAAAATTAGATTAAATATAAAAACTGTGTTTAAATACAAAAATATTCTAAAAATTAAAGATCGGTCTAATCCCATCCCTTCCCACCCTTACACTTGCTTACCCTCCTCCTCTATTAAACGCAAAGGATAAAGGCTAGCCAGGCGGCAATAAAACCAATACCCCATGTTCTAATGTTAAATCTGTCTACAAAATTCCCGACACTTCCATTAATCAACTATATCCCCTACCTACCCCACTTTCTTCAAAATTCTAACAATTTACAAGACTTCTTCCCTTATCACTAACCCTCCACCCAACATCCCACATACAACTCGCCAAATATAAGAAAAGAGGTTTTCCATTCCTTTCCACACAACTTGATGAGATATTGGAAGTCCAATGTCGAAACAAAATGTACAGTTTGTAGTGTATATATATGAAAAAATTTGTACATGTTCTAAAATATAATTTATAATAAATAAAATCTATATATATATATATATGTGTGTGTGTGTGCGTGTGTGTGTGTGTGTGTGTGTGTGTGTGTGTGTGTGGCTAATGAAGTGACAGAAAGCGCTTGGGACAATGGAAAAAAACGGGCAATTTTTGGTCTCCCTTACTCCAACTAAACAGAAAAATATAAGAATGCTGAGAAAAGAAAATTAAATAAACGTTAATTAAATTTTCTTCGCTTGTCGTATTCAAGGAAACATGTTTAAAAGAAATGTTGAGGCCCAAATGCACATTATATATTTGCGTGTGTGTGTGAGTTTGTATGTGAATGTGTGTGTGTGTGTGCGTGTGTATGTATGAATGTGTGTGCATACTAAATTAGTTTAGTCCGTCACAATGTCAAATATGGATACGAATATATGGTTTTGACAATATTTCAATTGCATCATCATTGTCGCCATACAAAATCAACTTTTGCTGTTCCAGCACTTTCCTTATTTGAACACTTATGCCAATTTGGAATATAGAATTATCTCAACACTCAAGACATATTGCAATTGTTGACTCGAGAAAAATATATATATGTATTAATGTAAATGTTTTTAAAAAGACAAGAGGGAAACTATCTTTTCATTTTTTTTATATTGGCTTGTGATATTATTGGCTCTGTTATGGTGAGAGTGGGATACAACCGGGGCACAGATCAATATTTGACAATATTTAATGGCGGTACTCTTGAGGATTTTCCATCTGAGTAGGAATGAGTATGGCAATGAGTAAGGTCGAAACTGTAGCCGAATTTATGTCTATGTATGATCAGCGCATTTGATAAACAGGTATTTATGAGGTCTCTTTGTTTCAAATACATAAAACAAACATAAGTCAGCAATAATTTCGGGATCTTTATCATTCATAATCAAATAAAATTATTATTTAAAAAATAAAAAACGTTAGCAAAATTTACTGCAACCAGCAGTACGAATTCGTTATGCGAGGAATCATTAAACATTAAACACCATATATCTACTGTCAGTCAGTTAAGTGTCATACATGATACACGCTTTGGGCGATCATGTCTCGAAAGAGGCATGACTGACTGGACAGAAGATTATCCCACAGTATCCCAAGGCTATAGAACCCAATCTGTCCTGTTATTTAACCCCATAACTGGAGTGAAGAGACGGATTAATACCTTTCCCAAGGGTATTTGTGCGTAAGTGAATGTAAAGAATTCAACTGGAATTCGAACTCGGCACCCCGATTTGTCGTTCCAAGTCGATATCCACTGCACCACCACGCACATTCATGGTATATCCATTGTAATTCCCGAAAACATGTCAAATTTATGCGTATATCACGTATGTCAATTAACTGATCGTTTCATAATAAAAACAAAGCATTTACTCAAATATCCAGTAAATATAAGATTTAAACAAATGGATTATATATATATATATATATATATATATATATATATATATATTACGGAAATTAACGAAGATTAACAAAACTTGGTAATAAACAACCGACAATTTGAAATGATTTGTTTGAACATTATTTTTGATCGATACTCATATTTAAGTAGATATACTGTTTTTAATTAAACAGTATTATGTATTTATATCTACCGGCCTGATTATTTACGATAAATTTTTATTACGAAAATGTGTGTCATTCGAATAAAAATTTTCGTAATAAAAATTTATCGTAAATAATCAGGCCGTTAGATATAAATACATAAGACTGTTGAATTAAAAACATCTACTTAAATATGAGTATCGATCAAAAATAATGTTCAAATAAATTATTTCATAGACATATGTGTGTGAATGTATGTGTGTGTGCGTGTGGTGGTGGTATTTCAGTATAGATTTACTATTTAATAAAATAGCTAAATACATAGAGGATTGGATCAGTTATATCAAGCGCGGACCAACACAATTATAATATATATATATATATTAGTCATCCACATACAAGCCTGTTTCGCTGTATCACAGCTCATCAGTGTAGCTAGACGCATCCACTTGCTTCTGGGCGGGATCGAAATTCGATCGATTTGGTGTCACTCGGAGTTGCTACTCCCTAAGCCATAGACGCGTGGAATCAGAGAAGGGAAATTTTAACGTGTTGTATATAAGCAGTATATATATATATATATATATATATATATATATATATATATATATATATATATATGGGTGCGTTGTGATGGAGTGGATATCGGGTTGGAACGAGAAATCGGAGAGACAAGTTTGTATTCCAGTTGAGTTCGTTGCATTTACTTACGCGCAATACCCTGGGAAAAGATATTAATCCGTCTTTTCTTCCTCCAGCTATGTGTTAAATAGCAGGACATATTGAATTCTGCAGCCTTGGTTGGCAACCAATCTACCACAGAAAGTACTGCCAACGTATTGCGGAAAAATCTTTTACCCAGTTAGTTATGTCTTGAAAGATCACTCAAGCGTTTATCACGTATGGCACTTAACTGACTGACTGATATATATATATATATATATATATATATATATATATATATATATATATATATGTGTGTGTGTGTGTGTGTGTGTGTGTGTGTGTGTGTGTGTGCATTACTAAGGGGTCTATATATTTTTATCATATGTATGGTTAGGTCTTGAAGGCTATCACTATCTTTTATCATATTTCTCATAAACGTGTGGTTCTCCAACCGTCCTGTTCAAACTACGTCCACCCTACTTAATCGGAAATTTGCTTCAATACAACCTTTCTAAAATTCTTCACGATTAGTACATTCGCGTCCTTCTAAAATTTGATTTTATGCCACAGAGTTTAAATATATCTCTTTCAATCGCTTTGCAGCAATCGGCGAAGCGTTTGACGATAAAGATTCAATTTTGCAAACGTCCTCTTCGGCGAGGTGTGGGACTGGAATCATTTACTGCCTGTTCGTTCGTTAAGACAGGTTGAGTACATGCGTACTTCTTAGCTTTTGAGGGCGTGGCTAGGTTTTCATGGAACGGCTATTTGAGCAAAGAGGCAGGGAGTTCGTTTTGATGGAAGTTGCAAATGGGTAACAGGGAAAGAAGACGAGAGAAATAAAAGAGAAAGATCAATAAATGTATGCGAAATAGCTAGAAGGATATAAACGCACAAGCTGTATAGATATGAAGAGACATAGATAGATAGATAGATAGATAGATAGATAGATAGATAGATAGATAGATAGATATGAACAGAATAAGAGAGTCTGTTTATATCTAAATCTATCTCTCTATCTCAGTCTGTTCATATCTATCTATCTATCTATCTATCTATCTATCTATCTATCTATCTATCTCAGCCTGTTCATATCTATCTATCTCAGTCTATTAATATCTATTTAATTCTCCTTATATATATATATCTATTTATATGTTTATATTCTATCTTATTGAAAAATGAGCTGTAGCTAATCATCATATTTGCTCTCCTTAAACTATTTGAAAATGATGCTTCGAAAATATTAGTGACTTTCGCTATATTTAAATTATTTTTATAAAAAATAACATTTACAAAAATTACATGAACGAAATGCAATTAACATCTTATCCACAATAGATAGTGCCGTGCCTCAAATCGTCTTAAATAAACGAAGGTCACAAGTTTAGCGTTTCTTTTACGGATTATCAACACTTTTAGTGTTATTTAAAGCCGAAATATATGTTTAGATTGTAAGAATAATTCTTTTTTCCCCAGAGAATATTGTATTGACAATTTTGTTAAAGTAACAATGATTTTACAGATATAAGTCCTACTATTTAACCCATAGCTGTAGGAGGTGATAGGATCATACTTTTTCCAATTTGAGCTTAAGTGAATTTAACGTATCCAATTAGATGAACAGGTTAGATTTTGCCTGGAAAGAAGAGCTGCAAAACATATGTTCAGTTTCCGGATTTAATTAGAAAAAGACTTGCAACATCAATAAACCTTTTTCTCATCTTCATAGTCTTAAAAAAACCTTTGACAGAATGTAACACGAAGATGACTGTGATTTCTACTGTCCAGTCGCTGCCTGATAAAGCAAACTGCGCGCTACAGTTGAAGGGTTCGGTAAGAGTAGCTCCACACATCATTCGGTGTGCGCCAATGCTGTTTTCTGTACTTTAAGCCTTTTAACATCATGAATGATGCTCTTGAAGGACATCAGGACACATGGGTATTGAACGTTGCAACATCACAACCCTTGCATAGAACTGGCACTGATAAACTTGTCAGTTTTGGAAAAAACCTGCGTGAAATATCCTCAAGATAATTCATGGAGATTAATGTCGAAACAAAAAGAAACTCATAATAAACAATGAGAATGGATTTTAACCAAGATAGTAAGCTATGTTCATAAACTAAAGTTAAGGATACAATTCAAATATCTTGGCTCGATTATCAAAGAAGGCTCTGGAATAGTGCAGTATAAACAATGGCGACTATTTTCTTCTTTATGTGCCGCTTCCTTTCAAGACGTCGGCGATTATGGACTTCCACTTGCTCCTCTACCTTCTGAACGTTTCTCCTTTTTATATCTGTTATGGTGAAACACACCTATTCTATAGTGAATAGACTCTCCAACCTAATTTAAGTAGGAGTAGTAAGAGGAACGAGGGTCAGTCGATGTTGGATGATAGTAGTCGACAGTTAGTCGAATACAAAAGTAGTCAGCGACCTGGCAAGATTACACTGTGTGATACATATTATAGCAAGTTCCTAAGTTTTGTACGTCGAACCGATTAAAACGGACTTTAGCACAAATACTAGCCTCCACAACAATTAATCCACAACAATATCTCTCCAAAACTCCATTCTGCTATCCACTTACTGAAGTCTACCAAGTATGTTTCATGCTGTTTCCGCTGTCCGTCTTTCCTTCTTTTCGTCCTGTGAGTATTAGATTCTCCGGTCCTTCCTTCCTCATTACGTGTACTAGAAACCTCAACTATTTCTTCCTGATGTTAAGTATATGTTTCCATTTCGTTTGCATCTTCTACATAACCTTGTCGTCGCTCACATGTTCAGACCATAGTATCCTCTGTATCCTTCTGTAGAACCACGTTTCTGTTGCTTCGAGTTTCCTCTTCATCCTTGAGAAGATTGTCCAGCATTCGCTGCCATAAAGACGGACAGATATCACATAACAATCTAATACGCTTTCCTTTGTTTCCAATGAAATCTTGTCTCTCAATACTCTACTCATTCTTTGAAATACATCCTTGGCTATGCCAATACACTGTCGGATCTCAGTGTTGCTCTTTCTGTCATCTGTTAGAACGCTTCCCATGTATTTAAATTTCTGTACTTGCTTGATTTCAGTAAACCCGACTTTAAAAATTATCTAGATAAACAAAGGCATGTTGCTTGAAATCCACGATCAGACGGTTGAACCCATTTGGCTTAATCTTTATGTCTGTCTGCGAATGTTGAACATTAACACCCGATTTACAGCCCAATTACTGCAAACAATAAAAGTGTAACGGAGAAGCTTAGAAGAAAGGTTTATTCGTTCATTTTACATTCCTCCCATTAGGGGAATTATTATATCCATGATATAATAACACTGTTGTTCACGGACAGAATGGCTGAAAGAAAAAGAATAACAAACATGCTTTGTTTTCAGGGAGACCTTTTTTTATAATCATCTCGCCCCAAGCTATGAATTTTACTTCAACTGTTTTGCAGTGGGTTACATAGGAGGAAAAAATATGAGAAAGAGTGACAGGTTATAGGGGGTGTCAGGAAGTGGGTAAGAAAAGGATGAGAATACTGATGAGAGGGGAGTGGACGGAGAAAAGAGCATGAGAGAGAGGATGCAAGTTAGTGAGATAGGAGATGACTATTGACTTTACATTTAGATTCTTGGAGATTATAGCTGTCGGAAAAGCAAGCAAATGGAAGACATACACAAAACTATATATACATATATACACGTGTCCCAGGCGGAGAAAAATATATCAAATATCTACATAAGCAAATTGAAAGAGAAACCAAAAGAAATGGTCTTACATATAGTCTGTAAGTTGTTCTTTCTGGAGAAGTTTAGGATTCCAGATTCAAACGGGCTGGATTTATCTACTATGCCCCAGAAGAGGACATATTCCACGAAGAGGAAACGGCGAGTCTGGGGTTTTACCAAAGTGATAACTGTGAGCCGTTGTTTTTCTTGTATATGGAAAATATATATTCCTAAAGGAAAACGGCGCCGTGTACTTTTAAGCTGTTAGGGAAAAGACAGGTTTAGTCTCAGCCCTGTCCGTTTTACCCAGGCTAAAAAGGCAACCGCTCGATTTGGATGAATCAATGGTTACTAAGCGGCCGTCACGTGACCCATGCGATTTATCTCCAACCACGGAAGATAACTTACCGTTGTATCCCTAAAACAGTATGAAGAATGAAATGCAACAGAATCATCCTGCGCACATCCTCTGTAGACCACATCACAAATGAAGCAGTTCAAGGCTTCCTCTTCAAAACGTTGGTGATCATGGAACTCCACAATTTCTTCTTTGTAATAATTTTTGCCTTTTTGTTAGCTCTCCTAAACTTTGTTTCACTATCCATTGACTCAAACTCTTTAGGTAGATTATATTTTGTTTTCCTCTGTCGCATTTCTCCTTTTATCCATCTTCTCTTCTTTTTTCTTCTTTTTTTCTTCTCTTCTTCTGCTCCTCTTACTCCTCCTCTTCCCCTCCTCCTTTTCTTCTTCTCCCTCCAACTCCTCCCCACTTCTTCTATGTGCCATGTCCCTTCAGGATATGGGCGATTGTTGCTCTCCACGACTTTATCCTTTGTAGGTCTTATCAATATTTGGCTGTGATGACAACAATGAATGATGATACATACGAAAGTGCGTATCTAAACTAAAGACACCACTGAATGTATTTCTTTCATGCTGGTCAACGACGTCAGGCAACCACACGCTCCGTAATTCGTGGATGACTTCAGAATTTCCTTCCCATATTTCGTGGCGTTTTCACTGTGACTGATTTACCCTGAGCGCACATCATTTTAAACTGACACTCGACCAGCCTTGAAGCTAACGTGCCTTTTCAAAACTGGGAATATTCGGCAGAAAAATAGCAAAGCATTTCGATGATCCCGGAACAAGAATTATCAAATTTCCCAAAATTTGATGCAATGTACGTGACTGGAATTTATCAGCCATCGTTTATACTAGAAGTGAGGCTCTCATACAAATAAAATAAAAGTACAGGAAAACCATACGTAATTGGATAAGAGTAGAATGTTGGAAAGCTTTTGGCAGAAAATCACTCATTGGGTTGAGATACTAATGAGCATTTACTCTCTGAGTGCATTTCCCTTGACGGCTTCAAGAACGACATGTACGACTCGGAAAATTTCAAATGCCATTATATATATATATATATATATATATATATGCTATAATATATATATACATATGTATGTATATATATACATATATATATAAATGCTATATATATATATATATATATATATATATATATATATATATATATATATATATATATATATATATGCTATAATATGTAGGTATATATATATATATATATATATATATATATATATATACTAGCAGTATATTGCTCGGGTGTAATGAAACCTTTAAAACTAGTCCATGGAGCTTAGACACTTCAAACGTTGCCACGAAAGACTAAAAAGCAATAATTGTTTCCAGTCAAAGCGACACCGTAGATTGAAAAAAAAATTAATGCACGTAAGTCAAATTTTGATTTCCGGTATCGATGTCAAATAAGTTTTCCGTTGCAAACTGAATTTTTGTAGGCTAAATAAGTCCTCTGAGTAAATTGCATCATGGCTGAGACTAAGAACTACAATTATAACTACTTAGAACAAAACCCGAAGCAAAAACCAAAATAAAAGTGCTGAAAACCTGATATTGATCAGACACGATAGAATATCGGAGTCAAATAAGTCATCCATGGATAAACTAACTTAAGTAAGTCCATCAAAACTTATCGTTCCTATCGGGAGTAAAATTGAAGAAAATAAGCCATATTGATGCTTGAATATCGATTTTTGATCAGATTCGATAGAGTATCGGGGTATCGATTTCCGCTAACGGAAAAACGTGTCGTCTGAGAAGATCTACTAATGTTTGAGACTAAAAACTATAATTTTACGAAGTTAGAGCAAATTCTGCAGCAAGGACCACGAAAAAAGGCTGAAATCCTGATCTTGATCAGACCTGATCGGATATTGGGGTATCGATTTCTGATATAGGGGGAAATCGGAAAAAAAGTAGCCCATGACCGAACCGGACCTAAAGAATATTTGTGTGAAGTTTGGAATCGGATAAATATTATGGATTTGTATAAAGGACAGAAAGAAAAAGAGACACACACACACACAAACATCTTGCCTTTTAGATAGATAGATAGATAGATAGATAGATAGATAGATAGATAGATAGATAGATAGAAACTCACTCATATATATATATATATTAACAGAGTGTTATATATTACATTATATACATATATTGTAAAACAAACAGACTATCCACTTAAATACGAGAATCAATTAAAAATAATGCTCAAGCAAATAAATGTATGTATATGTATACGGTGTGGATAAAGTAACGCCATTGTTTATTTATTAAATATTACTGAACAAAAATATATTACAGTAGTTTAAGAAAATTTATTAATATTGTCACATCAAAACAAAAGTATTTGTTTTCATTAACAAGCTATCAAATATGTTCAAAATTATCTCGTTCATGTTAATTATAACGCTGAACTCTATCTGTGACACTTCTACAAACTGTTTAACACATTCCTATGACAATTTCAGAAAATTTATCAGACATTTCTTCTTTTTATTTCTGGAATTGTTTCCGGTTTGAGTCTGTAAACAAGCTCTTTCAGTTGACCTCACAAGAAAAAGTCTTTTGGTGTGAGATCTGCTGATCGTGATGGCTCCTCAATTAATCCGCAAAGTTCTATCCTTCTCAGCTCAAAATTAAGATTTAACCATTCCCGAAAACATAAGCCATAGTTTATTAGGTTGTTTCAAAGGTTCGTAAACACTTGCGAAATGGGTCTATCTGGTCCAGCACAATCGAGACAAGCGATGGGTTCAGAAAGGGCAAGAGATGCCGTCGGCTCCAAAACAAGATCGATTCGGCAAGAAAGTCATGTTGTGCGTTTGGTGGAACTTTGAAGGAATCGTGCATTTTGAGTTGGTTCCGAATGATCGTTCCATCAGTGCCGAACTTTACTGTCAGCAACTTGAGCGGGTATACGAAAAGTTGAAGCAAAAGTACTCGGCTCTGATCAACCGAAAGCGCGCTTTGATGCAGCAGGACAATGCCAATCCACACACCGCCAGGAAGACAAAAGACAAGTTTGAAGAGCTGGACGGCGTTGAGGTTCTGCCATATCCAGCCTACAGTCCTGACTGTGCTCCATCAGATTACGGCCTTTTCGGTTCAATGCAACACTTTCTGAAGGGCCACCGATTCGACTCGTTTGACGAAGTTGAGGAAGCGTGTCAAGAATTCTTTGATTCGAAGCCGGCTGAATGGTACTTTGACCAGATCCGAAAGATTGCAGATCGATGGCAGAAAGTCTTGGAAAATGATGGTCTTTCTTTTGAGCAATAATTTTTGTTGTTTTTGCGAGTAAAATTTCAATTTTTTGCAAGTGTTTACGATCTTCTGGGACAACCTAATATCTTAAGACATCTTAAATTACTGTTATTTATTTTCCTTTGGTAAAAGTTAATAAGTAAAAAAGGGATGTCATTTTTCCCGGACCCACTACGTATGATACAAGATGCCTCTGCAAAATAAGGTGTTGATCCTCCATTTGCCCGTCATCTAGCTCAAATATAATTTTTACAATTCTCATCCGGTTTTAGTTTAACAATAGGTCCAGCCTTAATTTACGTGATGACAATTCCGCAGAGTGAACTTGTAGGTTCAATTCATCCCATTATAGAGCTCAATGGGATTGCGATCTGTGGAGTGTACAGGAAAATACACCAGAGTGAATTCTTCATTTTTCTGAACATATCCCTGTAAAGATCATGCTTTGTAGAAAAATGAATTGTTTTACTGAAAGATGCAAATGACACGTTAGAAGGCAGCTTTCATGAACAGGAGAACCAGCTTTTTAATGAGATTGAGGTAGAGGTTATGTTATAGGAATTGCTAGGCTCAGTAATTTTCAACCCTCCACTTTCAGTGTCATCTTGTGCCATTTCTTCCCCAGATATACGAATAACAACGAAAGCGTGGTACGGATTTAATTCGGAGGAACTTAAGAATCAAACGATGACCTTCCACTTACAATATTTGCGCGCCTATTGAAGAGGATATCAGCAATAAGCATAAAAAAGCTTAACCTGACTATTCCTGTTGTTGTGAAATCTCCGTATGCAACAAGTAACATTGTACTTTATAACGTGAAACATTCATTTTGATTAACATTAGTTGTAATTTGTACTACATTAGCCCTTCTATTGGCTCGTACTTGTAGAGAAAGCCACCATTTTCATCTCGGATGATTTGGCACCAGTTGTTAATTATTTCTTTATGAAATTGGAGTAGATAGACTAAACTATCGCCCGGTTCACACTCTACCCACGTCTATTGAACAGGTGAAGAGGCTCATCCCTTGTTTCCTGTTTAGGATGTGGTTTCCGGTTTTCTCTTTTCCAATCTTTTCACTCTATTTTTTTTCAATTAGAGTAGATAGACTAAACTATCGCCCGGTTCACACTCCACCCACATCTATTGAACAGGTGAAGAGGCTCATCCCTTGTTCCCTGGTTAGAATGTGGTTTCCGGCTTTCTCTTTTTCCATTCTTTTCACTCTTACGTAGCCCCCTGCGCATCAGTGGCATTATCGCCTTGCTCGGAATGATATGATTAAAAAAAAAAAACACTACTGATAGGTACCCTGTAGCGGAAACACTACTGATGGGTACCCTGTAGCGGAAACTCTACTGATGGGTACCCTGTAGCGGAAACACTACTGATGGGTACCCTGTAGCGGAAACACTACTGATGGGTACCCTGTAGCGGAAACACTACTGATGGGTACCCTGTAGCGGAAACACTACTGATGGGTACCCTGTAGCGGAAACACTACTGATGGGTACCCTGTAGCGGAAACAAAATGTAGAATGAGATATCTACCGCCAATAATAACACGGTACCCGCACCGAACAGAGCCGGTACGAACCTCAAGACATCTGGGTATGAAGGAATAGGATATCTACCAACTCCCCACGAAGTAGGCAGGACTGTAGTCTGAGTGATTTCAGTTATCACTAATATCGCTAATCGCTAATATTTGGGGCTCAATGAAAGCAGGTAAATGGGCCATAACCACCGAAATGTGGCAGTGGACAGGGTATGACGGGATTGTCGTGCAATACTCCCGCCACCGCCATGTCTCAGCCGTGAGGCGTCCATTCATTGCAGATACTCTTCCAATAAAATGTAAAATCTTCATAACCACAGCTGAAATGTGGGCACCCTACAAGTGTTTCCGTTTTGGGCATACAGTGACCAATAAGAATTTTGCTTTGATGACAATCACTTAAATCTTTCTTATTGGCCATAACTGTTAAAGTCAAACAATGAAATGTGTCCTGCATATCTGACTCCTTAGATTTCAATCTGACATGGGCAATTAGTATATAACAATAGCTGTCATTCATGCCAGATATTGACTCATCAACATATTATGTGTGTATGAGAGAAGGAAAATCTTCCTAAATGTTTGGGTAGATTAAATCTGAAAGCTTATTTCTTAGACTAACACTTCGTTTATTAAACCCTAAATATTAAACCCTACGCCATACAAATAGGACAGTAATCGTTAATAGGTTATGAATAAAAGCCTATACTTGATTTTTGATAAACTTACAATTAGTGTCAGATTTTTGTTATTATTTTTTGTAGAAAAGTAATACTGGGTTTTTATTATAAGTGTTATACCACATTTTGCGGTGAACATTAATGATTTTTTAGATGATGATTAAGCTTTCCGCATTGTGCTTCCAAGTCATTTCTTTTGGGAATATAACGGCAATCTCAAAAGAATACATACATACATGTGTGGCTGAAGCACACACACACACACACACACACACACACACACACACACACACACACACACACACACACACACACATACATATATATATATATATCATTATCGTTATGAAGTTATTGTTTACATTATATATGTATAAAGTGGTTTTTATTAATAAACACGTGTATGTGTGTGTGTATGTGTGTTTGTGTGTTAATAATAAATAAATAAATAATAATTAAATACATCTTTTCCGCAGCGGTAGCACAACATGAATTTTATGCACAACGCAATCTTCAGGTGCTACCGCTGTGGAAATGTTGTATTGTCATTATTAATATATACTTTATAACTGTACATCGAGCACTATTTCCTCAACACCACTACTCAATATACAATATATATATATATATATATATATATAAGAAAAAACTGAGAGAATGCGTGAAAGATTTGTTTAAGGTGTAAATTTATTGTTGTTATTATTATTAATAATAATATTTGCTTTTTGTACGATATATTAAATGTCTATAATGGTATTTATATCGCTGCACGTGTTTCGAGTCTAAAGTTGACTCTCTTCACGCCAAAAAATTTATGACTTCACATATCGAGATCCGTTTGTTTTTCTGATGGCCAAAGTATCGTGTCTATACAGAGATAAGTGGTGAGCAAGTCAGAATCTTCATATATGTGCGTGTTTTTTTTTCGGTTTTTTCACACGCGCAAGTTAAGTCCCTCAGAGTTGCTTTTATTTCAAATGTAGATGTGTTTTCTAACTTGGAGTGGTTTCCTTCTATTATTATTTTACATATCGCATATCTTTTTTGTTGCATTTTGTGACCCACCCCCGTGTTGTGTGTTGCTCGAATTTTGATGAGATTAGTATACTTGTTAAATGTTTTGGTTGTCGTTTGCTTTTAATTATTTTAGTTGTCTTTAAGATTTATTTTATCATTTTTGTTGAGTAATTTTATGTGCCTTTTTATCTTTGTAAATAATTCTGGGTTGCTTTTGTTGTGTGTTGTAGATAAAATAAGATTAACAAAAGACATAAAAATTAGGCTAAAATAGTAGATTTCCTCGATATAACACTCAACTTAAACAACAACACATACAAACAATACAGAAAAGAAAACAACAGCCCCATATATACCAACAAAAATTCCAATCATCCTCCAAATATAGTCAGACACATACCCATATCTATAAACAAAAGACAACGAACTCAAGAAACATAAAAATATTCAATGAAATCAAAGAAACACATGAGTCAGCATTACAAATTAGTGGGTACTCCAAAAAAATTGAATACACAAACGAAGAGAAACCAAACAAAAAACAATTTTAAAAAAGTATAATCTGGTTTAATCCACCCAACAACAGAAATATAAAAACAAATATAGGAATAATATTTTAAACTTAATAGAACAACACTTCCCCAAAATCAACAAAATCAGCTACAGTTGTATGGAAAATATGGAAAAATAATAACCAAACGCAAGAAAACACTTAATAAAAACAATCCAACAACAACACAATACGAACAAATGCTACTGCCGAAAGAAGGACAACTGCCCACTTAATAATAAATGTCTAACTACCAACTTAATATACAAAGCTAACATGACAAATAACGAAAATATTTATATAGGAGCAATAGAAACATGGTTTAGAGAAAGATTCAATAATCACAATCTATCATTCAACAAACCAAATGCAAAAACATTAATCTCATTTCTTTTGCTTAATATTTTACTTTAAATTTTAATGCTAATTATTGCTAGCTTCTCTTCTAGACTTAATTTACAACTTTTGCTATTACTTCTGTACATTGGTACTCTTTTCATTATTTCTCCATTTAATTTCGGTCGTAATTTTCTTTTCTTTTTGGTTCCATATATATTTTGTTAGCGTTGTGCTGTTTTTGTATAATAATAGTGGACCTATAAAATGGGAATACGCACGTATAAAAATAATAAAAAATTATTCAGGTGTTAAGAAAAGAGTGCTCAATGTAGTATAAACAGAGCCAATCATTACGGTCATATCACGTTGAATAAACCGGTTCCCACTCGATCACCGAAGTTAAGTAACATTGTGCACTGTCAGTACTTAGATGGGTAACTGCTTGGGAATACCAGGTGCTGTAAGCGTTTATGAACGGATGTCGGCTTGAAAAATGCAATCGGTGAGCCGAGTTCCAATTTCAGTCGAACACTCTGCATTCACTTGCGCACTGGTACCCTGGGGAAAGGTATTAATCCGCCTATTCCCTCCAGTTATGGGTTAAATAACTGAGGTCTGCTGTTCATGCGATCTGTGGCGAACTTCTGCACCGATTGTTTGCTATCAGCAGTTCCAAAAAGTGTTGATGGTGCTACACAAGCCTTCACCACTCTAAATAATTCTTTGTGTGGCAGTCTAACCGAGTTAGACACTTATACGTCGAAATCGAGGAGAGAGTCCATAAAAACCTTAATCTACTTAACAAAAATGTGAATTAATAAGCACCTATAATAATAAACTTACTAATACACTTAGAAAAAGAGGTCAATACAACAAAACAGCCCAACCAAATATAAGGCAATTAAACAAACACCCACACTAAAAAAAAAAGACAAAAAATAAAAACAAATCAAACACAGTACAATAAAAGGAGAAATATTACTATTTCTATAACTTTATTTTACAATCTAAATATTTCTAGATCATCATTTTATAGGCAAAATATTTCTAGACCTTTATTTTATGGCCAAATAAGTTTACATACATTCATTCTGGTATCAGATATTCAATCTCAAAAGATTATATATACGTTAGAGAATATATCATCCTATTTTCTATACCATGTCTCTTCATGATATTGGGAATCGTGGCTTTCCACAACTTCTTGTCCTTTTAGCTATAAGTAAACTTTGTCAAATTATTTTCTCCCAGACCCTCTTCTGCAATTCATTTGCATTTTTTCGTTATGCGTAAAAGGAACTGAAGAACGTTAAGGATTTCCTCTGTTCTTCTTGCTCTCAGTAAACCATGTGAGTGTCAAATTCTCTAAGTCAGCTTTCCTCATTATGTTTCCTAGAAATTTCAACAGTTTCTTTCTAAATCTAATTACAAGAGTTCTTTTTGACCCTGTTTTCTTAAAATAGAACCACACAGCTGTGAGAAAATTGTCAAGCATTGCCTTATAGGAGAACTGAGATTATATAGACAGTAAGCATTCTTCTTTTTTTTTTCTAACGAATATAGTGTTTTGCTTTTGGAAAGCGTTTTTGCATTTGTAGTGCGACTTCAGACTTCTGTGCCACATTTTCCGTCTTCTGTTAAAACTCTTGCTGTACTAGATTATTTTTTGGAGATTCTAATTTGTTCGAAAATTCAAATACAACATTAGTCTTGTTGAAAATGAATTCATAATTAATGTGCCCCCAGAAGTATGTCTTCGGGAAAAAAAAAGCAGAAAAGGAAAGAAAGCAATAAATGTGTTAGTGGTTTCATCTTATTATTTTCATTGTCACTTCTAATCAATAATTGACGGGCGTCAGTAATATTCGAGGTAAGCAATTAGTATGGCTTCTTTGTTTCTTGCTTCAACAAGAAATGTTATACTTGCAAGTGACATATATTTCCTTTCTCCTTCTCCGTTACTCGTGATCTCTCTTTCTATCAATGTCTCACTCTATCAATCACTCTCTATCACTCCCACTTTCTATCAACGTCTCACTCTATCAATCACTCTTTATCACTCCCACTTTCTATCAACGTCTCACTCTATCAATCACTCTTTATCACTCCCACTTTCTATCAACGTCTCACTCTATCAATCACTCTCTATCACTCCCAATTCTATCAATGCCTCACTCTATCAATCACTCACTATCAATATCTGAGTCTATCAATATTTCCCACTTTCTCTCTCTCTCTCTGTAAATCTCTCATTCTCTAAATCTCTCTCTATCAGACTCACATGTTATCATTCTCACATATCGAGCCATATATTTTTGTTTATATCTTTCCCATTAATCTCAGATCAAATCTATTTTTATTTAATATTTAAGGAATAGCTAGATAGATAGATAGATAGATAGATATAAACAGACTTAATTGAGGCAGATAGATATATACATACATATATAAATCTGAACAGAATTAAGATAGATAGATAGATAGATAGATAGATAGATAGATAGATAGATAGATAGATAGATAGATAGATACTATCTGGTTTCAAATGGGGCACCCCGACGTGGTGTAATGGTTAGCAAGCTTGTCTCGCTAGAACCTATTACGACTGAGTAGTGATACCCATCTGGGTACTCCATATTTTCGGCCTTGTGCTACGTCTAAGCGGCACTTAGTAATTCAACTAAAACAAGCACTTGTTTTTATGATAAATGCACG
Source organism: Ascarosepion bandense (assembly GCA_037127315.1). Taxonomy (NCBI): domain Eukaryota; kingdom Metazoa; phylum Mollusca; class Cephalopoda; order Sepiida; family Sepiidae; genus Ascarosepion; species Ascarosepion bandense. The sequence goes on from JBBBDQ010001856.1 coordinate 1,200,157, forward strand.
AATAATTGTTCGAGTCTGTTTTTGTTATATGTTGCCTTATATCTGGGATCAAATATGTTATATTCTCTCATGAATATTGACACGTCTTATAAGAAAAATTCTATGAAGTTCCTGTTAACAGAACAAGTCTGATCTGAGAACTTGAGAAACTCTTTTGCCTCCAATATGGCCAATAAATCTCTAAATGTATTATATTAATTTTGTATACAATGAATGATAATCATTTTAAACTTAAATATCTTCAAGTTTGAATGAATATGCATTTTATCTGACAGTTATCGTCTACATAGAAAATCAACACACTTAATATATTAGTCGTTTATAGTTCGGTATCAGCTCATATTTTAATTAAAAGGGAAAGCAATACGAGAATTTATAGAAAATGAACTAATCTCTTAAACTTCCATTGTGAATTTATGTCCAGGATTATACTACGTATTACTTTTCTTAAACAAAATATTAGCTATTACACTGGGGATAGCTAAAACAATATAGATAAAAACAAAATGGGTGAGTTAAACGAGAGTGGCTAAGCTGTAAATCTAGACACGTCGGACGCCAGAAATCTAAAATTTAAAGTTTAAAACTTCTGCATCTTCAGCCTTTGTGTTGATGTATAAGTACCACCTCTGTTTAGTGTATTTTGTTCCCTCCAACTACATATAAAGGATTTCATTAATTAAAAAAGATTAATTAACCTAAAGAAGTCCTTTTAAAGAACGAGAGACGTAATATGATTTTTTTCATTTTATTATTCAATTTCACACTGTTAGTCTGGTACATAGTTTGCCTATCATATTTTCGCATGATAACAGCTTTCTATCATCAACCCATTTTGTTGGTATCGAAGATTTTCGATTGTTATGCATATTAGCTGTCACTAGATCAAGTTGCATTACGCAAGAATAAAGGCATGAAACGAGATAAACGTCATTTTCACAGATTCGGTGAAAAGACATATCCTTGTCTTACGCCCTTTTCTATCTTTGTATATCTGCTGAATTCATTACCTGTCCGTATACAAGCGGTTTGCTGCCAGTAAAGATTCTTGATTACTCTTAAGTCTTTCCTAAATATGTGAAGGCTGTCGAGCATCTCCATCAATTCTTTGTGGCGTATTTTGTCAAACGTCTTTGCATAATCAATAAAGCACGGATATATGTCCTTCTTCATTTGTATTGCCCTTTCAGAGAGCATCCTAATCATAAATATGGCATTTCTTGTTCCAGTGTCTTTGACAAAACCGCACTCTTCTTGTCTACCTCTGGCCTGATTCTGCTTCTCGATCTATTCATCAGGATTCGGGCGATCAGTTTTGTTATATGGCTCATTAAACCGAGGGTTCTGTGGAGTTCGCACTTCTTTGCTTCTGGCTTTTTAGGTAGTGCTATGAAGATCGACTTGCTGAGATCATCTGGTATTATCCCACTATTATAAATTTCATTTATTATTTCTGTAATTTTCTCTATATCTAATTCTTCCATAGCTATCAGCAGCTCTATGACGATGCCGTCTGGTCCCGCTGCTTTGTTTCTATTCAGTTTGGCTATTGCAGATTCCACTTCGCACTTTAATATTTCCGGTCCGTCCTCATCTTTGCGTGTTATCGGTTGCTCTCTCTTGTCGTGGAAAAGATCTTTTATATATTCTTCCAATCGTTGGAGTATTTCCTCTTTCTCCAAAATAATTGTCCTATCCTTGGATTTTAGACATTCTGTTAAAGAGCAGGTTTTTGTTCTGTTAGTTCTTTCATTTCCTTATGCATTTCTGCTTTATTATTCCTGCTCAATCTCTCTACTTCTGCACATTTGTCATTGGGCCATTCCTCTTTAGCCTGTCTGCATTTTCTTCTTATTTCCTTGTGTAGTTCCCTGTACTCCATTCCATGTCTTGATATCACTTTCTGCCTCCTTTGCATCATGTCCAGAATCTCTTCAGTCATCCACTCGTTTTTCTTTCTGCTCCTAATTTCCTTTGGGGCAATGTTGTTTGCTGATGTCACTAATGCTTTCTTCAACGAGTCCCATTTCGAGTGTCGTTTTTCCAATTTGTTCTTCGTATTTGATTTTCACGCTGTTAGTGTATTCTTTCTGTAGTTTGAGGTCATTCACGAGTGCGTTGTATTTCAGTTTTGGTGCTGCACTAAGCTTCTTCAATTTTCGGAGTTTCACCTTAAGTTTGCAGATGACTGGGAAGTGGTCGCTTCCAGTCAGCGCCTGAAAAGGCTTTACTTTGAACCACGGCATTTCTGAATCTGCTGTTTATGGTTATGTAGTCTATCTGGTTTTTCGTGTCACCTCCTGGGCTTCTCCATGTCCATAGACTTCGTGGGTGTTCTTGAAACCAGGTGTTAGCTATTCATTTGCTATGCACCATTGGACCCATTTTCTCCTCGTTCGTTGCGGATTCCTAAACCAAAGTTACCAGTTGTCATACCTTCCCTCTCCTTGCCTTCTTTGGCATTCAAATCTCCCATGATGATTTCTTTGCTTTTACATTGAGCCTTGTCATTGTCTAGAGTGGAATAAAAAGATTCTATTTCTTCCTCGGTGCTTTGTGTTGTTGGTGCCTGCAATTGCTATGTTGAACGGTCTACTTTTCAGTTTGGCCAGAAGAACTTATTCGGAGAACTGGCAGTATCCCAGAACACATTTCTTCATTTCTTTGTCCAGTATTAAGCTGACACCTTTTTCATTATTTTTGCCTCCTGCGTATATTATCCTATGGTTGTCGCTGCTGAAGTCTCCATTATTTGGCCATCTGGTTTCGCATATTCCCAGAATATTCGCATATTTCCTGCTTGACATTCTCTAGTTGTCCACAGTTGTTTAACGTCCTGACGTTCTATGTCCCCAAGGCAATCGTTTCTTTGTTGCGCACAGTCGCAGGGTAACGGTACAGAGACACCTGTTGCTCATGTCGTTTCTTCCCGGGCGAGGGATAGATTTTGGGAAAAACTGTTCCCTTTACGCCGTTGTTGCTAACAGTCGCTGGATGACGGTCAGGTGAGACCTATTGCCCGTGTCGGTCCTTACCGGGCGAGGAACTGCTCTTGTTGGAAGCAACCCCCTTTACGCCGTTAGGTTTAATATATTTTCGTTGTATAGCCATGATTATACGCAAGATAGATAGATAGTGGAGTGGTATCCTGTTGCCTTCTCCACGGTGATTTATTGAGACACCACCTCTAGTTAGCTGGCCGTTCACTCATCAAGAGTTCCTTCGCCCTTTGTAGGTTTAATTTTATATCTTGCCAGGTTGCTAACATCCCGTAAAAAAAGAAAGAGGAGTGGAAGAAAGAACAGAAATATTAAGTATATACTTAGTATAAGTTCAAACAAGTAGTCATGCAAAAAAAATGTCGGTTCCCCCAGTTACTCCTAACTAGCAAAAGAGAAAGCATCACATATCCAGTAAACAGAAGATATTTTCTTTGAAATTTCGTCTTTTCTCAAAGAGATCATGTTTCATTCAGATAATTCCGGCCAATGCATATTTTGCAATAGCACGTGGTCTAAAGGGGGCAGACAGAGAGACGAATTATATTACTCTGATTATATTACTTTGTTAAATTTTAACATCAAGTTTATTTTGTAATTTGTCTCCATTGGAATTTACCTTACAAAATACCAAAGATTCTACGTTGTATATATATATATATATATAGTCATCCGCAGACAGATCTGTTTCACTGTATTACAGCTCATCAGTACGGTTAGACATCCGATTGAAACCCGACCGAATTGGCATCAGTCGGCGATTCTACCTCTGAACTATGGGCCCTCGGTAGAAGGAGGCAGACTTTTAGCGTGTGATATATCATGTATACACACGCCAATAGCTGAGAGTGTTCTAATATGTATATATTATAAAATTTAAAAAAATAAAATTATAATTTTATTGAGATCTACCTTAAAATTTGAAATGTATCCTTTATTTTTATTTATACAAATATTCCTATAACATTTTTCCTTTTATTATTTATTTAAACAAAAAAGGTTTTAGTAGCTTATTAACAGTCTAATAATTAAATAATATATAATAATAGCAGTATAGCCCGGCGTTGCTCGGGTGTAATGAAAGTTTTAAAATTAATCCATGGTCCTGGAGCTCAGACTATTTGGACGTTAGCACAAAAGACTAAAAAGCAATAGTTGTTTCCAGTTAAATCGAAACCGTCGACTGAAAGAAAAATAAATGGATGTAAGTCAAATTTTGATTTCCTGGTATCGATATCAAATAAGTTTTTTTTCGTCGTAAACTGAATTTTAAAAGCTAAATAAGTCCTCTGAGTAAATGTTATCATGGCTGAGACTAAGAATTACAATTATACCTATGTAGAGCCAAACCCGAAGAAAAAACTAAAATAAAAGGACTGAAAAAAATACAGGCATACAGGCAGATAAACAGACACACACACAAACATCTGGCCTTTATATATATATATATATAATCGATTTTCTGCGCTATTGTAAGAACTGCAACCTTGAAACTTCTGAATATCGTTTCTTATGTCTTTGTCTATGGGTGTATCAAATTTGATTAAAATCGGACCACTCCTTCTATAACCCGATTTTTTCGATTATCGATTTTCAGTATTTATCGGGGGTACCTCGACACAAAACCTAGCTAAGAACACTCGCAGACACAGTACAAGTGTGTAAATTTTCAAGAAAATTGTTTCAGCCGTTTCGGAGTCTATAGGTGACGGACTCACACACACACACACACACATACACACACACACACCCACACACACACACACACATATATATATATAAAGTAATATATATATATATATACTATTATATATATATATATATATATATATGTGTGTGTGTGTGTGTGTGTGTGTTTAGGCACCAAATTTTCTTTTAGGTATGTCAGATTAAAAATTAGATAAATTGAAAAGATTTTGGTTATTTTTAATAAAATCCTTTCATACCCACGAATAATCTTTCGCATATTATAATTAAAAGATGTAAGAAGTCAGCTACAACTTTGACAGATGATTTTATTATTCATTTCTCGATTTTCCCAAGTACTTTCAATCTTCTTCTGCGATCATATTCAGGGATGTGAGTTGTGATAACAAAAAATAACTACCAAGCTGTGTCGCGAAAAATTACTGTAAATTTTCTTCTTGCTTCGAAATGTAACGGCTGACAAATTGTTTAGCGCTTATTAGAACGTGAAAAAATGTTGTAAATGCAGGTGTTAAAGCATGAAAAACTGTTTTTTTACAAACATTTTAAAACATTACTACAGTATAGATGATTCTGTTAATTGACAGCTTAATTTTTTAATGAATATGAAAGAGTATGAACAGATTTGATTCCAAATAAGCAGATATAATGCTTGCAATTTATTTGATATATATATTTGTTATATATGTACATACATGTATACAACTGAGATGAATAGATATGAACTGAATTATAATTATAATAAATTATATATATATATATAAGAAAGATTAAGGCATACTCATTATTTTATGGTAAATCGGAAGTATGGGCCTATCTCAGGCCAACCATCATCAGCTTCAGTCTTTATTTTACAAAGGATTCGTGTAAAATCTTTTGTACAATAAAGACGGAAGCTGATGATGGTTTGCCTGAAATAGGCCTACACTTTCGAATTAACATGAAATAACGTGCCTGTCTTAATTTTTCTTATATTTGCTCTATATGTATTTATATACATATATATTTAGAGCTCTCTTAGAGAGTTATTCTACCACTGTATGTACAGGATACTCCTTTGGATTTTTCTATACCCACACCACATGCTGATATATATATATATATATATATATATATATATATATATATATATATATATATATGCAAGTTTCGTTAAAAAAAACTGAAGCACAGACTAGGTGCTTTGGTTAAGTATTTTATATAATTTTTCATGTAATCTCACAATCCTTTCTTTTCGGTAAATAATTTTTTTAATTTACGAATGATTCATTTAAACAAGCGCTTTCGATTATTCTTTTAACTATTATCAAGTAGAAGTGTTTTATTTTGCTATTAACTGAATTTTTATATAATTTATCTACTAAAAAAAAAGTACAATATCAATAATAAAACTTATATATAAGAAACCTAACTACAGCAACTTGTCTGTCATTTTTAACGAAACTTGCATAAAAGAGGGATTGCTGCCTAAATACACAATATATATTATTATTATTATTATTATTATTAATTTATGTGTAAACTACAAACTATTAAAAAATAGTATACTTTGTTTCGATATTGAAACAACAATGTCTCATCAGGTAGTTAATAATAATGGTAATAATTGCCATCATTATTAACTACCAAATGAGACATTATTCTTTCAATGTCAAAACAAAATGTACAATTTTTAGTAGTTTTCAGTTTGCACATCTTTTAACGTAATAATTGATAATAAATATTCATTGGTCTATTTTTATATTGAGCACTATTTTAAATTTATGTTTTGAACGTTGCAAATATTTTCTTCGTTCTTATTCATTTCGATATATATATATCGAATGAATATATATATATATATATATATATATATTCATTCGTGTAAAATCTTTTGTACAATAAAAACGGAAGCTGATGATCGTTCTCCTGAAATAAGCCTATACCTCCGATTTACCATTGAATAACGTGTCTGCGTTATTTTTTCTTATATTTGCTCTATATGTATTTATATACATATATATTTAGAGCTCCCTTAGAGTGTTATCCTACCACTGTATGTGCAGGATACTCCTTTGGATTCTTCTATATCTACACCACATGCTGATATATATATATATATATATATCATAAATTATATTTTAGAACATGTATATAAGCATTTTGTATATATCCGCTACAAAGGTACGATTGTTTCGACATTGAATCTTCAATGTTTCATCAGGCGGTGTGTAAAATAATAGAAATCCTCTTTCTTTATATTTATTTAGTTTTTTGAGAGGTGTTGTTGGGGGTTATTGATAGGGGAATAAGTCTCTGACCGTTGGAATTTTTGGAGAGGGTGTTTTTAAGTGGTTGATTAATGAGATTCTTTGATTCCTAGACAGTTGTAAGTTTTTTATTATCTAGTGACCAGACTATATCCTTATGGATTTCTTTGAAGAGCCGGTAGCGGTTGGCGCGGATATATTTAATTTAATTTAGGCAGAGTCTTTATAATTAATGTAAGTTTGTATATTTAATCTTAACTTTGGATTTAGGGAATATATTTTTTCTATTAAATTTTTAATTTTTAATTATTAATTAGATCATAGTTTGGAAACCGTTTTTTTTCTATTAAATTTTAAATTTTAAATTTCTATTCTCATATCTAGTCAGTTGTGTATGTGGGGGTTTGTATTTAAGGTAGTAGTTGAAGTTTTATGTGTGTTAAGGACACTATATATAATTAATCTAATTATGGTTATTAACCTCACTTTATAATTTAGTAAATCGATTACTTCTATAAAATTCTAAATTTTATTTAGAGTAAAATTTCTAATTTAATTATGAATATTAAACCTTACTTTAGAATTTAGTAATTCGATATTATTATAGAATTATATATATATATATATATATATATATATATATATATATATATATATATATATGAGGTCCTAGATCTGGTAGTATTTTTTTTTAGCATGATTGTAATATTAGTTCTCTAATGTGCTTGCAGTTTACTGTGGTTTCATGCCTCTGGTTTAAAAGCTTGTTATTGTTCATATATTTAAGGATCTAGGATCAAGAAAAAATTGAGATCTCTGCCTAAATTAAAAATATCCGCGCCGACCACTACCGGCTCTTCAAAGAAATCCATAAGGATATAGTCTAGTCACTAGATAATAAAAACTTACAACTGTCTAGAAATCAAAGTCTCTCATTAATCAACCACTTAAAAAACACCCTCTCCAAAAATTCCAACGGTCAGAGACTTGTTCCCCTATCACTAACCCCCACCAATACCTCTAACAAAACTAAATAAATATAAGGAAAGAGGATTTCCATTACTTTACACACCGCCTGATGAAACATTGAAGTTTCAATGTCGAAACAATCGTACCTTCGTAGCGGTTATATATAGAATAATTATGTACATGTGTGTTTGTTCACAACATGCGGCACGTCCGTAGAGAAAGTTTGTTTGTTTTAGATAAAAATTTCTTCGAATATCTGAAAAAAAATTTTTTAGCTATTGAAATATTTGTAAAGATTCAACACACTTAAGTTCCTATTTAACCCTAGCTTGTGAGTATTTTATTTTAAAATCCAGTATTTTTCCTTCTTTCTGCGTGTGTGTGTAGAACTAAAATTGGAGTCTATAACTAAACATTTGCAATTTTTTAAAGTATGATCATGTTGATTAAAATGGGCTGCAATTGGGGGGTATACATTTTTTTGTCGTATATTTAGTTTGTGATTATTGAATTGAAATCTAAAGCTATTACTGGATTCGCCGATATATCCACTGTTGGGGCAAATTGAGCAGAAGAGTAAGTATATGATGTTTTCGCTGTCACAAGTGAGGTTTGGTGGGTGTAATTTTATTTTGGTGTTGGGTACAGAGAATGTTTTGTCTGTTATTAAATGTTTACAAATTAAACAGCGAGGCTTCCCACATTTTAAATTCCCTGATAGGTTTGTATTATTTAAATATTTGTTAGAAGTGAGGATAGTTGATAGGTTGGGTGTTTGTTTCTTTGCATTTATGGGTGGTTTATCGAAAATGTCTTTGATGTTTTTGTTTGATTGGAGGTTCCTGTAATCATTTTTTAAATTTTTGATAAGTGTGTAGGAATATCGATTATGGTTAAAAACCATGAGAATTCGATTGTTATCTTTTCGTTTTTTGTATGTGAGAAGTGTGCTACGATCTATGTGGATGGTTTTATGTAGTGCTTCCTTTATTATTTTTATTGGATATTTACATTTTAGAAACTGTTTTGTTAGGTTGTTAATGTTGTTTAGAAAATCTGGATGGTCTGAGCATATGCGTTTTATTCTAATAAATGAGCTGTATACGATAGATTTTTTTAATTTGAGGGGATGACAGCTGTTAAAGTGTAGGAATTTATGTTGGTTTGTGGGTTTGTTGTATAGACTGGTAGAAAGTGTATGTTTATTTAATTTTACCAGGACGTCTAAGAAAGGGACGGATGTGTATGAGTGTTCCATGGTAAATTTGATTGTATTGTGGAAGTTGTTGCAGAAAGTAAAGAAGTTTTTTAATTTTTCTAATCCATGAGTTCATATTAAGAAAATATCATCAATGTATCTAAAATAATGTGATGGTTTGTATTGTGAACTGTCTAGTATCTTTTTTTCCAAAATATGCATGAAGATATTGGCATAACTAGGTGCCATTTCCGTGCCCATTGCTATGCCACTAATCTGTAAATAGTGTTTGTTGTTGAATTTAAAATTATTGTGTGTTAAGATGAAATTTATTAATTGGCATATATCTGTGATTTGGTTGTTAGGTAGTTTGCTTTTAAGGAACTCATGGCAGGCTGATACTCCTTCGACATGTGGAATATTCGTGTACAGAGACGTAACATCCATCGTTAATAAGATATTATCACCTAGGACTAAATTAATGTTTTGTAATTTGTTGAGAAAGTCAGTAGTGTCTCTAATATAACTAGGTATGTCAGGTAATAAATATTTAGGATATTGTCTATGTATCCAGATATAAGTTCTGTGAGGGTACCAATGCCTGTACGGATGTGCCGCATGTTGTGAACAAACACACCACGTGATGTAAACACAAAAAAATATTCGGACGCTATCGTGAAATACGTTTCTAATTCAAATTTAAAAATCACTTGTTTCTGATGAAGGACCGAGGATGGTCTGAAATATAAAATACAATAATAAAAATAAACAAATACTGTCCAAAAAAAGTACATTTTTAAATTCAAAATTTTTTAATATTCTTTCCTATACATATTAAGACAGTATACGTGGATCATCACTATACTATTATATATATATATATATATATATATATATATATATATATATATATATATATATAAATTAGAGAAAATTTTCAAAATTCAAAGGTGTCGGATGCACGTTTCGACATGAGATCTCTAACAGAGATTCCACGTCACCTCAGCGACATTGTTCTGTTCTAAATGAAGAAAGCCCTGGGGTAAAGTGGGAGGGGCAAAGTTAACAACGGTCAAGAATTGAGAGTTCCCTTAAGGTCAGGGAACTAGGATTTTTTTAAGTTGGGGATTAGGTTAAACAAAACAGAACAGGACAGAACTGGCTCGGCTCCATACGTGAATGTTTACAGGGGTTTGAAACGGTATATTTAGGAGGGGAAGGAATAGATTTAAATATGAGATCTTAAAAATGTTTAATTATGTTTATCCATTACAGGAAGTCATAAATTTAAAATTATTAAAGAAATATATATATGTGTGTGTGTGTGTGTGTGTGTGTGTGTGTGTGTGTGTGTGTGTGTGTGTGTGTGTTAACAAAGGAAAAAGGGAGTTTAGTAAAGGAGTCTATATTTTATAAAGATAGACAACTGAAGGAGTTAAATTACTTTTTTAAGGTTAAGATTTTGAGCTGTTTGAAGAGGTGTATTTAAGGGGAAGGAATTGGTTTAAATATAAGATCTTAAATCTTTTTTTAATTAAATTTATTTAATTAATCTTTTTAGGTAGATGTGAGCTAAATACCATTTACAGGAAGTTATAAGTTTAAAAATTATTAGAGAGAAAAAAAAATATATATATGTGTGTGTGTGTGTGTGTGTGTGTGTGTGTGTTAACCAAGGAAAAAAGGGGTTTAGTAAAAGAATCCATATTTTATAAAGATAGGCAATTAAAGGAGATTGGGATAGGAAGGTAGGGGGGTTAAAATACTTTTTTACGGTTAAAGTAAAATTAAGATTCAAATTTAAATTGAATCCATTTAATTTATATTCTAACATCTAGCAAACATATATATATATATATATATATATATATATATATATATATATATATATAACTGAAACTGAGATAGATACATGCATAGATAGATAGATAAATAAGATAATGGAAATGGCTATAAACTACGTCATTTGAAGCGAGAGAGTCAGAGTGTGAGATGGAAATGGTTCATTTGTATTAAAAACATCGAATTGTTTGTGAATTCATCTGAATTCAAATTAGAACGCATTCAGAAGAAAGTTGAATTAAATTTTTTTTTTTCACCTTTCCATTAATAATTAAAAAAAAGCTTTCCATTTTAAACTCGTGCGCTCTTAGGTTCAACCCGGAGGGCTTAACGCTCTGATAAAATTCTCTTCGATCCATATCGACAGCAGTAATCGATTAATGCTAAAATTGCATTCTAATTATAACCGAGAAGTTTAAATTTAAGGAAGATATTTCGGGATTTCTATTTTTCTCATTAACAGAGAATTTAAACATTTTGTTTTGATCAGATAAGATAATTAGAAGCATTCATTTGGTACCCTTCATCGCGGTTCGATCGACAAGGTAATTGAAAAGAGAAAAAAAAGAAAGTGAATGGACTGAAATGTGGCCCATAGTAACCTGAAGGTACTTGTAAAAAGTTTTCGAATAATAAGATTTTGTCCGCCTCAAACATTTATTAAAGACAACACACAGACTTGACTTTAAAGATTGCATTTTGTCTTTAATAAATAGAAAATAAATAAACGCATTATTTACACTGTTGAGACTGTTTTCCTTATCGATATTGCTATATTTACAACGTTTCGATCGTTGTACTTCTTCTGGTACTAGGAATTTCAAGCCAAACTCTTTATTTCCATCACTAGCGTATATCATTCTCATTCCATGTCTTCAGGGACACATGGCCCAGTAGATATAGTCATTGCTTAGTTCCAGTGACTTGACCTGAAGAGTTGTGAGTTCAATACCAAGCTATAGCAGTGGTGACCAAATAACTTTAAAGAGTTAAGTTAAAGAAAGATGGCTACTAGAAGTGACATTACACATGGAATTTAACGAATGTGACAATGAGAAATGAAGATTAAGCGAATTTTTTTCAAAGACAATCAGAACTACAAGAAAACCCTTGCCAACAATCAGAATTAGAGATATCTCCAATTTATATAATTCCCGATCAACACTGAAAGGAAAGGCAGTATAAAAACTTTATATATATATATATATATATATATATATATATATATGTATATACTATTCCCGATTACAACAAAGGCAGTAAATTCTGTAATTTATGTGGTGAGGAGAAATTAGCGATAGCTATGTTCGAACCTGCCCATAATCTACTTAATGCTAAAACAGAAATCCTAAACAAATGTAAATTCCATAAGATTAAATTTCTTGCTTAGTGTGTTAGCGTAGGCTTTTTTTTTCTCTCCTTAACCCCCCCCCCTTGATTTGTGTACTGGTTGGTTAGTCCTTGTCTTGGTGGTTGTCTATTTATTTGGTTAATCTTTGGTTTTGCCTTTGCCCTGACGAGCCCGTAGTGTGAAACCGCGGTAGGTTTTGGCTAGCTTGAGATTCTTTGTGTATATATATATATATATATATATATATATATATATATATATATCAGCATGCAATGTGGGTATAGAAGAATCTTCTAAACGCAAGGGGAAGAAGAAGAAAGTATTTTTTTAATTCCAATTTCTTATCCTTTCACTAGTAATATGTAAATTTATTATTAAAATTAATAATTAAGTTTAAACAACTAAATTTAAATAGAATAATTAGGGTTACTTTTAAAATTTAAAAAATTTTAAATTGTTTAATGTTATATTGTATTATATTTCTTTTGTTGATTGTATAATTACTATAATTTTGTTTATATAGAGGTGTGAGTATTTTGTGATCCCAACAGATTAACTATTATCTTTTAAATATATTTTTAATTTTCTTAGACTCCAATTTCTTTCACCATTAATTTATATTATTTATTTATTTTTATTTTCTTATTTTCTCCTATCATCTTTTCTTTCTATTTTAAATTTATTCCTCTTTTCTTTCTTCTTTTTCTTCTTCCCTTTGCGTTTACGTTTTAAGATAGTTCCCTTTCATTTTAACACACACACACACTCTCTCTCTCTCTCTCTCTCTCTCTCTCTCTCTCTCTCTCTTTCACACACACATACACACACACACAACTAACCCACTTTCTTTACGTTTGAAATCTACGGGTCTGCAATCCAACTGTCAGACTGAATGTATCTTCGAACTTTTGTCGACATCCGCCGCTACGCGTGTCCTCTGATTATATGTTGCGTATATATATGCTTATGTATGAATATGTGTGTGCGTTCGCCGAACTGATGTATTTTTTCTTAAATTTTCTCTTTTAAGGGAGCGACCGTTATTTTTATTTGTTTTATTTAGCTCTCACACCCTGATTGAGCACTCTGGAAGAATGGTAGACTTTGAAAAAATAGTAGCTACTCTAGAATCTACGCATCGCTCATTCAGTAATGAATTAAAGCACTCTGGCCACTGGCCTATGATACATAATACGCTAAAAGTCTGCTTCCTTCTACCGAGCGGCCATAGCTCAGCGGTAGAATCGCCGACTGACGCCAATTCGGTCGGGTTTCAATGCTGGAGTAAAAGCAATCGAATGTCTAACCGTACTGATGAGCCGTGGTACAGCGAGACAGATCTGTCTGTGGATGACTTTATATATATATATATATATATAGAGAGAGAGAGAGAGAGACAGACAGACAGAAATCTAAGCAAGGGTCAACAACCGACCACGGTTTCGCCTAACGGCTCGTCAGGGAAATTGGCTCTGTTCATGTACTTCGTTTGTTTCTTTTTTTACTTCCCGTTTTTTCCCTCCGAGTTCGTTCTCGGTGGGTTGTACAAGACGATTTAAATTATCGCTTGATTAATACTAGTTTGGGTAGAGTTAGTTCTCTTACTATTGGTATTGTTGTTGCTATAGTTAATATTATATATATATATATATATATATATATATATATATATATATATATATATATATATTGTAACAAAGTTATAGAACACGTAGGTGTTTTACCTATTGTTCATGCATTTAATTTTATAAAGAGTGCTCGATACAACGTAGAGCATTATATTGTAATGGTTGTTAGAATGGTTTATAAATTCATAGTACCACTATGTGATACTATGAATTGTAACAACCATTACAATATATATATATATAAAATAAGATAATTTTCGAAGTTCAAAACCATTGTATGATCATTTCTACATGAAATCCTTAAGAGAGATTTCACGCATCATCGGCAAATTATACTCAAAATAAAATGATATTACCGGTGGAAGTTCAAAAATTTTTAAAAATTGACGGCACAAAAAAAAACCGGATAGGTTGTATTAATGTCTATTTTTAGATTTTGTAAAACATTACTTTTAGATTGAGTTTTAAGTAAAAAATTTAAAAATTTGGCTATGTCTAGCTCTAAAAAGGGGGAAGGGAAGAAAGAGGTGGCGTTTGAATGTGAAGAGAGCTAAAACAAAATGGAAAGAAAAGAGAAAAAGATAAGAAAAGGAAGATAAAGAAAGAAAAATAAAGAAAAGAAAATTGTCATACAGGTAGAGACTCTAGGGATGCGTTAACAAAACTAGCGTTTTTAAATGGATATGAAATTATTAGAAAAAAGATTTTTAGAAAAAAATTATTTGTGGGAAAAAACTGACATATAATTTATTTAAATTTAATTGAATTAATTTAAATAATTATAAACCGAGATTTAAATTAAAATACAATGAGATTTATAAAAATTATAATTTTTATAAATTTATAAAAATTATAATTTTTATAAATTTATAAAAATTATAATTTTTGTTATATCATTTTATCGGTAATATCATTTCATTTTGACTAAAATTTATCGATGATGCGTGAAATCTTTCTTAGGGATTTCATGTAGAAATGATCATACAACGGTTTTGAACTTCGAAATTTATTTTATTTTATAATTGGCTTTGTAATTTAAATATTAATTACATTGAGCCCTTCACCTGTATCATTTTTTAATATTAAAATATTAATTAGGATCGGGTCTTTGGGATTTACCTTCCTGCTTTTCCTTTTGGATTAAAGTTTTTTTAATATATATATATATATATATATATATATATATTACTTTTCTTGTGCTTTACTTTACTTTTTTTTATTTTTTTATTTTTTGTTCGTTTCCTTTTCGCAGTCACGACAGCATAAATGTTTTCTTTCAGTCGTAAAGTTGTTCGAAGCGTTCTTAGTTTTTATTAACTGGAAGAATCGCACATTCCCTTACGTTAGTTGATTAACACACTTTTTGACTTGTGACTGCTTAGTCACGTAAATGCCCGTTTTTGGCATGGGATTAATGTTAGTGATTTGGATGCAATGTTCAATCTCTTCATTAATCAATCTCCTCATATATTATATTATATCCATAATACTTTATTTTTCGTGTGGCTGGTTTTGTTTTGGAGAAAAACTAATTTAAAGATTATTTTTAAAAGGCCAGAAAACATTTTCAGTAAACACAATAACGTGTATCTCTAAATAAACTATTATTTTTTTTATGTTTGACGTGTTAATATGAGGACGTTAAAATTCTATAACATTCATCAGTCTTTTAACCATTTATATTTTTGTAATTTTTTTTACATTACTTTTCATTTAATACAAAAGTCAACATCCACTCAAGGTAAAATGTTATTGAATGGCATTGTTTCATGGAAGTAAGAATTATAGATCCTGAGGACATGCAGTGACGGTTGATCCGAGACTTCAAAAAGTTATGATTGGGGAAAGCTTCCAAGCAGGAGTTTGTTCGA
Organism: Ascarosepion bandense; assembly: GCA_037127315.1. Classification (NCBI taxonomy): domain Eukaryota; kingdom Metazoa; phylum Mollusca; class Cephalopoda; order Sepiida; family Sepiidae; genus Ascarosepion; species Ascarosepion bandense. Next base: position 1,215,971 of record JBBBDQ010001856.1, read on the forward strand.
CACAAACAGTCGAAATGGAAGTTCTTTCTTACTAATGAAACACGAAGAGAACTAAGATGGTTTTGTCCCTGTGTCTATTGGATTGGCACATCTTAGTTGTGAAGCTCAGAACTGGTGGAACTAAAGACAGTAAGAGCTCGTCAGAACTTCTTTTCTGTTGGATCAGTAATAAGGGTGACGATGGACTAGCAACATTGCATCTGTTCGAAACGTTGGGCAGTGGGAAATCATCCAAGTCCTACATGGCTGCGTAAATGCTTTTGATCTCTGTCTAGGCTGGTGCTTTTTGCGGCGGTTTTATATTGCGTTCCATATATATTCTATGCTTAACATTGTTTTCTGTTCTTATATCTTGGTTGATTTTGTTTAGCAACAGATCAACATACATCTGTAGATTATCTGATGCCGAAATCTAAATATTGTTAATTTTAATATCTAAACTTATTTATAAATGGAACTTTGTCTGTGTGTGTGTGTCTGTGTGTGTGTATATATATATCCGTTACCTATAGACTCCGAAACGGCTGAACAGATTTTCTTGAAAATTTACACACTTGTACTATGAGCGTCTGCGAATTTTCTTAGCTAGGTTTTGTGTCGAGGTACCGCCAATAAATATCAAAAATCGAAAATCGAATAAATCGGGTTATAGAAGGAGTGGTCCGATTTTAATCAAATTTGATACACTCATAGACAAAGACATACGAAACGCTATTCAGAAGTTTCAAGGTTGCAGTTCTTACAATAGTGCAGAAAATCGATAATACATATATATATATATATATATATATATATATATATATATATATATATATATATATATATATATATATATATATACAAAGCAAGACGTTTGTCTGCTGGGTGTCTGTTTATCTGTCTGTATGTCCTTTATACAAATCCACAATTTTTATCCGAGTTTCACCAAACTTCACACAAATATTCTTTAGTCTGAGCTCCAGGACCATGGATTAGTCTTAAAGCTTTCATTACACCCGAGCAATGCCGGGCTATACTGTTAGTAAAAAATAATATAAATAGTCATTGTAGTTAATTTTTATATAACAATGAATTGTTGGTATTTTGACTATACATATGTATTTTTTTAATTTCATAATGTTTTACTTTTGTTTAAATGTTCACTATTTGCTCATAGTTGAAACCCAAGGTAGACCTGGAAACAACAGCAGTTAAGAGGCGCTTCTATACCCAACAAAACTCTCAATCTCCAAATTGGAGGCTTATGTAGTTTAGCATCATACGCTGGAATAACAATTAAAAGATGGATTATCACTCCCCAAAACCTCCAACCATTCGATCAGAGGCCTTGCTGCCGGATACAGTTTATCGTCATGCCCAGAACTACTTTTTTCAAGGAGCATTCTCTTTGAATATATATAATCTTAACTTAAAGCTTCGTGTTTATAACTAATACTACTCAAAAACGTTTGATCTATAGTCATACGATTATGCTCTACTTTTATCTTAATACTATATAAGAAATTTAAGCTGCTTGTGCGTGCAACGTCCGCTTTCAGAAAGAAGGTAGACACTGCGTTGGTCTCTTGTTTAATTTTTAAACTTCGAAAATATTTTTTGCACACTTTGTTTTGTGGGAAAACAGCTTCGTTTGTTAATGATCCAAAATCAATAAAAGGATTTCGATCCAAATTCTGAGAAGTGTATGTGGAGCCTCCCTATAGATTAATAAAGGGAGGCCTTAGATTTGATTTTCAGTTTCCCGGTTCAGAAAGAAAACAATGCAAAAAAAAAATTGACAACCACCAGACGATAATTGAAAGGAACAAATTAGTCCCACCTTCGACTGGTGTGCTTGATTTATTATTCGGTTTTACCACGAACATTGCTTCGAAAATTGTACTAAATTATTCTTTGAAAACTTATCAGAGAAGTATTTCTCATTTTCTTCACTTCGTCTACTTTTCTGATGACCTTCAGCTGCAGCATTGTAATTGGATACAAGAATGTTCATTTTCATTGATAATTTACATACATCCTATTAGTTGTACAAAGCGCTTAATGTGTGTTAATTCATTTTTTGTATATAAAGAATAAAACTTTCGTATGTTTTTAAACTCGACTTGTGTGGCCTGTCTTTGTTGTGTGTCCATACTTATTGTTACCTTAAACATTTGTTTAAATTATTTTTTTCGTAGGGCGATAGTTAACAGTGAAAGGGTTTATGATTTTAATGTCTAAAATACTAAACTAGACTAATATAATATTCCACTACTTTGGGTTTTTTTTTAATATGCTCAAAGTTAACAGATTTATAGGCAGTGCAAGTAAACTTAGTACATTTTATGTACAAAATCATTTTTGGAAATACAACGAATTAATCCGAAATTCACTTCGACTCATATTTAGTTGAGGTGATTTTATTTTGGGAGATTTTTAAAAGCGGAATGCAATTTATTCTAGTGAAAATGAGCATCATGGCTTCTAGATGCATTTTGTCGACAGAAATATAAAGAATATTTTAAAACATTTAAAACAATCTTAATCATGTTTTTATATCCGCAACTTTTATCATATGATTAACTCGGTTATTTTATGGCTACAAAATCTAAATTTTCTAACAGACTTAAATTATGTTTTAAAAATATGTTTAAAAATTGTTTTAAAAATATCTTTTAATCTTTTTAAGTTTCTGTAATTGCGAGACACATTGGGCTATCGAAAACATACACGTACTTTTAAAATAATGATTCAGTGGATTATTTATAGGCCAGAAACTCTGAATCGTTAGGGGGTCAGATGTAAAAGAACCATTGTTTTATTTTTCTTCATTCCTATCGTCTGCTTTATTGATTTTTACATATTAGATAGATTTCCCAAATGAATTGTTTGATTTTTCTTTTTTTCTTTTGTGTGTGTGTGTGTGTGTGTGTGTGTGTGTGTGTGTGTGTGTGTGTGTGTGTGTGTTTCATTGCTTACAACAAACTCAAGTATACATTAAGCCACTGGTACGATGCCGTTTGACCTCCCAGATGATAAAATAACATCCGTAAATAGCAGAATGTAACTGTGTGTGACGTCGGCTAGTCATGATGCAAAGCGTCATTGAAGTCACACTCATTTTAGTGATGTCACCACCTATTTGCTTATGAATTCAGAAGAAAGTATTAAGAATTAGTTTTCTCTTTATTAGTCGACAGATTTCATCAAATTATTAAAAACGCTCTTTCAATCACCGGGTGTGGATTAAGAGAAACTTCTTTAATTTTATTTTAGTCAGTTTAGTACCATACGTGATACGAGCAAAAGAGACATGACTAACAGAGTAGATTTTTCTGCTGTAGATTGTTATTACTAGCCTGGTTGCCAACCAAGGCTATAGAACCCAGTATATCCTGCTATTTAACCCATAGCGAGATGATTTATACTTTTTCCAAGAGAATTTCTGCGTAAATGAATGCAATAGATTCAAATGGAATCCGAACTGGGCTCTCCGACTTTCTCATTTCGAGTCGATAGCCGCTGCACCACAATTTATTAGAGTGAAAAATACGCTGATAAGCTTATGCTGTAGGCAAGGAATTAGCGGTTTCTATTCTTGGGCTAGTCGTTACAGAAAATGCTAAATATGGAACTGTTGTTTGTTTTTCTGTTGTTTCTGGCTTCAATTCTTCAGAAAACCTGACGCTACACTATCGACTGCATCAACAGCTTTATCATTCGCTTTACTTTATGAGGGACAGTAGTGGTATTTCTGTTTCTAGATGGAAGTGATATTGAAAGATAGATAGAGAGGAGGACAAAATCCAAAAACAGAACCTGTAATGTTATCAGTCCTGACCTGGCATCTCTGCTTTTCTAACGACGTAACGTAGTTTCTCCCTTCATTTCATGGTAAACATTCTAATGAATTTACCTCTTTCGTATTCTCTAATTTACAAATTTAATCACAAAAACCTAATGTTTGTTTGCATACGAATTAAATGTGTAAGTACAACATATCCACCAGAGTTCGAGCCTAGGTCACCTTTCGTAGGAGAAAGTAACGTTTGATCAGATGTGTTTTAGACTGCTCATCTCGGGGGTGTCTATTCCAAACACAGGTATCCATTAAAAATAACGTCTATATTAATAAAAACGTCGGATTAAAAATATGTCCATTATTTCTTCAAAATCGATTTTGTTTACGTTTTGGATTCAAAATCGAGCAGATAAGAACTTTCGAGAAAATTTGAACCGAAGTGGATTTTGTGCATCCCTAGAAAAAAAACTAAGTGAAACCTCGCTGGGATGTGACACTTTCTGTTCTAATCAGATAGGCTGATAGATTTAATTTTAAGATGTGCTAAAGTTATGGAAAAAGTGCTCAGTCTCAGGAATAAAGCGTTTGCAAATATAAGAAAAGTTATCAAACAACACTACAAAATGGCTACGAATAACCGCATTCGAATTCACAATTACTTTTATTGAATAGTCTTAAAATATTTTCAAATATTACCGTCACTGCCAATCCAATAATCGTTAAGATAATACAAAAGACAGTGCTACCAAAACACAGTATACACCTCAGTGTACACTCATACATATATATATATATATATATATATATATATATATATATATATCCACGCAAGTACACGCACATATATAATTATTTTGCTAGTGTTAATACAACAGTGCTCGATTTAATATAACAGAGCTTTAAAGTATATATTAATGAATATACATACTTTCCTATGTCTATAGCACGACTTGGAGTTTCATGTCCTACGCAATCATCTGGTGCTTGTTATGAAACTCCGATTCGTACGATACACGTAGGATAATATATATATATATATATATAGTCACCCGCAGACAGATCTGTTTCGCTGTATTACAGCTCATCAGTACGGTTAGACAGCCGATTGCTTCTTACCCATGATTGAAACCCGACCGAATTGGCGTCAGTCGGCGATTCTACCTCTGAGCTGCGGGCGCTCGGTAAAATATATATATATATATATATAGTATATCGAGGCAGCAAGTAATTTTCTAAACATATGCTGTTAAATATAAGAGACAATGAATGTCTATTATGTTTAATCATGAGCAGTTCTAAACGTCGTATTTTTGCTTTAATTTCAGTTGAAAATAAAGACAAAAATTCTCCAACATTTGCATAATTATTTATTGATTTTCTTCTAAGCTTTCGGCTCACATGAGCCATCTTCAGAGAGGTTGTTTAAATGATCTTTTTTAACCCAGTTAGCTAGTAATACCACAACCCAACTTCAAAAACATATTAATAAACTTATTACTGAAAACAATGCTGAAATAGGATCCTATAAACTTCAAAAGATTATAGGTGATTATCAGCCTGGCTACCTTTATGGAAATGTAAAAATCCATAAAAAAGATCATCCCCTCCGACCTATCATTTCTCAAATACCCACACCAATATATAACCTTACCAAAACACTTAACAATCTAATTACTCCCTATCTTCCTGGTAAATATAGTATTAATTCCACCGACGAATTTTTACAGATTCTCCATTCCGTAAAACCTAAGAATCAAATAATTGCATCTTTGGATGTCCAGAACATTCACAAATGTTCCCGTCCAGGAAACAATTGACATCCTCATCCGTGATGTATACAATCATGCTACTCTCCTATCAATCAATATTAAACCCACTATATTAAAAAAACTATTATTAGCATGCACCACACAAGTACCCTTTCACGATCCCTTAGGCAATATTTATACACAAATAGATGGTATTGCGATGGGATCTCCTTTAGATCCCCTCTTTTCTAATTATTATATGGCAAATCTAGAAAATAAAATAATTAATGACAACAATAAACCCTCTATATATGTAAGATACATAGATGACATCTTTGTTTTAGCTAAGAATATCGATCAAATTAAATATCTTAAAAACAAATTTGAAAGTCACTCCGTCCTCAAATTTACATTAGAACTTAATATTAATAACAAACTCCCATTCCTTGATGTATTCATTGATTCTAGCACACATAAATTTACTACTTCTCTATATATGAAACCAACTAGCATAAATTCGTGTTTTCTTAATTATAATAGTGAATGCCCCCAACGATATAAGTTAGCTGTTATAAAAAAAACTTACTTCAACGCACACAAATGATATCTTTTCCAAATCTATATTTTATAAAGAATTACACAACATTAAGCAAACACTAGTCAATAATGGATTTCCTAACTCCGTTATTGATCAACAAATTAAAATGTATCTCAACAAAATTAACAATAGCTCTAACAGTAATGATAATATTAATAATAGTGGTTTACATCAAAATAAACATAACACTATTAACTTATACTATTGCAACCAAATACATAATAATTATAAACAACATGAAAAAACTCTCAAAAGCATAATACGTAGAAATGTTAAACCAGTGGAAAGTAATAATCAAATTAAACTCATTATATATGATAAAAAGTTTAAAACAATTGACCTCATAGTCTATAATAACCCAACAAGCACTAAACTAAATTCTCTACAAAAAAACAATGTAGTGTACCAATTTACATGCCCATTCAGAGATTGCATCTCTGATACTAATCAAAAACCTAGTACATATATTGGTTTTACCACAACCACGCTCTCCCGTAGACTTACATGTCATCTTTCTGATCAGAGTACTATTAAACAACATTTCTCTGAAAAACATAAACATGTAGGTAATATCAGACAGATTTTGGTCAACAGTACGGTGATCCTTACTCATACACACAGTAAGAGGAACCTGCAGATATTGGAGGCCATGTACATAAAATCTAAACAACCAACACTCAATAAAATCAACTTTAAAACAGGAAATAACATATTACAGTGCATTTGACTAGATGGTTTTGTTGTCATTTCGCGCTATCCCGCGGTGTGACGTCATAAAACCGCATCGCAAACTTAAGAACTGCGTTTATTATTTTTGGTAACTATTGCCGTTGCCAAGCGGAGTTTTATGTCAACACAAAATAAAATCGTCGGTGATGGTGGATTTTATAATATTTCAGTTTAAACAACCTCTCTGAAGATGGCTCATGTGAGCCGAAAGCTTAGAAGAAAATTAATAAATAATTATCCAAATGTTGGAGAATTTTTGTCTTTATTTTCAACTGAAATTAAAGCAAAAATATGACGTTTAGAACTGCTCATGATTAAACATAATAGGCATTCATTGTCTTTTATATTTAACAGCATATGTTTAGAATATATATATATATATATATATATATATACATATATATATAAATGTGTGTGTGTGTGTGTGTGTGTGTGTGTGTGTGTGTGTGTGTGTGTGTTTGTGTGTGTGTGTGGTTATCAAATTAATTTACCTGTTCCTGTTCGATCATCGAGATTTATGCAGCGTCGAGCCTTTTCGCTAGTTTTGTGGAGGGACTCTTTGGAAAAGTCGGTACTGTAATCGAGATATGATTCGGACATTAACGACCTCGTTAACGTTTTTCTAGCAGTCTAATTTAATCTGGCATAGAGCAGCCAAAGTTTTCCAATTATTTTGAATGGTTCTTGCCATGGAAGTAAAAGTGATTGATGATGAGAGTCCTCATTGGACTGGGCAATGAATTGAAACAATCGCGCGGCTAGTATACGCGGCTAGTTGTTGCGGTGAACTTATTCATCAACAGCCATTGTCACATATGACCTGTGAATTTGTATCTCTTTCTAACAGCTTTATTAGTTTAATCCTTAAGGGATTCTTAAAACTCGTCGGCTTGTATCGACCTCAAATCTATGGTAAGAACGTTTATATCCATTCTTGGCCAGTAAACGTCCATCACACTATATAAAGAATGTATTCTGCCAAGCAAGAATATGTCGACTCTTTCATGACAAAAGTCATCAACGTTAGCCGAGACATCTTCATTAGGATCATACACCAAAAACTGACCATTTTTTTTTCTTTTACTAAAGTTGGCCCAATACAACGATCAATCACCACAGCTTAAGTCCAAATTCATTTGAGATATGAACAAAATAAGAAGTGAATTTGACGGAAAGATAACAATTCGCCCTAAAACAAAAGAAGTTATGATTTTGCGGTGTTCAAAGAAGCATCTCCGCGGTTCTTGGGAACAATCGGGGTGGAATGCTCTTCTTAGCAAAGGAATACAAAGCGAATGACGGGTAGAGGTTCAATTGTGTGGACGGAGAAAGGCGGGACTTCACTGAAAATGTTTGGAACTGGCAGCACTAAAGAATGAAACGCATCAGAGCTTTGGCCATGGAAGTAGATGCAGATTCACGATAGGCTTGGGATGCTGCGTCTATTGGAAGAGCTTGTAGGTTGGAAACTAAATCAACCCCCACAAGACTGCGTAAACATTGTTTATTTCTATTTAACTTGAGAAATTAATGGTTTTAAACAAAATATGGCAACAATACTCTACTTTTGGTCTGATTTTGAGTTTTGTCGAAAGGAATCTGATTTTGAGTTTTATCTTGAGTCATTTTCTCGTCGAAATGACGTGTCTTCCCACTGCCTTTTCGACAAATATTTTCATGGCAACTGCTCTGATGAGAAGATGACCATTGTTCTAGAATCTTTACCAACAGATCATATATATCATTTTCACTAAGAGTCTTATGATTTAAGTGATTCATTTTTATGACTTTGTAGGTCAGTTAAAATCATAAGATATTTTTAGATCGTAAAAATGTTTTTGAGATAATAATGGTTTGGTGGTACAAGCCTAACTGATTAACCCATAGCTGGAGGAGAAGTAGCGGATTGATAGCTTTCCCAAAGATATTTCCGCATGAGTGTATATATTACGAACCCAACGGGAATTAGAACTCACACACTGATTAACATTTAGGACCTGATATATATTATACCACCGTCAAATCCAAGCTTATAGCCATTGTTATTCCCAAGCAATCATTCATCTAGATGCTGACCAGGCGCGACGTTACTTAACTTTAGTGAATCGCATGGAAACCGGTAATTCAACATGATGTGGCCGTAAACCCTGGGGTCTTAGATGAAATTTAAACCCATTACGCGTTCAAAGCAGAGAACCACATTGAGAGTTGCCACCGGTCAATTCGGTGTTCTTTTCGGTGATCAAACTTTACGAGCTTAGCTTTTGAGATGTTGAAAGTTTCAAACCAGACTTTCACCAGCTGATCTTTTAGAGTTAGAACAAAGGTGGGATCAGATGAAAAAAGTTTCAGGAAAATGGAAAAGTCAACACCCTGTTTCCCGATATTCCTTTGATATGTCCCGGAAAGGGATATATATCATTCGAGGTAGCTAAGCGGTTTTGGTAAATGTAACCGGGTAGAACAATCTGACAAGTAGACGTAATGGACGGTACTCGTCGTATGCAGTATCCTGAGACGTAGGCGTAGTCAATAGACGTAGACCAATAGTCGTAGACCTGTAGACCTCATTACGGTGAGGAGGAACCAAGTTGTATGCATATTCATTACATATTCATTACATCACCCCTAAATCTTGATTGACCACAAACGGCATCTGTTGGACCAACAACTATACAAACTATTTTACTTCAACAGTTAAAAATCTGCTGATAGCATCCTGACTCCTTAAAATCCTAGTTTAAAAGCTTAGAGATACTGCTGTAACCCTATTTCCACATACAAAAATTATAATTCTTAGTAGGAGCTGCCGAGAGAAAGGGGACAGACGAATTTACTACCGCTGTTGCCAAAACGCCCCACTTCGGCCGTTTTCGTAAAGCTTCGGAAAAGAGCCCTGAAAAGACAATTTTTATTTGGGAAAAAGCTCTGATTATTCTTAACGGAAACTTCGCTCCGTTGTGAACATTGAATTCGACGATTGTACATTCTATTTTTTAAATATATACAAAGACTCTTTTCGCAATTTATTCAGGCATTATCGAAATTTTTTTTTTTTTTAACCAAATGTACACGCGCATCCGGCCTGGTTTAACGTGGTAAAAATATAACTAGCAAGATTTCGGCGTGCCTTCCTTGGATCAGAATTCACAGCGTGGGCAAGGGGCAGCGCCGTTATAATAGACGTCTCGAAAACCAGCTACTGTGTCGAGGTCATCGTCACGACTAGCAACCTGAGGGCGACGTCACACTGTAGCATTCTATCCTGATCGGGTAGGGGTCCCTTTTGCTCGGGCAGAGTTGACCAGTATCTTATTTAGGATTTCGTCGTCGATGTTTGTTTGCATTAATTCTATAATGAAACTAGATTGAAAGAAAAAATCAGGAAAGCAATGTTATTTAAAAGTAGAAAAGTTTTCTATTTGAATGAAACTGTTTGCAACGATTGGATCCTTTTTTAAATAATAATTCTTTCTAGCGTTCATTGAATCCTTCGTCAGCTTTCGAAATCGAAGATATTTTCAAATGATTCTTTTCTTTGAGTTAGTTTCTGAACGCGCACCTAAAAACAGTGTGCAAGTCTTGCTTTCTCTCTATGTTATTTATTTACAATAAAAGGCTTTTGTTAGCAAATCGAGTCGATCGCCATTGGCAAATAAAAGCGGCAATGCAATTTTATTCTTCCTCTAAAACAGGCTTTTTCAGCTGAAACAGTTATTGATCAGGTGGCCTTCATCACACAACGGCACAATAATCGCCCACATACCGAACAATATACACGCAAGAAAAATGCTTCTCTCACTTACAAACACTCGAAAATCACGAACGCACATATATACATATACGAATACATAACACCACTCAATATATATATACATAGATATATGCGTATATGTATGTATGCGTACAGTCATTAAAATATAGATATTCTCATATATATATATATATATATATATATAGTGAGTGTATGTGTGATGCAATCACTAAATTTGGAAAATCTGACCTTGAAGACACGTTTATCTTTTCCTTGTAGATTAGAGCAGAGAATTAAAAGTTATTTATTTGATGCTTAATAAGGGATGCAGCAAATTTCTTTACTATATTTCCTCGGGCATGATGTTCCAATTAACAGGAAATAAGGTGGCATCTCACAGATAGATAGATAGATAGATAGATAGATAGATAGATAGATAGATAGATAGATAGATATGAACAGACTCAGATAGATAGATAGATAGATAGATAGATAGATAGATAGATAGATAGATAGATAGATATAAAGATAGATAGATAGATAGATATGATAGATAGATAGATAGATAGATAGATAGATAGATAGATAGATAGATAGATAGATAGATAGATAGATAGATAGATAGATAGATAGATAGATAGATAGATAGTAGAAGATAGATAGATAGATAGATAGATAGATAGATAGATAGATAGATAGATAGATAGATAGATAGATAGATATGAACAGACAGATCAGATAGATAGATAGATAGATAGATAGATAGATAGATAGATAGATAGATAGATAGATATGAACAGACTCAGATAGATAGATAGATATGAACAGACTCAGATAGATAGATAGATAGATAGATAGATAGATAGATAGATAGATAGATAGATAGATAGATAGATATGAACAGACTCAGATAGATAGATAGATATGAACAGACTAGATAGATAGATAGATAGATAGATAGATAGATAGATAGATAGATAGATAGATATGAACAGACTAAGATAGATAGATAGATAGATAGATAGATAGATAGATAGATAGATAGATATGAACAGACTAGATAGATAGATAGATAGATAGATAGATAGATAGATAGATAGATAGATAGATAGATAGATAATGAACAAAATGAGATAGACAATATACAAACCTGAAATATATATTGATAGATAGGGATTGACAGAGGGCAATATTATACAAACTTTAGATAGATAGATAGATAGATAGATAGATAGATAGATAGATAGATAGATAGATTATCAGTGGAGAATCACTTGTTTCTGATAGGAATTTTACATCACGCCTCAGATTTCTTGTTCAGGTAGATATATTTATATCTATCTACAATATTTGTTTTCTGTCTCGTAATTTTTTCTTTTGTTTTAATAACGAATTTTTTTCTATTTGTTATCTACTTTTAAACAATGGCCTATATTTGTTTTTGTTTTTTTCGTTTTTTATCATCTATTGATTTCCTTCTCTCTGCCCACTGTTCGTTCGCTTTCAGAGATGGTGGAGTTTAAAACGGACAGCAGAAACAAGCGAAAATGCACACGCAAAGTAAAAATGGATAGCAATCAGTCCCACTTGACCTGCGCATGCGCAGATCAAAATTCAACAGCAGAACAGAAAAATTACTCAAAGTAACAAACTAGCTACTCAAACCTACAGAAAGTGCAACGGGAGTCGAGTGAGAAATGAATGACATCTTTTATTTGACTGAATCTCAAGATGTAAAAGAAAGAATAAAGCAGATATGTAAGGAAAGCAGGCACTGAAGAGTCAACATTGGCTGAACAGAAACTTTTTTTTTTTAATCATCTCACCCCAAGCAAGGCATTTCACTGCCACTATTGCGCATGGGGATACATAGGGGAAGGTAAAGAGAAGGAGTGGATAGACATAGGGAATGTCAGGAGGAATGAATGTTAGACATAGGGAATGTCAGGAAGAATGAATGTTAGACATAGGGAATGTCAGGAGGAATGAATGTTAGACATAGGGAATGTCAAGTGGAGTGGGAGCAGGTTAGTGTGTTAGGAGGTGTCTATTGACCTTACAACTTGCAATATTCATTTTTATTCAATCATAACATTTTTTCCCCATACACTGATTTATTCGTACTGATGTCTCTATCCTGGTTGTTTTATTTTCCGATAATTTAGCTTTCGTATAATCAGCCTTTTTCAGGCGTTTGGTAAAGTTCTGCCTGCGACATTCAAATTGCGCCTCTTATTTAGTGGATCGACTGTCGTATATTTTGCTTGCTTTATTTAAATTTAATATCAACTCTTCACAACTTAAAAGATTGTTACTACACAGTGTTCCTAACATCCACGTGACATGATATTAATGGTTAGGCTTTGTAAATATTCCAATATATATAATGGCTCCCACCGAGTTGTCCATCACAAGGTATCAATGTTATACTAAGTTGTACTTCAAACGATTGTTGTTCTTTAAACCGAACAAAATTTTTAAATCTCTGGAACAATTTTGGCAAACATGAAATAAATACATTTTCTTGCGATTAGATATATTTCAGTGAATGTTTGCATGTCTTTTCTCACCAGCTGACTTGCATACTTTTTGCAAATATCTATCTATATATATATATATATATATATATATATATATATATATATATATATATGACTGGCGTGTGTATACCTAATGTCCTGATTTCTTCTCTGTCTTGCGCAAGGAAAGGGCTTGACGCTGACATCCTGGAGTATGTGACCGTCAACTTACAAGGTCCTGTGCTGTGCAGACAGAGAGAGTTAAAATTTTATTGGAACTCTTTGAGGAAACTACGACCAAACAAAGGCAATGTGTTTTTTTTTTTTAATCCTGTGTTTTAACCTCGGATGTTAAAACTTTTTCTTCATAACTTCTCTGTTTAATCGCCGACAATTTGTTTCTGAAGATGTGTCGGCCGAAAGGCGTTTTAAAATTCCCCTCTTGTTTTTATTTTTCCCTTTTTAAGTGAGATAATTTTGTATCTGTCTTAATAAAAAAAATGATCCTTTTAAAAACAATTGTAATTTGGTGTGGTAGTAAAAAGCATTTTTTATATATATATATTAATACTCGTCTCGAAAATCTTCCTCGAAAACTTTCGAACGAAGGAAAAAAATGGTTTTAAAAAAATGGTTTTAAAAAATGGCTATTAGATTAGGCCGATCTATCGTGGTATAGTATCTTTTTGTCTTTGTCTTTTACCCTTCCCCCTGAAAATTAAAAATAATAAAACTGTTAACCCCCCTCCATTGTGTTATGTAGTTTCTTTAATTTCCTGGTCACGTGGGGCTGTCTTAGTTACCTTTTTATATGTCGTTTTTTTCCTTTTCCATCTTTAGCCAGCTTTCCCTGACGATCCATTTAGGAGAAACCTATGTAGGCTCATTAGGTTCTATTATATATATATATATATATATATATATGTGTGTGTGTGTGTGTGTGTGTGTGTGTGTGTGTGTGTGTGTGTGTGTGTGTGTGTGTGTGTGTGTACGTAAAAGGTATGCTATGTTTATGAGTAAAGTGCGCATATCAAAAATAGAACGCGTGTAAATATAAAAGTGGGAAGAGAGGTCAACTTTGGTTGTCTATTCCATGCTTGAATGCAGTCTTTAGGTAGTGTGCGTCGTGTTTTGGCTGGACTATTTACATATGCTGGTCAATGGTGAGTTATGAGTAGCGGGCAGTAATGGTTACGTTTCAAAACATTTATCTTACACAAAAAAATCTAATGTTAAGAAAAACGTTTTAATAGAAGTAGATTGATTCACTTACAATCCGGTTCACTCTCCTGATTGGTCTTTCGAAAACGAGTAGAAATTTATTTCTTGTTTCCTGCTTAAGATTGGTTTTCTCGTTCCTTCTAAAGTGTTTTCATTCTATTTTACTTCCAGCAGCCATTTTATCTTCATTCCAATTTTTGCCTTGCTTCGGGTGAGATGATTAAAATATATTTTTTTAATCATTTCACGATAAGAAAGTTGGGGCCGCCACTAATGTGCAGAGAGTTACAATGATAGAAAAGACTATGTTCAGAGAGTATTGAAGAAAAAAAGATGAATGAGATTCAAGAAGGTAGAAGATGGCAATTGACGTTTCATTTAAATGTTTCGAGATTATAGCTATCCGGAAACCAAGTAAACGGAAGGGAATTCCACAGTCAAGAAGTTCGAGAAAAAACGGTTGGAGTAGAAGTGGTGGTTATATTTTAATTATTTCGAAGGTAAAAAAATGGAGCCTACATTCCAATCTAGTCAGTCAATTAAGTGTCGTATGTGATACACGCTTGGACGATCATATCTCTTTCAACGAATGACTAACTAACGAGTTCTCCGCAATAGGCTGCCATTCCTTTCTGTGGTAGACTGGTTACCAACCAAGGATACAGAACATGTCTTGTTATTTAACCCATAGCTAGAGGGAAGAGACAAATTAATGCCTTTCTAAAGGTTATTTGCGCGTAAGTTAATGTAAATAATTGAGATGGAACTCGAACTCGGCTTTCTGATCTTCTCATTCCGAGCCGATATCTACTGCACCGTAACACACATCCAATCTAGTAACACGCTGAAATCCACATGGACGGGACACCAGGACAAAAAGCTCGTCAAAGAAATTGCAATTAAAATATTTGTAGAAAAGACAGATGGAAGGCACGTCACGTCGGTGAAAAAGTGACTGAAATCGAGTTGCCAGGTCAGGACTGATTACATTGCAGATCATTCTTTGGATTTTATTAATTAAATCAATAATCGATATTAACGATGCAAATAGAACATTATGCAAAGAACATAGCAGGTCAAAATCCAGTTTTAAAAGTCTACATGTCAATAACATTGATACACGCTTGTATACATGCAGTTGTACTTAGCAAGTGTTTGTATATGTGACTAGCAGTGTAGCCCGGCGTTGCTCGGGTGTAATGAAAGCTTTAAAACTAATCCATGGTCCTGGAGTTTAGACTCTTTGGACGTTGGCACGAAAGACTAAAAAGCAATAGTTGTTTCCAGTTAAAGCGAAACCGTAGACTGAAAGAAAAATGAATGGAAGTAAGTCCAATTTTGATTTCCTGGTATCGATATCAAATAAGTTTTTTTCGTCGTAAACTGAATTTTGAAGGCTAAATAAGTCCTCTAAGTAAATGGTTTCATGGCTGAGACTAAGAACTACAATTATACCTACTTAGAGCCAAACCCGAAGCAAAAACTAAAATAAAATGTCTGAAAAAAATACAGACATACAGGCAGATAAACAGACACACACACAAACATCTTGCCTTTTATATATTATCGATTTTCTGCACTATTGTAAGAACTGCAACCTTGAAACTTCTGAATATCGTTTCTTATGTCTTTGTCTATGAGTGTATCAAATTTGATTAAAATTGGACCACTCCTTCTATAACCCGATTTTTTCGATTATCGATTTTCGATATTAAACGGAGGTACCTCGACATGTGGATGTACGTTGTGGTACAGTGGATATCGGCTCGGAACGAGAAACCGGGGAGCCGAGTTCGAATTCCAATTTAAACCATTGTATTCACTTACGCGCAAATACCCTTGGGAAAGGTATTAATCCATCTCTTCCTTCCAGTTATGGGTTAAATAGCAGGACAGATTGGGTTCTACAGCCTTGGTCGGCAGCCAGTCTACCACAGAAAGCAATGGCAACCTACTGCGGGATAATCTTCTTCCCAGTCAGTCATGTCTCTTTCGAGACATGATCGCCCATACGTGCATCACGTATGGCACTTAACTGACTAACTGACTGACCTCGACACAAAACCTAGCTAAGAACATTCGCAGACGTTTATAGTACAACTGTGTAAATTTTCAAGAAAATCGGTTCAGCTGTTTCGGAGTCTATAGGTAACGGACACCCACACAGACACACACACATACACACACACACACACACACACACATACACACACAAAGTTTCCATTTATAAATAAATTTAGATAAAAATCACAGTTATTAAATAGTTCAAGTGCAAATTGGTGAAAAGTACTTCATCAAGTTTGATCAAATGAGAATAAGATAAAGACTTACTTTCTTCTCGGTTGAACTTTTCAACACACCCTGTAAACAAAGGCGATTGCGTCGCTGCTGTTATTGACCCTCATAAGCCGCAGGTGTAAACACGGAACTAAGCCTCGATAAGATTCCCTTTAAAGCTTTTGCGGGCAAAGTAATAACCTGTCAAAATTGTAGCAACGGCCAAATGTCTCCCATGGTGTCGATGCAAAGCCACCATATGTGTTTGTTCGAAAGAAATCAGCCAGTCATATTGGCTTTCTGTGGAAACACTGAAACAAGGCCAATACAGACACACACGCACACATGTTTACATGTACGCATCAATACATTCCGATTCTATAATGCAAGTCCGCCTTTTCTCAATAATTTCTATCAACCAACCAATGTTGCTAGACCTTTCATACTTATAGATATATAATAAATATACTTTGTAAATTTCGGTTCATGTTATTTTTTTATTTAAAAACTATATCTACTTTGATGGTGTAAAATCTTCTTATGCAAATCAAGTAATGTTCATTGTATTGTATAAAAAATACAGGGTGTGTGTAAAGAATTTCCCAACTGAAAATTACTTGTAACGTTTGTTAATATGATGTGACACAAGACCGAAAATAAGAGACACCCAGTTATAATCGAACTTTCTAGTCAGTTGTAATTGTTTCAGTGAGTGAAGCTTGTTAACCATTACACGATATTGGAGAACCGGAATGATTTTCTAAGCATGCCTTAGATGTCGCCCAAGACGAAAAGTGCGGGCCTTTCAATGAGGACCGAACTCACCAATCAGCCGTAACTAATACATCGAAACAAGCTTGCATATTATCATATCATGTGGAAGTGCCCAAACATCACCCCATATGCATCAAACAAAATATATTGTGACACCTAAAGGGGTAGAATTTCATTTTCTGTTTTTGTATCAGGGTGACAAATGTTACACAGACGGACATAGTTCTTAATATTGCATGAGTGTGAGCAATTAGTAGCCTGTTATGAAGGATGATATGGAGCGTGCCATTCCATGGTTCGAGTGGCAATTGCTATGAAGAGTGGTATTCTATGGTACGAGTAATAATTGTTGTGAAGGGTGGTATTTCATTCATATTTCAGAGGTTTGCCTCTGAGGAAACAAGGGTTGCAAATTCGCCACAAAGTTCATGTGAGTTAGTTCCATATTTAGAAATGATAGATTCAGTAAAGAAGCTGGCCTTGAAAACCCCAAAAACCCACGTAGAGAAGCTAAGACGGGAAAGTGATATCAGTCAGTTAAGTACCATACGTGATACACGCTTGGGCGATCATGTCTCGAAAGAGACATGACTGACTGGGCAGAAGATTATCCCGCAGTAGGTTACCATTGCTTTCTGCGGTAGACTGGTTGCCAGCCAAAGCTATAGAACCCAACCTGTTCTGTTATTTAACCCATAACTGGAAGGAATAGACGGATTAATACCTTTCCCAAAGGTATTTGCGCGGAAGTGAATGCAATGAATTCAGCTGGAATTAGGACTCGGTTCCCCGATTTCTCGTTCCGAGCCGATATCCACTGCACCACAATGCACATCCGAAAGTGATATAAATACTAGAAAAGATCAAGTCGCCTAAATCAAATATCACAAGTAAAGATTTTCGGTAATTAAGGCCTTACAGAGAGACACTTGTATCATCATCATTTCCAGTTAGCAATAGTAATGCTTCAGTGATTATGAACAGGTTAGAATAGTCCGAAAGATTGGCAAGCCTAATTGTGGGTGGTAGATATAGCAAGCTGAAAGAGGACCTGACCCAAAAAATTGAGAGTTTTCTGTTACGGATCCTATATAAAAGCAAGAACTACTTCGCACTGAATAAGTATAGATAGAAGACTCATCGGCACACGAAGCTCCCGCATATTTGGTATTCCACTAAGACCTATAGTCTGCTGCATTGGGATCAGCATGCCACCCACTAAAGATATTTCTAGTGGATAGTCAAACCACTGACAGTAAAATCTTCATCCTATGTTAGAAACTCAGAACTTTGTAAAATTAACCCAGGGAGCTCCCATCCATAGCAATAGAATAGTATTATTGGATGTATTGAGCCTGTTCAAAAGATTTCCTACAGATGAGGCATTTACAGTGGTTCAAGACTGAAAGGAACCAGGACCTTCTCTAGAAGAGCGTACTAACATTTCGATAGATAATTTGATGAAAATGTTGACGTTCTGTATACAGACAACATTCTTCTAGTTAGTCTGACATATACCAACAGGAAAAAGGCTTAATTATGGGTTCACCGTTCTCACCAGTGATGGCAAACATATATATGTAATACTTCACGTAAATGTTCTTAGAAACGGCATCACTAAAGCCAACAGCATAACTTAGAAACGTGAAGCTTTTATACTTTCATCGAATGGAATGACACTTTCATAATCTGAGTGCACCAGAAAGCTGTACAAATACTGTTGGACCGTATGAACTGTTGTGGAATCTTCCCTTTTTGTATATAATAATGAACTCGACTGAGTGTGCATATAATCCTGCCATAGAGAGAACAGCAGTTGGGATCTGGAATCACAGTTGTAGTTGCAGTTTACAGTGGAGAGTAATCGTAGAGATCCGTTACAGTTATCGAAGAGTTGCGACGGATACCGAAGTTACCCAGAGATCAGATTAGCTCTGAGCTCCACTCAGCTAGAATAAGTTACCCGGACTTACTATTTCACGTCAAGACTTGTATATATTTATTTCTACTAATAGTATTCCTTAACCCTCTAGGGCCATTCGTATCATATTTGATACAGTATGAAAACAAGCCTTGAAAGAAATATTTTCCTGAAAAATTTTTTAAGAGAAATATTTTATAAATTTCAAATGAAAG
The DNA here is from genome assembly GCA_037127315.1 of Ascarosepion bandense. NCBI lineage: Eukaryota > Metazoa > Mollusca > Cephalopoda > Sepiida > Sepiidae > Ascarosepion > Ascarosepion bandense. The sequence continues at coordinate 1,235,508 of JBBBDQ010001856.1, forward strand.
CAGTACTGACTGCTCAGTCAATGAATACCAAATGTTTCCTTATAGGGAAATACCAAATGTTTCCTTATAGGGAAATACTGTATCAAATATGATACGAATGGCCCTAGAGGGTTAAGGCTTCTACTGGACATAAAGTGGGGGATCAGTTCTTTATTGTTATGAAGTAATAAACAGATCCCCCACTAATATGATTCGAATGGCCCTAGAGGGTTAAGGCTTCTACTGGGCATAAAGTGGGGGATCAGTTCTTTATTGTTATGAAGTAATAAACAGATCCCCCACTAATATGATACGAATGGCCCTAGAGGGTTAATTGACTAACCCGCGTTCCAGTTTCTATATTACGTTCAATATAACCTACTTTTTCTATTTCCATCTGTTTTTGTTGTTTATTATTTTGTGCGGTTCCTCATCCGGGATCCACAACATGAACTCAATAAGACCTTCGATCAGGTTAACAAAGGAAGAAGAAAATTATCAGCTAGTCTTCGTAAAAGCACTAATAACGCAATCAGAGAATGAGTTTAAAAGATTCTTGTAACAAAAGCCAACCTTTCCAGGAGAGTAACTCAACTTCAATTCCTACCATAGATAAAATGTGAAAAAAAGGTATCGTCCGATGCCCACAACAACCAGGCAAAAGTCATTTGGCTACTCGGGCATTATACTTACAAAAGATAATCAGTATCAAGCATAGCCTTCAGAAAACAACTGCATTGCAAACATAACATCAGCGTCTGCAGGGGTAAACAGAAAGAAGACCAGGAAATTATCACAGTCTGTCGATATAGCATCGAGGGCTTATAGAGCAAAAATTCTGAAGATCTCCATTCCATACAGCATCAAGACAATATTCAGAAACAGTTCCATTCTACAGAGACATTGATGTCGAGTAAAGCCTAACACGAGAGAGAACATGAAAGAGAAGTGCACGTACTCCGTTCCTCGCAGGTATGACAAAGAATATAAAAAAGAAAAAATCGACCCCCAAAGTTAAGTCCGGAGAGACAACGAAAGTGAAAGGTGAAAGTGAAAACGAGGCGTTTGTGACGTTTTTTCTGGAAGTGAATATTCTCTCACCCACAAGGCCGTGCAAACATAAGACGTACTTCTTGTCACTGCTGAATTATTTTTTCTTCACTCGAAATCGAAGCGATGCGTCTCTTTTCACTTGTCTCTCGGTTTAGTACAGGGAAAAATTAAACAAAGGCCTGCTTATTTTATTTTTGTTAACAACTTGAAAAGTTTGTTTAATCTAGCACAAGGCTGTGAATATGCAAACCCTCATGAATGTCACTTCACTTCTGCAGTAATGGTCTAACCTGCCAGATTGTTCACAGTTACTCTACAATGAAGCAAGGCAAGGCTACAAATGTGAGGCACCTAGTGCGGACCTACCCCAATTCAGTATTAAGATCTTGTAAGATGAGTTTCTCAAACATTAGTTAAACATTTCTGTATAAAGGTTTCCAGTGTTTCTTAAAAAACTACAGAATAAAATATACAAATGAAAACTGATTTTTCGCCAGAACTTTTGCTCGCAACTAATGGTTATAATACAGTTCCTCTTCTCGTCATCTTACTGGATTTAGAAATGCGACAATTTGATTTATTTTTAACTCAGCTTGCCGATCTTGAAAACTGTGTAAGGAAATCGGCATTTATCCTATTTGATGATGGTTGTCTTCTTCAAATTCAATCATGTCTTCGTAATTTTCTTCAATTTGATCACATCGTCTCCAGTGAGCGTTTGGCTATAAATTGAAGTCAATAAATCGTTACATGAAAGACGACAAATTATGAGGTTCGATTTTTTTTTGTACAAATATCATAATTATTAAAAGCAAAATAACGTGAGTCAGTTTGCTCGTTTATTATATATATATATATATATATATATATATATATATATTGCTCTTTCTTTGGTATTTTTTGTCTTTTTTCAGTCATGAGAAATCTGATGCTTTTAATCAATACCAACGACAAGCACTCAGGACATAGTAATAAATAAATCAATCTGCTATTTCTGAAAACGTCAAACTGTCATCATCTAAAAATATCAATATTGATTCAAATGAACAGGAATCAGAGATACGGAAAACGTACAAAAAACATCAAAGAAGGGGGTGCTGAAAAGCTAAAAATTTGACACAAATCCTGAAACATTTATCTCTATGACAACTTCACTTATGCAATAAACTATTATTATTATTATTATTATTATTATTATTATTATTATTATTATTATATATACATATATATATATATATATATATATATATATATATATATATTCAAATGTTTGGTCGAATAATTTAGACACATTAGGCCTATTTACTTTTATTTTAATCCTCTCATATTCACGGATTAATGTTTTCCTGTTGTAATTAGAACCATCAAGTAAGGCGCCGTAATTTTCTTTATTCTTTTTATTTTCTCAAATGTTTCAGTCTCATCAAAAATCATCTTCAGGGATGAATGCTTAGACAAAAGTTAATGTAGTTGATATATTGTGTTTTTGGTCTGTGCATGTGCATGATACACGTTCGTTAATTTCAAAATTATCTTTATATAGGGAGTCAACTTGAGGATTATTTCGGAAGATTGAAAGTACTTGGGAAAATAAAAAGAATATTATATATATATATATATATATATATATATATATATATATATATATATATATAGTTAGTTAGTTAGTTAGTTAGTTAGTTAGATAGTGAGTTTGTGACCCTAGATTTCATATTTTTGCGATCGTCAGACAAACTCAGAAAAATGATCCAGTGAAGCCTATACTATGCAAGCAGAAAGTGAATTTCATAAGAACCTTGCATTCATTTTGAGATATGTGAGCTTTATTTTTTTCTTTTTACGCTCCCCTGGATCATTTTTCTTTACTTACGTATTTTAATCGTAATTTTTTTTCTCTTTCTTAATTTTACGTATTTATAATATTCGTAATTTTAAGCATGTTCCAGTACTGTTTCCAGTTTTTTTTCTCTTTCCTAACCAATCTGTTATAATCAAAGTTGCCAACGACTGGTCCCCAACGAATCGTTAACCGAAAGGCAATCTAAGCCCTGATATTAAAAAAAAGGATGAACATGAAATTATACATATAAGTATAAATAATAATAAAAATAATAAAAATAATAATAATAAGTGTATAAATATATAATCATATATTTTAATATATAAAAATTATATTTCTACACATTTTCGTATTAGTTAAATAACTATTGAAAATTAATTTCAATAAATAGCATTCACCAATGAATAAATCTTGTTTCTACGTCACCACTATGCTTTCAATATATGTCATGTGAGTGTCAAATTTTCTAAGCCCTCGTTCCTCATATCGTAGAAATTTCAAATATTTCATTCTGATTCTAAATACAAATGTCTTTTTTGTTTCCATTTCTCTTAATATTTTCTCGTTGTTAACTGTAGATGATGACTAAGATAGTCTCAAGTACTTGAACAAAAGAAGAAAAACAGGAATTGCAGACAGTTTTTTCGCAATTATAATCCCGATATACAATACATAATGTAATCTTATCCTCTGTATTCAGAATACAACCTATGTCTTCTTTCTGTCTTCTTTCCTTTTGGCGAAACCAATTGAGTAACGATATTTTTATGACGTCTCTTCTTTCTGTTTTTTTTTTCCTTTGTTTCACCAATGAAACCATTTTCTCGTTTTGGGTGGAACCTTATGGCTCCAATTCCTTTCTCAGGGAAATTTCAATTTCGTTATTTCTCATAATGAACAAACTTAACCTTTGCACTTGCCAAAAACACAATTTCTTTTTTTCTGCGTTTGTGACAACTTTTCTGTCATTCCATGTGTTTTGATTATATTCTGCATCAATTTGTTAGAAAAATACAAACAATAGAATTTTCACTTTTATCAGCTGTGTCATTGAGAATATCAATTGAACCTCTCTTATTCATGCTTTTTCCGCTTGTCAATAACGGCCGATTGATTCAATGACCTCCTCTAACCCGGCTGGTTAGATTCTGTGCAAAACAATCTCACCTGCACACCTGCAATCTTTTAATTCTTATTTATTTTCAGCTTGCAATCTTTCTTTTTTTTCTCACTGTTCATAATGGAACAGAATAAATTTATTTCCTCTGTTCATATTGAAACAGAATAAATTTTTCCAGTTAGTTCTTTTCGATCTATAAGAATTAATAACGCAATTTAATATAATTTCTTCCGTTTAATCTGTAATAATTAATAATACAGACTAATATAATTACTTCCGTTCCGGTCATGCTAAGTATAGTGTTACAAATATAAGAAGACTGAGTTCAAACATAAAACACACTGTCGTCATTCAGTCTTGATCTCTTGTATCAAATACTGCTTAAACAGATAGATATAGATAGATATATCATGTCTCTTCAAGGCATACAAAGTTGTAGTTCTCCACATCTGCCGAATTTTTTTTCTTTCAGAAGGCATTCTAAAGTTTAAGCTAAAAGAAGACAAGAAATTTCAATTGAAGTTTGAATTTTGCTGATTTCCAGCACGGGAAAGTATGAATCCAGGCCTTTGATGGACAGGAAATTATGGCTTTATATGTTTCCCAAGAGAATTAGAGATTATTGAACACAAACCTCCACAAATGAAATTTCAATCCGATCTACTAATTCTGCTCTATGTTTTTTCTCCTTGTTTTTAATCGTTATCTCGTGACTCTTCTCGAATAAAACACGTGTTCCAGGCTAAAGCTTACTGCATATCATATATAAATATCTGTAAATTCACCTGTGCTTTGAAAACTGTTGCCATATCTGGTTTGATGCTCCTGCGCTATATCTCAATATTCTTGACAAAATCCAAAGAAATGTCTGTAATGCAATCGACCTGACCAAGCATCTCGTCTACAGTCACTTTCTCGCCCACATGAAGTGGCTTCCCTCTGTCTCCTCTAAAAATATTTTCTTGGCAACTGTTCTGAGGAGCTTTTTTTCCTCAGGGGCCCCAACTACATGAATTTAATCCCGCTAATAGAAAGGCAATTAGGTATCACTGTTTTACTGTTAAAATAGCTAGATACAACCGCTAATTCTACTCTAGCAGTTACTTTTTCTTGCACTTCCCACCTGTGAAACTCTCTTCCGATTTCTTGCTTAACCACAATCTTCAAAAATTAAATTCAACGTCGATAGCCATTTTCTGTCTTTTTGGGCCCTGTTTCCTCTCCCCATTCTCAGTTTCCTCATTCTCTTTCACTCCTTGTAACCAATTATAGCCTTGCTTGGGGCGAACCAAGGAAAAAAAGAATATTGCAAAATACTGCGTATCAATATGAGTCAGTCAGTTAAGTGCCATACGTGGTAAACGCTTGGGCGATCATGTCTCAAAAGAGTCATGACTGACTAGGCAGAAGATTATCCCGCAGGAGGTTCCCATTGCTTTCTGCGGTAGATTGGTTGCCAGCAAAAGCTATAGAACCCAGTCTGTCCTGTTATTTAACCCATAACTGCAAGGAAGATACAGATTAATATCTTCCCCAAGGGTATTTGCGCGTAAGTGAATGCAATGAATTCAACTGGAATTTGAACTCGGCTCCCCGATTACTCGTTCCGAGCCGATATCCAATGCACCACAACGCACATCCATCAATATGCGTAAACTAATAAAATAAAAGGGGTTATATCCTCTTATTAACGTTTTCTGATCATGTGACAAATTCTTCGGAGTTTTTTCCTGTATGATAAAAAAACCAACATCTGTTTTCTATACAATAAAAAGCAAAACAAAAATTAGGCCCGTGAATTAAATAATGTGTTCACTTTAAAATTCCCTGATTAACATGCACTTGAAGAAAGACGAAAAATACAACAGCTGAAATCTTAGTAACAATGAAGAGGAAGACAACAGTCAGAATACAAATCATCTAAATAATGATAAATACTCATTTTAGAAATTCAGAACGAAATATAAAAATATCTTTAGGAATATGGTTAGGTTTTGAAGGCTGCCACAATGCGTTTAGTAAAATAAAGGAAGGGAAATAATTGTTGGGTATCACCTATTTATTATACATTAATATTTCGAGATTAAAAACTCATCTTCAGAATGTTGAACTATTTTTGTAATTATTTTTTGAAGATTTTTTTATAATCTTTTCTAAAGAACATCATGGTGAATTGAAGAAGGCTACAAACTTACTGAAAGTAAAGTTTCATCGTCAAAACGTTGAGGTTATTAAGATGAATGATTATAAAAAATTATTATAAAAATAATTAAATTATTATAAAAAAAAACTTCAAATAATAATTACAAAAATACTTTGGAGATCTCGAACTAGAACTATACGCACATAAACACGCACACAAGCAATAGTAACAAAAGGCCCTCTTCCACTTTGGCAGGGGGTCAAACTAACAGTCAGGTCAACACATACTTAGATAAACGATATATCAAAGCAGACTGATACCATCAGACCATAAAAATCCCAACTATCAATCACACATACACACACCATAAACACACACACACACACACATATATGATCTAGCACACACACACACACACACACACACACACACACACACACACACACACACACACACACACACTGCAATTAATAACAGCAGCAGCAGCAGCCAAGAAGGACCATTTGTTGAAAGGCGTGGACTCAAACACAATCTCTTCTAATATTCTGAAGATGAGATTTTAATCTCGGAATATTAATGTATATTAAATAGGTGATATTCAACAACTTATTTACCTTCCTTTATTTTACAAAACACGATATAACCGTAAACTATAAGCAACATCGAGCCTGATCAGTACTTCAATGGGTGACCATTTGAGAATACCAGGTGCTGTAAACGTAAGGATCAAGAATGGTCCATCTGTCCTCCAGGTTTGGGGATTTGGGTGCAGCGCTAACAACCCTGCCTCGTAAAAAACAGTTTGTTACAGAAACAGCAACAAAAAGTTGCTGCCCTATGCACCATCTGGGTGTGATGGATAAATGATGATGATGATGATGATGATGATGATGATTTTACTGAACGCATTGTGACAGCCTTCAAAACCTAACCATATTCTTAATATACACAATGCTTTAAGCAAATTGCAAAACATTCTTAAAAATATCTTTGTTACCCCAGACAATGTAGCATTCATCAAAAAGCACAAATTTATTATAGTGAAAACCTTGGTGTTTGGATTACATCTTGAAATATAGGCCAAGTTTGCAGTATTTACCCTCTTCAAAACATAGTGTCAAATTTTTGTCTCTAAATGTAAAATAAATACCATGTTTTATTATAGCCTACGAGAAACTGATGTTCATATTTAAATTCATCTTGGATAATAAGGAAATATCTTTACCGGAACAATTACTTATTTGAAGTAGGCCCAAGAACACATCGGCTGATATATATTGATGCAAATAATACGGCTGAACATACTATTCCGAATAAAATCTGGAATAAAATTAAGACGCCATTGTTGTTGAAACCCACTCAATTTGTTATGTCCTAGTTAATCGATTGATCGATTAGACCTCTACAGAAATTTAGTGTCATTTTCGATTAATGGACAGAAATATTTGATATAATATAAACGAGAACAGGTTGGAATCGGAAAGCGAATACTGAAGAGTGAAGAAAGGCGTGTATTAGTATAATTACAGATTGGAAACATTACATCAGAGGCCGAGAATTTGCTTCACCACATCTATCGACCAAAACTTTAATTTACAAATGACCATGTCTTGCTAATCATTGAACATTAGACCAGCTATTCCCAAACAGGGGGAAATTTGAAGATACCAGGGGGGAAATAATCACACTAACTACTAAATTAAAAAAGTCTCAGATGAATTTTCTCATGTCTGAGAGAGAGAGAGAGAGAAAGAAAGAGAGAGCACCTGTTGTAGGTGGGTGGCGCCGTAACTACCACTTGGTTCACGTTCAAACATGAACTCTGAAGTGATGGCGGGGGTGGTACGGGAAGAATTCTGGGTTAAAACATGTGCCCCGCATATTAACCCAGAACCCTTAACTGAGCAACAACGCATTGAAAATCCTCATTCTGTTTTTCACAACCTACATTTGTGAGTCAGAATTTTCTACTTTACTCACAATCAAGCCCAAAGCACAAAACCGACTGGACGTGGAATGTGACATACGTATGCGCGCTTGCCAAAACTAAGCCTGATATTGATAGACTGGTGCACAAGAAGCAGCATCACCCTTCTCACTAATTTAATTCTGAAGTAGAAGAGCAAACAAAAGTTCTTTTATTTGTGACTAACCGCTCTCTATGGCTATGCTTAGTTGTTACTAACTGCCCTCTATTCACTTTGCTCTGTAACTATAAGTTTATCAGTATATATATACATTTAAAAAATAAACTAACAAATAGTCTCAGTGTGTTTTAACTGCTCTTTCTCTCATACACATGAAGGGGAAAATCTGGATGGTTGAACTGAGTGTAGGGAGAAATGATAGAAAATTTTGGGAGCCACTGCTTTAGACAAAGATTAAGTAACTATATCGAGAAATCAAATAGAGCATCTACCTCATGTCTGAAATAGTTATATATTCTACATTGGAGCCAGAGGTCGGTGTTCGAATCCGAATATGAAGTCTATATTTTTACTGCTGGTTTTTAAGCAGGTATCTTCTTTCCATATTGAAGAGATTGATATGACATTACTTACCTCCTGTTTTCTCTTCATCATGTTTTGTGTTTAATAATTTCATTTAAATTAATAACTTCATTCTTAACATGGTCACGTTAAGAGTCAATAGTTATATATCCGCCATGTTCTCATAATTTCCCACTTCTTACTTTCGTATCACACACTTCATTCACTGTCCTTTTACCATGCGTGGCTCGTAAACATTGTAAATTATACTTAAGTAAACATTCGTGTCACCACCTATACTGTAGCCGTATCAGTGTGTCTAGAAAGTAAGACTGACGGAGTCTATGACTCTTCAGACTGGCTTTGAATTTTTATTTCACTTTCTAGACTATTTGCCAATTAATTCTAGCAAATCCAGTTTACTCCGTTAATAACTCCAGGAAGGGATAGATTCATGCCTTTTCAAGAGTATTTGTGAAAAAAAATGAATACAACTGTATCGACTGGCATTTGAACCCGGCACCTTATAACCACTGCGCTACGGGCACATCCGGAAGTTCTATTTATTCTGTCGCTATGACAATAGAGTAGCCGAAGAAATTCAAATTCCTTATCCTATCGATTTATGCTAGAAGATCTTGTTCCGATTTTGTTCTGTCATCTAAATGAGTTGCTGGTTGTAGAAAGATACAAGTCCAAATAAATCAGGCAATAAAAAAACAAGTTTGGAAATAAAGATTGAAAGAGAGACTTTGAAAGGAAGAACGGAAATAAAACGACATTTCTTAATGTTTATTTTAAATCGTGATTTAGTTTTTTCCGTTTTTTTTTTGTTTTTTTTTTGTTTTTTTTTGGTCCTGAATAGTTATTTATTATTAGTTTTTGTTTTTTTTGTTGTTGCTTTTTTTAATTTCTCTAAGCCTCGTTTTCGTTTCTGTTTTCTTTTTAATTGATATATTTATTTTCCCCTTTGTCTCAAGTTTGTTCTAAACAAAATCGACATGATTGATGTACTACAATTAGTTTTATTTTTTATCTGTCTTTCTTTTTTTTATTACTTTTTTCTTTTCGGAAGTTTTGTTTTTATTTTCCCTTTGGTTTTTCGTTCTTCTCTTTCGTTCTGATCAATTTCTTCATTACTTTATGTTCCGAATTAAATTATTTCTTTTTATGTTTCTTTCTTTTGATTTTCGTTCTTTTCCTTTAATCTTTCACCTGTAATTTTTTGTATAATTCATTCATAATTATTGTCTTTTTTACATTTTTCATATATTTTTCGTTCATCTTTTTTCTTGTCAGTTCATCGCTTCTGTTTCTCTCTCTCTCTCTATCTCTCTCTCTCTCTCTCTCTATATATATATATATATATATATATATATATATATATTCTAAACATATACTTACAAATATAAGAGACAATGAGTGTCTCTTATGTTTAATCATGAGCCGTTCTAAACATCGTATTTTGGCTTAATTTCAGGTGAAAAAAAATTCTCCAACATTTGGATAATTTTTTAAGTTGGTTTTAAGCTTTTGATCTCACATGAGCAATCTTCAGAGCAGTTACAAGAACGCTAGCATAAAAACATCCACCATCAGCCTTGTGTTGACATAAAACTTTGTTAAGCAACAATAACAGTTCCCAAAAATAGTAAACGCAGTTCGAAAATTTGTAAAAATTTCTATGACGTCACATCGCGTGAGAGCTCGAAATGATCACAGAACCATATAGTCAAATGCAATGTAATGTGTTCTGACCAGATTTAAACGTGATTTTATTAAGTGTGGGTTGTTCGGATTTAATGTAGCTGGCCTACCAATATCTGAAGGTTCTTTTTAATGTGTGTATGAGTGAGGATTATTGTATTGTTGACTAAAATCTGTCTAATATTACCTACATGACTATGTTCTTTTAAGAAATGTTGTTTAATTGATGGTGGATGTTTTTATGTTAACGTCCTTGTAACCTCTCTGAAGATGGCTCATGTGAGCCGAAAGCTTAGAACCAACTTAATAAAAATTATCCAAATGTTGAAGAATTTTTGTCTTTATTTTCACCTGAAATTAAAACCAAAATACGATGTTTAGAACGGCTCATGATTAAACATAATAAATATTCATTGTCTCTTATATTTAACAGTATATGTTTAGAAAATTATCTGCTGCCTCGATACACTATATATATATATATATATATATATATATATATATATATATATATATATATATTCTTTTGTTTCATTTGCCGTTAGTCTGTTTATCATTTTTCTCTTCTTTATCTACTAATTTGAGTTTTCTTTCTCTTCTTTATTTGTCGTTTTTACGCTTTCATTTATGCAATATATTTTTTGTATTTGTCTATACTTATGAGATAAAGTATTATTTACATTGTTCAGACTATTGTCCTTATCTTTATTGCCATGTTTACGACATTTCGGCCGTTCTACGTTTCGGCTTTCTTTAGCTACTAAGAATTTTGAAAGGAATCTTTTATTTCGATCAGTTGAATATATCATTCTCATTCCATGTGCGATGCCTCTTCCGGCTGTCATGTAGTTATCTCTTTTTAACTAAACTCTCTAAGCTATTTGTTGACCACTGCTGTAGTCAGCTATTGTCTCCAATGTCCCAGTGAATATAGGTATCTGTTAGTTCCAGTGACTTGACCAAAAGAGTTGTGTGTTCAATACCTGGCTACAGCAGTGGTGAACAAATAAATACGATCGCTTGTCTGTATCCCTTTTTGTGTGTCAACACCATTCTTAGTTTGTGAACGTTTTGCCTTATTTTTTACTGTTGCTTTACTTTGCATGTACTGTTTGCTCAAAATCATTTTGAGCATTTCTGCAAATTACATTTAACTATGGCCAATGACTCCACGACTTTGTCTAAAAACATATGAAAGGGCTTTCATTTTAAGTGAATATCAGTGTTGATTCATAATACAGGGAGCATTAACAAATCCGTAATGACATAGAAAAGTTTCAATGGCTTTGAGTTAAATTTGGATATTCGAGATATTAACAGGGAAGATTATCCATTCTGAGCGCGAATTTTTTTTTGCAGTGTTAAAAGAAACATAATCTGGTGTCGATCCTCAATATATGAAAGCTGAACAAGATCTATAACCATATAGTCTCTTGCAAAATTTGTTCAAAGCAATTCTTTTCTTTTTTATGAACGGACCACTTAATTTAAGTAGTTCACACAAATCTTATGTTTTATTCAATTTCAATGTTCTAAAAGTTTAGCTTTGCAATTTTTCTATTCCAAATGTGTTGATTCCTCTTTTTTGCTTCTTTCATGTTTTTATTTTTGTTATTTTATTACTTCTTACTTATCTTCTGATATCCTTTCTCCCTTTTGCTCAGTAAATTCCACTTGTGCCAGAATTAACAAAAAAGAAATACACTTCGTTCAAATTTAGATTTCAAGGATTTTCGATTATTTTATTTTATTTATTTATTTATTTATTTATTTATTTTTGCATGCAGCCATATTAGTTTACATCAATTTACATAATTATGCAAATTAGGAACAGCTGGAACTGAAATTAGAACAAGGTGTTCTATATTTGCTTTTGGAAAAAAAACCGTAATCCATCCCGTAACTCATTTTTCTCTCGTATTTTCTTTCGTTCAAACTCATAAAATCTAAACTTACGTTGCTTCTTTCTCCACAGTTTTTTCTCCACATTTTTAACTTTCTTTCATTCATCCATTGGTACATCCGGGAACGTCTGTAAGAATCAATGGTTAGCGAGCTGCTCTTGTTGGTTGTGAGTTCGACCTTTTTGCAAAACATGTATTTTTTGCCAAACTAAGTTCAGTTTAGTAAATGACGCATTCGTGCTTCTGTTTGCCTATATTTCTCACCTTTTTTCACACTTTTTTTCTTCCTTATTTCCTTCATTAGCATTTTTTCTTTCTCCCCTTTTTTTATTTCCCTTCAAAATCCTACCCCAATCGAGTTCGATCTTCTTATCTCTCTTTCTCAATTCGTCTTGATGTTAACAAATAATTATCCAATAATATACCTTGTTCTACCTTTATTTTTTTCTCTTTCTTAATTCATTCTTTACTCTTTACCATTTTCTCTCTCTCTCTCTCTATACATATATATATATATATATATTTCTCTCTCTCACACTTTTTTTATCTATTTATCCACACTCTTTCAATTCTATTTTCCAACCCGTGATCTGAATCCTTCTTACCATTTCTAGCCTAATGGCGTATCCACACCTTAAGAAAATATCTGTTCATAATGCAAGTTGTTAATTACTGTAAATAATCCCAACTGTTCGTTGCATAATAATGTTAGGAAATTTTATTTCACACCTAAAAACTTGCTTTGTGTTTATAAATACATCGAATCTAAATTGTAGTGATTTTTTAAAGTCTAACATACTCATTATTGTAATAAAAAACAGCTAAAATATATTTTCTTGCAAATGTCGAAACGAAAGCATCCAGTTCCCCAACAAAAGCCTTGTTTTTATTTTGTATAACGCATGCGCATTCTACAGGCTTACAAATGATTGTAATTTTTAGGCGTACCGCTGAATGCAAGAAAGAAAAATTAATATACCGGGAATAAAATTAAAAGCTGCATTCTTTCCAACTTACATTTTACGATTATAGAATTCAAATGTTAAATTGCTTCCAATCACATATGATACGGAATGCCTCAGTTTTCTTGAAATGACTTACATAATAAACAATTACGAGAAATCTTCGAGGGAATAAAATTCGAAGAATCAAGGTCTGAGCTCATTCATGTTTACAACAAGGTTCAAAACACGTGAAAGAAAAAAATTGATACCCCAAAAAGTTTAACAACTGAATGTTTGCTGATTCTCTTTGTAAGACATCATTTGTGATATCGATGTATACGATATCTGATCAAAAGATATCGGGACTGTTTCTATGGTAACGGAGCTAAAGTACGCCGACTGAAGCTGCTTAACATGAACTGACCTTTGGCTTTGTCTCGCATCCACACTAAGTTAACACATTTTCGCTTACTCCTGATATTTATAGCAGTGCTGGGAAGGAAAGTGTGTACACCACAGAGATTCTATCAGTGTGCAGTAGTTTTTGGACAAGGACAACATTCCCCAGATCCGACACCCAGTTAGCTACCTCCGTAAAATCGCTGAAAAAACAGCATAGTATGAAGGAAAAAGATCCCAAACTAAATAAAAACAATGTTTTATCGCTAAAATGTTTATGTTGTTATTAAGAGAATAGATCAAAGTGTTTTTTAATTATTTTTTCGATATTTTGGTAGAAATCTTGTTTTTCTTTCATCTATGAGTGATGTAATTTTTACAAGGGTTACAAGGTAATATTACTTAAGAAATATTAAAGGTAATATTACTTAAGGCTTACTTCACTTTTTGCCTGTGAAAAACACATTAATTTGGAGATTCTTGCGAAAATCAAATAATGGTCAAATTTTGATGAGAATTTCACAACTTATTCATCGAGGACTGAAATCATTTTTATTCATCGAGGACTGAAATCATTTTTATTCATAGAGACTGAAATCATTTTTGAAATAATTATTATTAGAAAATCTTGGTAAAAATATTTTCTTTTACACATGTTACCCTCTTACCAACTAATTTTCTAAAATGTCTAGAAATTCGTGATCCTTTTCCAATAAACCTTTAAATTTAAGAGTTATTGGGGAATGTTAATCAACTGTGTTTTTTTTTCTAAATTAGCCCATTTTTAGAAAATGTACTCTGAATTGTGAAAAAATGCAATGAAACTTTGCCATTCTTCAGTTAAATAAACTTTTTATTGGTTTTATAAACAATATAAATTAAGGATATCATAGTTTGAAAAGAAACAAACTTCAATGAATACATTTTTTAATAAGGAAAACTATTTCAACCGTCTTCTTTTGCAATAATTTACTATATTCTAACTATTTACATCATTTAAACTGTTGTCCTCATCTTTATTGCCATATAAACGGCGTTTCACCCGGTATACGCTTCCACCTTCTTCAGGTAATACATGTTGTAATTTTCAAACCAAACCCTTTATTTAGTTCATGGGTGGATTGTTCTAATTTCACTTGCCATGACTTATATATATATATATATATATATATATATATATATATATATATAACTGGCCAATTTCCAAAATAATGAACTTTCCTTGAAAAAAGAATTTCTAAATTTAATTTTCTGGATTAAGGTTTTGTTTGAAAGTTAGAAAAAATAGTTAAAAGTTTAATGACACTAATACTCACCTAGTGTTCATGATGTAATAAACTTTTGTTGAACTCTGAAGTAAGTAAGGATGAAAACAATGATAATGAGGATACCCGATAGAATCTTTTAGGAAATCATTTTTTTCATTTCCTACTGCACAAAACTAGAGAACATATCGAATGAAATCGAAGAAAACCTGGTGTGGATATAAAAATGCCATGATCTTTTTGAACATTGATAATCATGGCTCTCCACAGGTTTCTTTTCATTTATCATATATGAACTGCCATGCATTCTCGGGGAAATATATTAGAACAGTTTTTGTAGTGCTTTCTCCGAATTTAAAAATTCCTGGTTGCCACTTAAATGAGTCAAATATATACCGATATTTAATCCATAGCTGGGGAAGGAAGAGATGTGTTCAACTTTTTCCAAGTGCATTAGTGCGAAATTAAACATAAACTACCCAGATGTTGAACCTGGCACACCAATTCCACTTTCGATGCCGATATTTGTCAATATGATACTGAGAATGGTATTGGTAATTCTAACCGTTTCCTTATAAGGAAACACTCGGCATTCATCGATCAGTTAGTCAGTGTTACCGTCTATTTAAATTCATAAAATCTTTCAATTAAAATATTTCTTCAGGAAAATGGGTTCCTCAAGTCGATTATAATCTCTGTTTTCTTCCTAGCCTTTTGTTCAAAATAGTGTGGAATGCCAACATCTTTCGTGAAATTCATTATAGTTTTTAATATTCTTAAAAGTACTCAAATGATGTGGTTTCTATAATCTGGTATGATTATGTAGCGCCAATCTACGAGGTTTTACTAGTAAACCAGTTTGAACAATTCAGAATACAATGAAAAATATTTAATCACAAATCTTATGGCTGTCTCATAGTCGAGTAATGGTTAACGAAATACTCTTGGAGACCATAACTGTCAAGTAGTGAATTTGAACATCGCTGGATTCTCCATTCTTCTGCTTTGTACTAAAAACCTTAATGATTTATTATCGAAACGATAATAATACAAATATATCTTTCGAGTTTTAAATAAATTTTCATTTCAGAATATTTAACGATTATTCAGAATCGTTTAGATTATAACATTCTGACGCTCAATCTAACATGCACGCTCATAAATTCAGTTTAAAGAGACGCCATTTTTCCCAGATGAGCCACCATACCAATTAAACTCTCACGTGGTATGTATACGTTCTATCGAAGAATTATAGAAGTTCTCAAGCCATTTGAAGTTGGCCTTTCAAGACTACAAATAATCTGAGGCGCTTTGCAAGATCAGTTATGACATTCACCCCACCTCGATGACAGAAGTGAGATCAATGCAGAGTTGTTCGAATCGTTTTGAATTGATAACCGTATTTCATAATAAATGAAGTAACACCTGTCGGTTCAGTTATCTTGATCTGATGGAATTACCGAATTTCTTTGCACCTCTTCCTTTCGTTCTCTCTAGCTTACTCACCTTTTTCAACATATATATATATATATATATATATATATATATATATATATATATATATATATTACAGATAACAAAAAAAGGTAAGGAATATATAAGTATAAATATATGTGCATACGCACAGATAAACATCAATATATAATATATATTAATATATATATATATATTAATCAAGAGTGAATCAATGCTGTAGAACAAAGGAAAAATATATATCAATGAATAATTAATTTGTTTGAACATTATTTTTAATTGATACTCGTTTTTGAGTAGATATTCTGTATTTAAATCAACAGAATACAAATGTGTGTGTGTGTGTGTGTGTGTGTGTGTTAATTTGCGGGGTTACGCATACATACGTATCCATGGAATTGGGAGTGGGCTTTTAATGACTTTGTGGTCAACATCTTCGCGACTGGTCTCGATACCCACATCTGAGCTGACGCCAATATCTTTTTACTAATTTTTCTCTTCAGTTAAAAGAAATGCTTATTCCGGTAAAGCTTTTGTACCAAATGGAACGAATATTGCGTGGTCTGATGAAATGAGCTAATTTAGCTTATTGAAAAGAATTATAATATTTAACCAATTTAAATGACGTGTTGATATTTTTTCTTTATAAATATCTTATTGCTCCGGATAACATCCATTAGGTTATCTATATATATATATATATATATATATATATATATATATATATATTAAGTGAATCTTGCTGGATTATTCTCGCCGTTTATGGACTGGACATCTATACACACACACACACACACATACACACACACACACACACACACACACACACATATATATATATATATATATATATATATACTGTTTAAGTAAAAACAGAATATCTACTCAAATGCAAGTATCGATTAAAGAAATGTTCACTGAAATAAATTAAATATGTCAGTTGTTAATTAAATTTCGTTAATCTCTGGAACTTTCCGTAACATTGTCTGTTTACATTTGTTAATTAATAAAAATACATATTATCCTACGTTTTAGGCACGACTACTAAAACTTAGGATAATATGTATATTTATTATTATTAATAATAATATATTATAAAGAGTGCTCGATACAAACGTAGAGCGTTATATTGTAACAGCTGTTACAATGGTTTATAAATTCATATTGTCACTGCACAAAAAATTTAGCCTTTCGAAGTTACCTTTAGGTGCTTCACATCAGGTGACGTAGTTGAAATGAAAGATTAGATGGTGAAAACGGTTTATTTGTGGTGATATGATGTCTAAGTGAAAGTGGGTTTGGGAGCTTATTCTGATTCTGTCAGCCGTATTGTAGTCTTAGAGATATTGGTTAGGAGAGGTGGCTTAGTTTAAGACAGGTTTCTTATTTATCTTGTCTGGATGTGGTGGAAGTGGCGTCGTAGTTAATGAGAACGGTGTAAATATATGTGGTGTGAGATTTTAGAATGGTATAGTCATTCGTTCATGGTTCTTGAGGTGCTGCTATTTGGTTTGGAGAGGGTATGGGGTGACTTAGTTTTGGGCAGGTCGCTTTTTCGTTTAGTTTAGGTTATTTTTTATTGGGATATATGTTTTTTTTGTTTGTTTTTTTTGCAGTGTTTTTAGTTTTTTTATTTTACTACCATTTACAGATAGATAGAATTATCGTTGATGTGATGTGGGATTTATTTTCTTTTATTTTTACGTTTTTCTATTTATTTAAAGGACTCTGCAGGGTCCTCCGATCTCATCGGCTTATTTACACTATATAATCTTACTGCGCACCAAGACATAAACACACAAGACGACGGTCTCAGGAAAGTACAAAATTCCACACGTTTTAAAATAGACAAAATAAGAAAACTTATCCACAGAGAATTTAAAAGTTTAAATCTAAAAGTAATAGTTAACACAAATTTAAAAGTAGTAAACTTCCTCGATGTAACACTAGATTTAGTTAACAATAATTACCAACCATACATAAAACCCAATGAATACCCACTATACATCCACCCAAAGTCAAACCACCCCACTAGTATAATCAAACATATACCCTCCTCCATAGAATATAGAATTAGTAAAAACTCGTCCAGTGAAGAAATATTTAACAAACACAAAAGTCTCTACAATGAGTCCTTAAAAAAAAGTGGGTACAAAAACCAAGACATCCAATACATAACAAACTATAACCATAACAGGAAAAATAGAAATAGAAAAATCATTTGGCATACACCTCCTTTCAACCAAATGATAAACACCAAGTTAGGACAAAAGTTCCTGAATTTAATTAAAAAACACTTCCCCACCATTAACCCTCTTAGTAAAATCTTCAACAAAAATACACTTAAACTAAGCTACAGCTGCACAAACAACCTAGAAAAAATCATAACAAACCATAACAAATATATCCTAAATCAACACGCAGATCAGAATAAAATTGACTACCAAAATACAATAGAAGACAACAATAAAAACATATGTAATTGTAGAAACCCCAACAACTGCCCACTACAGAATAAATGTAAAATAAACTCAATAATCTATCAATGCAACATAACATCAATTGAAAATCCCACTATAAATAAAGTGTATATCGGATCTACTAAGAACACTTTTAAGCAGCGCTGGTACATGCACTTAACTTCATTCAAAAACAACTTATACCAAAACCAAACATCCCTTTCTGCATACTTTTGGAAGCTAAAAGACTCAAAACAGAAACCCAAAGTAAAATGGAAAATCCTAGAATAAACTAGATCTTGCAACTCACTTAACGACATCTGCCCTTCATGTTTAAGTGAAAAGCTACACATTCTAAAGTACCTCAACAGTAGCGAACTATTAAACCGTAGAGACGAATTAGCAGTATTATGCAAACATCTCAAATATTTCTCTTTAAAATTTAAATAAACAAAAAAACACCTCACCCACATAACCCTCAAAAAATGCAATAAATACACATAATCAACCCTCTAAATAAACAGAACAAAAAACGTAAAAATAAAAGAAAATATATCCCACACCACACCAACGATAATTTCATCTATCTGTAAATCGTAGTAAAATAAAAAAAAAACTATCGACACTGCAAAAAAACATATATCCCAATAAAAAAATAAGCTAAACTAAACGAAAAAGCGACCTGCCCAAATAATAAACCGGTCTAAAACTAAGCCACCTCTCCTAACCCATATCTCTAAAACTACAATACGGGGGATAGAATCTGAATAATCTCTCAACCTCACTTTCACTTAAACTAAGCCACCTCTCCTAACCAATATCTCTAAGACTACAATACGGCTGACAGAATCAGAATAAGCTCCCAAACCCACTTTCACTTAGACATCATATCACCACAAATAAACCGTTTTCACCATCTAATTTTTCATTTCAACTTCGTCACCCGATGAGAAGCACCTAAAGGTAGCTTCGAAACGCGAAATTTTTTGTGCAATGACACTATAAATTTATAAACCATTGTAACAACTATTACAATATATATATATATATATATATATATATATATATATATGTATATTGACGTAAATTAATAAATATACATAGGTGTTAATAAAACAGTGCCCAATGTACGGTGAAAGCTGTATTCTATATATATTGGAGTTTTATGCCTTATGCAATCATCAGGTGCATATTTCACACTCTTTTGAAATACCCTCCTGATGATTGCATAACACATAAAACTCTGAGTCATGCCATAGACGTAGGATAGCATATATATATATATATAGTCATCTGCAGACAGATCTGTTTCACTGTATCACAGCTCATCAGTGCGGTTAGACTCCAATAGTGTGTGTGTGTGTGTGTGTGTGTGTGTGTGTGTGTGTGTGTGTGTGTGTCCATAATGTTCGTTTGCACTTTAAAAAATCACAAATATAAATAAAACTATAATTTTTTTTAAATTGCACACGATCTATTTGGACACCCTATATATATATATATATATATATATATATATATATATATATATATATTATAATTGCTTACTGCAACTCAAGACTATTAAATTTCGGTGTACAATACACTATCATCAGGCAGTGGGATATGGTTAATTTACTTTGTCATATATATATATATATAGATTAAGATATTTAAAATAACTAAATTAAACTAATAATAAAAATGGGCCATCATATTAGGATTATATTAGGTTTACATGGCTACACTTTGCCCCAATATTCATGTCTCTTCACACACAATTTTTTACAAATATAATAACCTCCCACTCCACTATAATCTGTTTTTCTTTAGACACAACTCCCTCTTTCTATTTTCTTTTTTCTTTTCTTTTTATTATTTCACCACTCTCTCCCTCCCACTCTCCCACTCCTACTCTTTCTACCTCTCTACCTCTCTCTCTATCTCTCTCTCTATCTCTCTCTGCTTTGTCTCTTTATCTGTATCGCTTTCTCTTTTGCTTGTTTCCTTATCATTCTTACTGCCTTTCTCTGTATGTTTCAATCTTCCCTTCTCTCTCTTTCTCTCTATGTATTCCTCATCCTCTACTCTTTCACGTTATACTTCCTCCTCTCCTTAACTCATATTCACCCTCACACATTATCTCTCGATTTTCCTCTTGTCTTCCTTTTCCCCCCTCTCTGCCTTTCATTTCTCTTTAATTCTATCTCACTTTTGGTCTCTCTTTTTCTCCTTCAGTCATTCAGTCTCTTTTTTCTATTTCCTTCAAGTTGTCTTTCTCTCTTCCTCCTACACTTCCTTAATCTCTTTTCTTTGTCTCTCTTTTTCTCCGTCTATATTCATGTCCCTCTTCGCCATGATTAAATGACTCTGGACGATTTACGACGTCATCAATGGATTTATGAATCACTAAACAGCATTTAATAGAACCGGACAAGCCTCGAAGGCGAACGTAATTGTATCGATAATCGATCACATTTATTTCGAAATTGATTAAAAGCTCTGTAGCCTGATCAGTTTTCATTAATGACCGACTTTTCATAATTATACCGTCTGCACACCTATCTTTGCCACTTAATTGACTTCCATCATTGATCGATAATAGAAAATGTTGGTGACAAGATAAGACCGGATGATGACAAATTTTGAAATCACTCGCCTTTACAGAGGCGACATATCGAAATCACAGATTTTTTTTAATCGTATATCCCCGAGCAAGGCGGTACTGCCACTGATGTGCAGGGAGCTACATAAGAGTAAAAAGATTAAGTAGAAGAGAGTGAAGAGGAAGACGAACCAGTTAAAAAGGAGCAAGAGAAAGATGGGAATACAGGTGTGATGACAGTTGCAAAGGTGGAGAAAAATGAAAGGATATACGGGGTGGTGAAAGAACTAGAGTCAAGTGGTTAATAGATGAGTATTGACATTGCATTTAAATTCCTGTAGGTTGTAGCCTTCAGGAAAGCAAGAATATGGAAGCGAGTTCCACAGGCGGGAAGTGCGAATGAAGAAGCTGCAGGAGTAGAATTGTCGTCTGCATTTGGTTAATCTCACTGTGAAAGGGTGGGACCCAGTTGCCAATCTGGTTGCACGAGTAAACACCTGTTGCAGAGGCACCAGTGACCAGTGACTTAAGTTCGTCCCTGTAACGCTGCCTAAGTAGCCAGGTGCCAATGAATTTCGATCCCCATCGGACAATCAGCTTAATGAGACACATAACAAATAAAGAAACTTTGACAACGAAATCCGAAGTTTCACTTGGGATAGCCTTCTAAAAGCTAAGCAAAGATTTAAGAAATAGAACAAGGGCATTAGAAACAAAGAAAAGAGTACTTCTATAAGACACTACATGCTGAATAATTTCCTTCTAGAAAACTCGTTCTACAGAAGGATACTGACAATACCATGGATTCAGCATGTGAACAACGAGGAAGTCTTAAGAAAAACGAGGACCAAAAAGGCACTTATTTATTTAGAATCAGAAAGTGATAATTGAAATTTCTATGAGACATCAAAAGTAAGAAAGGCAAGTATGAAATGCGACACAAACAAGCCATCGTAAAGGTAAGCGTCACAGAGGAAAGAACGAATAACTAACTTTGTGGCAAGACAGAAAATGGAAGGAATAGTAAGGAAACAAACAAGATCTACAAAGCTAGGACATTGTGGAGAGCCATAATCAACGATATCCTGAAGAAACACACCACACCACATAGAAGAAGAGTCCCACCCTTTAACGAAACACTGAAATGTATTAAGAACGAAGTAATGTGTTCTGAATAGGGATTATAGTCAGTCAGATAAGTGCCATACGTGATACACGCTTTGGGCGATCATGTCTCGAAAGAGACATGACTGACTGGGCAGAAGATTATCCCGCAGTAGGTTGCCATTGCTTTCTGTGGTAAACTAGTTGCCAGCCAAGGCTATAGAACCCAATCTGTCCTATTATTTAACCCATAACTGGAGGGAAGAGACGGATTAATACCTTTCCCAAGGGTATTTGTGCGTAAGGTGTATGCAAGGAATTCAACTAGAATTCGAACTCGGCTCCCCGATTTCTCGTTCCGAGTTGATATCCACTGCACCACAACGCACATCCCAAAAGAGCTTATAGATATTGCATATATTTGAAAAGACAGTTGAAGTTTTTAGGATATGTAATGAGGAAGGAAGGCTTGGAGAAGCTGAGACTCACGGGTCGTATAGAGGAGAAGAGTGTCAAAGGAAATTTACGGTGGGACATACTTGATGGACTTGAACAGATGGATGGTGGAATGAGTATTAAGAACGACAAGGATGAGGAAGATGTGGAGGGCCATGATTGCCTACGTCTTGAATTGACACGGCACATAGAAGAAGAAGAAGATAGGTATAGATATTTTTGTAAATTTAGTTAGTTGGTACGTATAAGATTATCCTTTTTTTCTACCCTCTCTCTATATCGTCATTCATCTGACTTTTAACTACAGGCTGTCCATAAATTCCGTGTCCACTTTTAAAAAACTTATAACTTCATTTGTATTTGTGATAGAAATAATTTGCAAAAAATGTTATAAAGTTTAATATACCTAGTTTTAATTATAATTATTGAATAATTCTTCACCACAAAATTTGCAACAGTTTTTAGATAAGTAAAAAAATATTATTATTAAAATCATATTACCCCTTGTATTGCTAATGATGGAAGACATGTGAAAACTTATATAAAATTTCAATAAAACGTTAAAAAAATTTAGATTTACTTCTTTCTATTCTTTTCCTACAAATTATTTCTATTGCAACTACAAATAAAGTTATAATTTTTTTTAAGTGCACACTAACTTTATGGACTCCCTGTATTTTCATTCGCCTCTCATTTCATTAACTGCTTTTTCCTCTTGTATGATCTCGTTATTTTATTTCTTTCCTTCTTTTTTCGCTTCTGCTTCCAGGTTGTATGAAAGAAAGAGATGAATAAGAATCTAAGACAAAGATTCACACTCGCAATTTAGAAACAATTGTCGGTAAATCGTAAACGTTTACACGTACACAAAACTACTTTTAAATGGCCTTTTCTTGTGTGCCATTCAGAGATAACCGCTTTCAAAAGGATCTATGTTACAACCATGGCAATGTTGTAAATCTTACAGTTAAAAAGCCACAATAAACAGAATGGCTAAGAATGAATATTATATAATATATAAAAGATATAGAAAAGATGAAACGTTTCAATAATGTTATTTAGGTAAAATCGGTAGAAACATTCGACGATATATTAAATAAATACGCCCAAAAGAGGAAAGAAAAACTGCTAAAGAGAGAAAAAGAAAAAGCAATGACAAAAAGAAAGAAACACTGATTTAAGTGGAGAATTTCATCACTAAACGTCCCAAACAGCCAGTCAACATTTCAATGTGCGATGGGAGACCATCAAATAAGATTAGTGTCAAGTGATGGGTGCTTTTGTTGAGGGTGGCGAATAGAACTCACGGATTATGAATTGTGTTTGGACAAGATAACAGATGGATGGTGGTTATCAAAAGAAATCGAAGGAACATTCGACAATATGGCGTCGGTTAATGCTTGCGAAATACGCCGCTTTGTCATCAACACCCAAGAATAAACGCCGTTTATTTAAAGGCCAATCACCGTTCCTACTGCTTTTGTCTATTTGTCTTTTCACAAAACCGCAATTCTTGGCTCAGTAATCTTATATATATATATATATATATATATTAGTAAGAATAAATGTGATCGATTATCGATACAATTACGTTCGCCTTCGAGGCTTGTCCGGTTCTATTAAATGCTGTTTAGTGATTCATAAATCCATTGATGACGTCGTAAATCGTCCAGAGTCATTTAATCATGGCGAAGAGGGACATGAATTTTAGATATTCTACAGTTTCATG
The DNA here is from genome assembly GCA_037127315.1 of Ascarosepion bandense. NCBI lineage: Eukaryota > Metazoa > Mollusca > Cephalopoda > Sepiida > Sepiidae > Ascarosepion > Ascarosepion bandense. Next base: position 1,260,156 of record JBBBDQ010001856.1, read on the forward strand.
AGTAATACGTATTTCGCAGCAGGAAGCTGCTCGTCAGACTCAAAAGATACAACATTTAATAATATCCAAAATAATCCCGAAAATAGTTACGCATAGACGCTCACGTGCCCATGTCGACATGTCTGTGTATAACTATTTTCGGGATTATTTTGAATATTATTAACTGTTGTATCATTTGGGTCTGGCGAGCTGTAAGTTCAGGGGGGAAATACGTATTACCCATGAAATTGTAGAATATCTAAAAAATTTTCTAAGTTGTATTACTCTGTTAAATTAAATAAATAAATTTAACATTGAGTTCTTTTGAGTTCGTCTCTATCGGAATTTACCTGACTTATATACCAAGTATTCTACGTATATATATATATATATATATATATATATATATATATATATATATATATATAACGTAGAATATATATATATATATATAGTAAGGTTTTGTAATTTGCTTGAAGCATTGTGTATATTAGGTATATGGTTAGGTCTTGGAGGCTGTCACAATGCGTTTAGTAAAATAAAGGAAGGTAAAGAAGTTTTTGGGTATTACCTATTTATTAAACATTAATATTTCGAGATCAAAATCTCATCTTCAGAAGAGCTGGTGTCTGTCCGAGTGAGTCCGACCTATAACATGCATTTTCAAGGTAGCTATTCCGTCGCCACAGGAAACACTAACAATTTTCCATAATTTAGTAATTCCTAAATGATTTTTTAATAAAAGAAGAAAGAAACGAAATAAAAAATTGAACTTTCTTTTATTGATTCGGTGCTAGAAACACACGAAAAAAATGCATAAACAGAATTTAATACTGACGGATAGAAGAGGAAGATTGTTCAGCGCCAAATTCGCAAATGGGAATGGACTTTAAAATAGCGCTGGATAAAACATGTCTCTCTCAAACATGAAAAACGACATATATATATATATATATATATATATATATATGTATTATATATATATATATATATATATATATATATATATATATAAATACAAATATACAAATACTAAATCACGGTAATATAAACTGAAAATAGTAAACAGAAAATGTACAAATAATATAAACATAATAAGTAAAATTATATACAAAAATGTATAAAAACATTCAGTCACGACAAATGAAGAAAATAACAACAACTACCAACAGAAAAGATAAAACACATACACAAAGTTCACAAACACAAATATATACAAAAACACCCAACTATGACCCAGAAAAATAAACCGTCACGCAAGAAAACATATGAAACTGTCGAACCAATAAAAGTTGACAATACAACAAAAGAGCCAATCCAATATAAAAAAAATATAAACAAGCACTCATTTTTCGTGTACATTAAAAAAAAAACAAGAAATAAAAATAAAAATTAAAAACAAACAAAAAGAATAAGAAAAATTAACTCATCACAAACAAGACCAATCTCACAATATCACACAATGCTCAATGTAAAAAAAACAGGGAGCTAACAGCAGATAGCCCTGACGAGTGAGACATCATAACGGTGTTCTCACGAAACTTCGCAGTCGACATGAATCTGCTCAGTTAAAATAAACTCTTTTTGTTCCCAGTGAGTATAAAATAGAAAAAATCACTCAAATACAAAAATACAAAATACAAAAAATCCTAAAATACAAAGGGAGCGACCAAAATGCTCTTCTGTCTGCGGAGAGACGATTTTAATAAAAAATGCTAAGTGGACTGAGCTCTGCACAGGAACAATAAACTAAATGTTATCATGCCAAACACTCCTGATTAGTAAGTAAATGCTGACCAATGGTCGAGGTGTGAACAGACCAGGTACAACGGATACTGCAATTAAAAATACCTTGTCTTATACTTACAGGAAGATTTCCGATCTGGGATTCATGCGTTCTAAAATCTGTCTATTTAATCTGTGTGCGGACGTGAATAACTCAAAAGATAAAATGGTGTCAACATGAATAAAAGAAACTGCAAAAATGGAAGTAGATAGGGTAGATATTAAAAAAAAAAGACAAATGGATAGAGCAAAAGGTCGCTTGAAGAGTGAATAGTGGATAGTGACCGCAGCAGGAACAAACCAGAGAAAAGATAGATATGAGGGTGATTTACTACAGTATATTGATGGTCCTCATCGAAGAATTTGGTAAAGGCTTTTCCCAGTAGAATATAATCTAACTTAATAACTATTGACCTCAATAGTACCTTTGATCGCTTCAAAGGACTCCTCTTGGAAACACAACTCTTTATAACGCTTTCCATTTATTCCAAATTTTTCACCATTCCTCTTTCGGGTCTGCAATCAGCGGCCATGCTATATTCTGCAGAATCTGAACCCACGGCGTCGCAATTTTAGTCTTGAGTAAAGCCAGAAATTACAGGACCTTATGTGCGGGTCATTGACCTAAATAAATCTTCCGTATCTATAAGAATCAGAGACAACAACAGACAATCTGAAAATATTGCAACTACCAAGCAACAGCAATATTATTGAAAACAAAAACGAAATTCAGTTGCATAAAATCCACACGCCATCAACGAATCAATGCAGATTAATGATAGATATTCCTCTGTTTTTCTCTCTCGAGGATCCAAGTTCCGATGTTTTGTTGTCAAGCCAGTAACAATTAACAATTCAATAGAACGGAAAATACTTACGCGAAATTAATTAATGGCCGCCATGTTGTAAATAAACCGGAAGTAATCAAGTAGCCCCGATCTCACCGGATTCCACTGTTCCTTGTGGCAATGTCAAAGCAATTTTCACGGAACACTAGACAAACTTTACTACAGGTTGATTTAGCGGAAGTGAATAGCCAAACCGTTACACACACACACACACACACACACAAACACACACACACACACACATATATATAGGAACAAAATTTCATGATGGCAAGAAACAAAGTCAATTTCATTACAGGCATTTAAAGATGATGGAATAAAAAATAAGAAACATTTTTATTCTATCATTCGTTATTTCATCATCTTTAAATGCCTGTAAGTATGAACTTGACTTTGTTTCTTGCCATATATATATATATATGTGTGTGTGTGTGTGTGTGTGTGTGTGTGTGTGTGTGTGTGTGTGTGATATATATAATTTAGAAATGAGTTGTTTCCGTAACCTAGGATCCAACTTTACGGTATCTTCAGGCGATTTACAATAACTGATTTTACATTTTTCAAACGCTTGAACAGGAATTTTTCACGAACGTGCGACTAGAATTTTCAAACAACCGAAAAAATTTTCAAAATTAGGGAGGAGTTATTTAAGGATCTTAGAACACTTTTATCTATGTTTGTATGATCTTAGTAAATATTTATGGGTATGATTAAATTTTGACATAATCTTTGATCGTTCATTTACTAACTTTCTTTCTGGGAACAATGTAATAGCTAAATTTTCCTCCTGGCACAATCAGCATACGTTCGCAACTTTGTATGGTTTGGTTATTTTCACTATGTTCTAAATTATATCAGGGTCTTTTTCATATTTCAAAGCCAGTCTCGTACAATATTTGAGGTTTTCCAGTTCAGATATAGATTTATGATTATTTCATCTCGTCATCTGCGGACAAAGCTGAGTGCTTTGCCCGCAGATTCTCATCCAACTCCACATTTGACTCATCTGGAGTTTACCCTCCCGACTTCCCTATAAGAACTGAGGCCAAACTGGACGACGTATATATTACCTCGACAGTAGTATCTCGCGTAATTTCAAAACTTGACCCCCATAAGGCGAGCGGTGACGATGGAATCACGGTGATAGTCCTTAAGAGGTGTGCTCCTGAACTCTCCCCTGTCCTCTCTAAACTGTTTAACTACTGGCTTTCCTGCTTCCTGTTTTCCTGCATGCTGGAATTTCCCTTCAGTCGTTCCTGTATTTAAGAATTGTGGTGAACACTCGGACCCATCCAACTATCGCCTTATTTGTCTTCTACCGATATTCGGGAAAGTGTTCGAGGCCATAATCAATGCTGAAATAGTTCAACATCTTACTGCCCACAAACTCTTATTTGACAGGCAATATGGGTTCCGCTTTGCCAGGTCCACGGCCGACTTGCTAACAACCGTAACGGAGTACATGCTCCAGACTCTTGATGAGTCTGACGAGGCTCGCGCGGTTGCTCTGGACATCTCCAAATCTTTCGACAGAGTTTGGCACTCTGGTCTTCTATGCAAGCTACGGGGTTACGGTATTACCGGTCGCCTGCCTGACCTAATCCAATCTTTTTTAAATAACCGCAAAATGTAGGTCGTTTTGAATGGGCATGCCTCTTCATCCTACAGCATAAATGCTGGTGTCCCACAGGGCTCTATCCTGGGCCCGACGCTCTTCCTTATTTTCATCAACGACCTCCCAGATGAGATCAAGGGCCATGTAGGCATCTACGCAGATGACACCACAATATACTCCCGCACCAGTAAGAAACCTCTCGGGGCGGATAGACATAATCTCGCTGCTGACCTTGAACAGGATCAACACTCTGTGGTGAATTGGGGCAAGAAGTGGCATGTCAACTTCAATGCGTCTAAGACCAAGCTGTTGTCTGTCAACCATCACAGGCAACCTCTCCTGCCTCCCATAAGCATGGACCAAGCGATTCTCTCCCTGGGAGCAATACACTGCGCCTCCTCGGCCTTACCCTCTCTTCAGACCTCAAATGGAACCTCTATATCGAATCCATAGCTAAATCCACTGCTAAGAAGGTTGGCTCATTATGTCGATCCAGGATGTTTTTCCCGCCTGAATCCATCCTGCATATATACAAGTCAACCATTCCGTCCGTGCATGGAGTACTGCTGCCATTTATGGTCAGGGGCCCCTGCCGTTCACCTTAGTATTCTTGACTGGCTCCAAAGGAGAGTCTGTAATGTGATAGGTACTGACTTGGCGGCTCGACTGCAGCCACTTCCCCACCGACGAAATGTGGCCTCCCTTTATCTGTTCTATAAATACTTTCATGGCTTCTGCTCGGATGAACTTAAGTCACTGATGCCTCCTCAACAGGTGTTTACTCGTGCAATCAGATTTGCAACTGGGTCCCACTCATTCACAGTTAGGTTAGCCAAATGCAGACGAAAATTCTACTCCTGCAGCTTCTTTTCTCGCACTTCCCGCCTGTGGAACTCGCTCGCATATTCTTGCTTTCCTGATGGCTACAACCTCCAAGAATGTAAATGCAATGTCAATACTCATCTATTAACCACTGGATTCTAGCTCTCTCCCCACCCCGTATATCCTTCCCTTTCCCTGCACCTATGTAACTGTCATCACACCTGCATTCTCATCTTTCTATTGCTCTTTTCTAACTGGTCTGTACTCCTCACTCTATTCTAATTAATCTTTTTACAGTTATGTAGCCCCCCGCACTACAGTGGCATTTCCGCCTTGCTCGGGGTGAAATGATTTAAATATATATATATATATATATATATATATATATATATATATTCATGCGTTTCATGCGTTATGCAGTCATTAGGTGCATATTTCAAACTGACATTATTTAATACATTTGAATTTAAGTTCACGCGATTTTCTTGGGAATTAAATCTTATAAAGTTAAGTTACTACCTTTTATAACAAGATTAAAAATTGAAATATCCTACGGTTACATGTGGATAACAATTTAAATTTTTAATCTTAGTATTAAAAAGTTGTAACTTCATTTATAAGATTATTATTTATTAATAGGTTGTCCCAAAGGTTCGTAAACACTTGTAAAAAAATTGAAATTTTACTCGCCAAGTAATCTAAGGGACCAGAAGACGCAAAAAATTGAAATTTTACTCTCAAAAATAACAAAAATTATTGCTCAAAATAAAGACCATTATTTTCCAAAACTTTCTGCCATTGATCTGCAAACTTTCGGATCTGGTCAAAGTACCATTCAGTCGGCTTCGAATCAAAGAATTCTTGACACGCTTCCTCGACTTCATCAAACGAGTCGAATCGGCGGCTCTTCACAAAGTGTTGCATTGAGTGGAAAAGGCCGTAATCTGATGGAGCACAGTCAGGACTGTAGGCTGGATGTCGCAGAACCTCAACGCCTTCCAGCTCTTCAAACTTCTCTTCCTGGTGTGTGGCTTGGCATTGTCCTGCTGCATCAAAGCGCGCTTTCGGTTGATCAGAGCCGGATACGTTTGCTTCAACTTTTCGTAGACCCGCTCAAGTTGCTGACAGTAAAGTTCGGCACTGATGGCACAATTATTCGGAACCAAATCAAAATGCACGATTCCTTCAAAGTTCCACCAAACGCACAACATGACTTTCTTGCCGAATCGATCTTGCTTTGGAACCGACAGGGTCTCTTGCTCTTTCTGAACCCATTGCTTGTCTCGATTGTACTGGACCAGATAGACCCATTTCTCGTCGGATGTCACAATGCGCTTCCAAAAACGCTCGTCCAATGGATTGCTGAGCAATTGACGGCAAATTTCAACTCGTCTGTTGGCTTGTGCTTCGGTGAGTTCGTGCGGATCTTGGCACGGCTTTTTATGAACAAAATCAAGTTGCTTCAAATGTCGGTGAATTGTCGATTTGCCAACTTCAAGCTCATCAGCCAATTCTCGAGTGCTCGACGAAGGCGCAATGTCCAACCCGGTTTGCAAGTGTCCATCATCCAACTTTAACGGCCGTCCCGAACGAGGCTTATCTTCAAGACTCATGTCGCCAGAATCGAAACGCTTGTACCACTTTGAGATCGCCGCATATGCAATTGTTCCTTCACCTTCGGCAACACAAATCCCTTCTGCAGCTTTTCTGGTTGAAAGACCTCGCTTCCAGTAGTAATGCATCAAAACTCGCAGCTCAATTTTATCAATCGCCATCTGGAATACAAAGATGAAGATCACTGTAACAATATAAAAGCAAAATTGCATAAAAATTCAATTTTTCGCACGTGTTTACGAACTTTTGGAATTTCGTGTAAAATCCTTTGTTAAATAAAAATGGAACCTGACGATGGTTTGCCTGAAAAAAGGCCTACTTCCGATTCACCATGAAATAACGTGTCTGTCTTAATTTTTCTTATATTCGCTCTGTATGTATTTACTCCTTTGGATTCTTCTATACCCACACTGTATGCTGATATATATATATATATATATATATATATATATAATAATAATAATAATAATGATAATGGATTCTCCCGTCGCGTTCAACGTATGAGGGTCCAACCTTTTTCCAGCAAGACAACCACACAGAGATTTGTTTATAGTGGTGAAGGCATTGTGTAGTACCATCCACACTTCTTGGAACTGCTGATAACAAACAATTGGTGCAGATGACTGCCACAGATCGCACGAACAGCAGACCTCAATTATTTAAGCCATAATTGCAGGGAACGAACGGATTAATACCTTTCCCAAGGGTACCAGTGCGCAAGTGAATGCAGCGTGCTCGACTGAAATTGGAACTCGGCTCACCGATTTCCCCCTCCAAGCCGACATCCACCGCACATCCGTGAATGCTAACAGCACCTGGTATTCCCAAGTGGTCACCCACCTAAGTACTGACCAGGCTCAACTTCGGTGATCGAGCGGGAACCGGTGTATCCAACGTGACATGACCGTTATATATATATATATATATATATATATATATATATATATATATATATATATATATATCACGTTCAACAAGATCTATGAATACATTATCTTAAGAGATAGATATACATTTTTTTAATTGTTGTTCTCTTTACTATCTTCTTCTTTCCATTTCAACTTTCTTCTTCATTTTCTTTCTTTCTTTTTTCTAATTTCTTCTTTTTCTTCTACTCCCTTTTTTTTCATTCCTTTCGTTTACTTTTTTATTTTTCTCTATTTTTCTTTTCCTATTTTCTTCCCATATTTTCTTCCTTCTCACTCGCTTCTTTCTTTTCTATTTTTCTTCACCTTCTTTAATTACCTTCTTTCTTTTGCTCTAGCTTATTCCCTAAGGCTGTCCTATGTTAAATTATATTAACTTAATTGCCGTTCAAATCATATTTTCCCATTTCATCGCCTCCAAGAATTCGGCTTCTTCTTTGAAATAATATTTTTCACAGAACGAAACGGCGACTATACCAACCACGGTTCAGTTGATTTCTCTTTTTTCTCCCTCGCTGACATTTCTATCAATAACAATCGACAGGACCCAGCGGCTTTTTGCCTCCAGCAAAAATGATGCCTTTTCTGTGGCATAGACACAATACATGCTTCATAGGACTCTGCTCGAAGCAAAGTAGATATTGAAATTTTTCGTTGCTTCTGGGCCGAACTTTGAAACAGCCAAACAATTTATTCTTGCACTTTTTTTATTATACGCTGAAACATATTTTTATGCAGAACACAAAAAAGATACACACACACACACACACACACACACACACACACACACACACACACACACACTATATCTCTATTAATATTTATACTAATGCATATTTGGGCAGCAGTATTTCTTTTAAACATGTTTCGTTAAAAACGACCGACAATGAAGATTTTATTAAATTTTTATTTTATTTTTCCGGTATTCTTTCACGTTTCCTTTTTTGTTAAACGAGTGCAAAAATGTTCCATAACTTTTTACTTTCTAATCGCTTTCAACCACTTCACTGCCATTTTCAAGGATATTATTTTTTCGATATTGTTATCTTGCCCTCATGTTTTGACTGCAATGTAATTTTTATGGGGTTTTTTTTTCGTTTTTGAAAAGGAGTGTTTTTTAAAAGTATCACGTAACGCAGGCGTCAGAGCATTTCGTTAGTGTTTGTCTATATTTTTTTAAGTTTCAAAACCTTTTTTCACTTTTAAATTATGTGAGGTTGAATGTAGGCAAAAAAATAACATTCTTGAATATATGCGTGTGTGTGTGTGTGTGTGTGTGTGTGTGTGTGTGTGTGTGTGTGTGTGTGTGTGTGTGTGTTTTCTTGTTTTCTTATGTCTGGCCGACAAATTTAAATACTTAAAAACATTTTTTTCTTTCTTAATCTCACCCATTATTATTTTTTAATTTCCTGTGTATGGATATGTTTTGGGGCTTCATCTAGTATAAAAATTTTGTACCATATTTGAATTAATAATTTTTTGCTTACGATTGCTGCTGATAATACGAAACATTTCTCGCTGAAATGGCCATTCAACGAATGTAAATTTCGGAATTTTATATACTATATATATATATATGACAGTAGAGAAGAGGACATATATAGAAGAAATTATGTACATGTTCTAAAACATAATTTATAATAAATATTCACAGCTCTATACATCATATATCGAGCACTGTTTCAAATTAATGTTTTGGACGGAAAAAAATTCTTTTTTCTCTCCTCAGTCTATACTCACTCGGATATATATATATATATATATATATATATATATATATATATATATAAAGTTACGTGAATTAACAAATATATATATGAGGGTGCACTCATGTATATTATTATCATTCATCTATTAATATAACAGTGCTGAATGTAGTATGAAAAGAGCTATTATATATATATATATATATATATATATATATATATATATATATATATATATATATATATATATATATATATATATATATGATTGTGTGTGTAAGGGTGAAGATTCCTATTTGAATTTTGAACAGACACACACAAAAAGTAACATAAATATAATTTCATGACTTAACATCAAAATTGATTGGAAAACAAGAGGTCAGAAGAGAGTTTCCCGTCAAAGTCTCGAAAAAAGTGAACGACCAGTCAAAATCTCGAATGAAGCAAGACTATTCCAATTTTTAAAAAAGAGAGAAACAATTCAAAATTCTCCAAAAAAGCCAGAGACTATTCGATGTCTTAAAAAAACAAAAAGACTAGTCAAGGTTTCGAAAAAATAGAGAACATTAAAAGTCTTTAATATTAGAGAGCGAGACCAGTCAAAGTCTCGAAAAAAAGAGAGCAGCCAGTCAAAGTCTCGAAAAAAGAGAGCAGCCAGTCAAAGTCTCGAAAAAAAGAGAGCAGCCAGTCAAAGTCTCGAAAAAACAGAGCAGCCAGTCAAAGTCTCGAAAAAAAGAGAGCAGCCAGTCAAAGTCTCGAAAAAAAGAGAGCAGCCAGTCAAAGTCTCGAAAAAAGAGAGCAGCCAGTCAAAGTCTCGAAAAAAGAGAGCAGCCAGTCAAAGTCTCGAAAAAAGAGAGCAGTCAGTCAAAGTCTCGAAAAAAAGAGAGCAGCCAGTCAAAGTCTCGAAAAAAAGAGAGCAGCCAGTCAAAGTCTCGAAAAAAGAGAGCAGCCAGTCAAAGTCTCGAAAAAAGAGAGCAGCCAGTCAAAGTCTCGAAAAAAGAGAGCAGCCAGTCAATTCTCGAAAAAAGAGAGCAGCCAGTCAAAGTCTCGAAAAAAAGAGAGCAGCCAGTCAAAGTCTCGAAAAAAGAGAGCAGCCAGTCAAAGTCTCGAAAAAAAGAGAGCAGCCAGTCAAAGTCTCGAAAAAAAAGAGAGCAGCCAGTCAAAGTCTCGAAAAAAAGAGAGCAGCCAGTCAAAGTCTCGAAAAAAGAGAGCAGCCAGTCAAAGTCTCGAAAAAAGAGAGCAGCCAGTCAAATCTCGAAAAAAAGAGAGCAGCCAGTCAAAGTCTCGAAAAAAAGAGAGCAGCCAGTCAAAGTCTCGAAAAAAAGAGAGCAGCCAGTCAAAGTCTCGAAAAAAGAGAGCAGCCAGTCAAAGTCTCGAAAAAAAGAGAGCAGCCAGTCAAAGTCTCGAAAAAAGAGAGCAGCCAGTCAAAGTCTCGAAAAAAAGTGAGCAGCCAGTCAAAGTCTCGAAAAAAGAGAGCAGCCAGTCAAAGTCTCGAAAAAAAGAGAGCAGCCAGTCAAAGTCTCGAAAAAAGAAAGCAGCCAGTCAAAGTCTCGAAAAAAAGAGAGCAGCCAGTCAAAGTCTCGAAAAAAGAGAGACCAATCAAAGTTTTAAAGCGCGATCAAATAAACAAATTTAACAACAATTTTTATGCAGATTTCATGAATTACAGCAAAAAAGAAAAATTTATTGACAAATGAAATCTCATAAATTCTCAAAGAGCTTTTGATAATACCTTTTTCTCATTAGCTTCAATGTTTTTTAAGTTTCCTAGTTAAGGGACAATATTTTGAACGTTGGTTTTCAAGGTAATTAGGATCTTCTACTTTGGTTAACTGACACAATTAAATATTTAGACTTTTATCTCGTAACCATCGCTTAACATCTGAGAATGATTATCGTGAAAGCTAAGGGATTATCAAGAATCACCTAAATTAATAAACATTACTGATAATTATGAAGTACAGCGCCAAAGTTTGAAAAATTGTAATTTGGTAGATTCTGTTGCGTCTACAAAATAAAAAGTTTTTTTAATCTGATTGTCCTAAAAATCAACGATCGATTTTTATTTAAATTCTGACATCTGACCATTAATATGACAGCAATTTCAGCTTCGGAAAAAGTTCCAAGAGGCTGCATTTGTTGAAGTCCACATCATTTGTTGAGACGCTGTTGTAATTATATACGATTTTAGCGCCTAATTTAGGCAACGTTCTGTCGCGTGATCGCTCTCTCAAAAAAAAACATTTCTGCCACATGCAACCACCAATTGGAGAACCGGAAGTTGCATAATATATTAACCGGGAGGAAGGACACAGCTAGAATCGACTGGATAATTGGAACTCATGCTGAACGGGAAGTGACAATTTGTCGGATGATTTTCCACCAGTTTCAGCGGATGAGACCTTCACGAGAAAAAAATATTTCATTCGCCAGATTTGATTCATTGTAATAAAATAAGACACAGAAATACAGTGTTGAAATAAAATCAGTGCGCCATTGTAATGAAAACAAATTGTAATGGATAACTAGCAAATGTTAAATTAAATTAAGATGTTAAATGAATTTATAGAATGTAATAAAAATAACATTAAAATTTACATGAAAAGAATGTAATTTAAATTCAAAACAAAAAGAAGTGCAACATCGATATGTTTTCTCATCGGATTTATTTGTTGTGTACAAGATTTTACGAGAAGTAGTGAACACGCCAGAATTTATAAGATGAAAAACGATACAGCGTTATTGGCATATTCTCAAGCCACCCTAAAAATGATTATACAGTAAAAAGTGATCAGAAAGGACTCAACAAATCCACTACTGACAAAATGTGTATAAGTGACCGGGTTAGTAAATTATAAGCTAAAGAAGCTTATGTTCTATTCAGTCAGTTAAGTGCCATACGTGATACACGCTTGGGCGATCATGTCTCTTTCGAGACATGACTGACTGGGCAGAAGATTATCCCGCAGTAGGTTGTCATTGCTTTCTGCGGTAGACTGGTTGCCGACCAAGGCTATAGAACCCAATCTGTACTGTTATTTAACCCATAACTGGAAGGAATAGACGGATTAATACCTTTCCCAAGGGTATTTGCGCGTAAGTGAATGCAATGAATTCGGCTGGAATTCGAACTCGGCTCCCCGGTTTCTCGTTCCGAGCCGATATCCAACGCACCACAACACACATCCTTCTATTAAAGGATCATAAACAAGATTTCAGCTCCAAGACATCCACACGTCTAATTAATCCTACGAGAAAGAAAGACTATTTAGAAAGAAAGAAAAATATTACTTAGAAAGAAAGAGAGAATAAAAGAAAAAAACTATTTGGAAAGAAAGAAAGAAAGAAAGAAAGAAAGAAAGAAAGAAAGGAAGACTATTTTAAAAAATGTAAAAAGGGCAAGTTGGAAAGAAATACTATTTAGAAAGGTGATTTTGAAGAAAGAAAATGATTATTTAGAATGATACAAAGACTATTTGGAAAGAAAGAAAGAAAGAAAGAAAGAAAGAAAGAAAGAAAGAAAGAAAGAAAGAAAGACTATTTAGAAAGAAACAAAACTATTTCAAAAAATGAAGAAGGCAATTTATCAAGAAACACTATTTAAAAAGAAACTAATGATTATTTAGAAAGAAAGAAAGTATGAAAAAAGAAAGAATGAAAAGAAGAAAGACTTATGAGAAAGAAAGAAAGAAACAAACAAACAAACAATAATTGAAAAATAAATAAAGAAAAAAAAGAAAAAATTATTTAGAAATAAAGAAAAAAGTTTGTTAAGAAAAAGAAAGAAACAAAGAAAAAACTAATTCGAAATAAACTCTTCTGGAAGAAAGAAAGAAAGAAAGAAATAAAGAAAGAAAGAAAAACAGCAGTTTAGAAAGAAGGAAAACAATTTACAATGAAATAAAAAAGGTTATTAAGACAGGATGAAAGAAAGAGAGAATGAAACAAAGAAATACTATTTAAAAAGAAAGAAAGAAAAAGGACAAATCCAAAAGAGAGACTATTAAAACTATTTAGAAAAAAAAAATATTACTTAGAAAAAAGAAAGAATGAATGAATGAAGGATGAGAAAGAAAGAAATAAAAAAACAAACAAACAATAATTGAAAAATAAAGAAAAAAAAAGTTTATTAAGAAAAAGAAAGAAACAAAGAAAAAACTCTTCTGAAAGAAAGAAAGAAAGAAAGAAAGAAAGAAAGAAAAATAGCAGTTTAGAAAGAAGGAAAAACAATTTACAATGAAATAAAAAAAGTTATTAAGACAGGATGAAAGAAAGAGAGAATGAAACAAAGAAATACTATTTAAAAAGAAAGAAAAAAAAAGGACAAATCCAAAAGAGAGACTATTAAAACTATTTAGAAAAAAAATTAAATATTACTTAGAAAAAAGAAAGAATGAATGAAGGAAGGAAGGAAGGAAGGAAGGACTATTTAGAAAAGAAAAAAGTCTATTTAGAAAAAAGAAAAAATGAAAGAAAGACAATTGAGAAAGAAAAGTTATTTAGAAGAAAGAAAAGGATTATTTAGAAAGAAAGAAAGAAAGAAAGAAAGAAAGAAAGAAAGGTATATACAAATTGGAAAGAAAGAAAATTGAATGCTTCGATGTCAGCTATTCATTACCATTTTATTGAAATTCTTATTTACTCCTAAGGAAGAATTCTTCATTGAAAGACCGGCTGCATATCGTTGGGATTTAATGTATTGTTCTTCCGATTTTCAAGCCTCATTTACATATGCCCTGGTCTCGGACAAGTGAGATCATCGGCTAGTCCAATTGTCATTGTTTGGCATATGCAAACGGAATGCATTAAAGCCATATGCAGGTGGCCATTCTGAAATCAGTATTCAATTTTTCAGTCTGCCTATTAACGCAGTTTGTCTCCAAAAATCCGTCCAACATTTATTAGGTCTTAACTCGATAAGATGCATTTGTTTTCATCTTAAATGTAGGATTCGGTGGAAGCAATTTACACTTTAGGTTTAACAAACTGTCTTGAAGCAAAATTCGAAAAATAAGAAAATAAAAAGTTTAAATATCATTATCCAATTCAATGAGATACAATTTCTCATGAAAGGGTTTTTTATTTATTTATTTTTTCAATTTTAAGGTTGTTATTTAGTGAGTTTTTGGTGATACATTACGAATATTTTTTTCGTGAACATTTAAAATCTTATCTCCTATCCCCAGGAGCCCGTCTCACCCTGATAGCACCCTGATCTATTGAGCTGCAATGACTAACAAAATGGTGCTGTTCAAAATTATGCATATCGCTATATTTTCGAGCTTTTTACAATTATAGCATATAGTTTACACAATTAGCAAAATATATAATCAACTTTAGTTATTCAAACTTCTTAAAGGAATTGCCATTGCCATTGAATTATGATTTTATTTTTTAGCTTTGCTTCTCTGCTGACATAGTAAGAAAGAACTTTGTGTGTTTCTTTGTTTGCTGTCGCAGAAGGCAAAACGAACCCAAAGTTAAAATTTTCAAAAATTATAGAAAATCTAGTATTATTTTTTGAAGATACTTCGTTTGATTGATTAATTTTCTTGCTTATTTAACCGCATAGCAACTACTTATGGGCTATTTAATGTCGAAATTTTATTAATTTCTTTTTTTTATTTTTTGGAAGCCTTGACGTAATAAAAATATTATATATTTTATTCTGCTTTCACAGTAAAATACATGGTAGATAATACTCATCTTTTTTGCATATACATGTTTGTGTGAACTAAAAGCGGTAGTATGTGTTTTATGTTGTAGTATTGTTAAAGTAATATTTTGGAAGAGAGTTTGTTTTCCTTAACAAATTTTATGATATTATATGAATTAATATCACGTAAGTATTCTTTGATTTTGATTAGTTGATTTTGATTAACGGCATATCAACATCTATGGATTATTCAATGCCGAAATGTAAATATTTTTAATGCAATTTTATGGCTTTTATTATATTTTAAAATATTTTTAAAAATCTGTTGTTCATTTTGCTTATAAATATAAATGGTTGGTCATTTTTTATATTATCTTTACTATGAAAATGTGTTTTTATACTTTCATATTGTTTTGGTTTGGTTTGGTTTGGGGGTTCATACTTTGTCCATAGCTGGGGCCCTAACTGGTGCTACCACGCGGGTTAGAGTGGGCCTGCGAACAACAATAATTAAAAGGTGGTTCGACAATTCTCAAAACATCTAATCTTCCGATTAGAGGTCTTGCTGCCAGATGTAGTTTGTTGTCATACTCTGGATTAAATAGAATTCGCCGACAAATTTATATATTTTTTTTTTAATCATCTCACCACAAGCAAGGCATTCCACTGCCACTATTGCGCATGGGGTTACATAGGAGAAGGTAAAGAGGAGTGGTTAGACATAGGGAATGTTAGGAGGAATGTGACAGATGAGTAAGGATAGCGAGGATGAGGGCTGGGCAGATGGGAAGAGTGTTTGATAGAATGGGAGCAGGTTAGTTTGTTAGAAGGTGTCTATTGACCTTACATTTAAACTCCGGGAGATTGTAGCTGTCGGGGAAGCAATCGTGTGGAAGAGAATTCCACAGTCAGGAAGTGCGAGGAAAGAAACTGTTGGAGTAGAAGTTACGGCTGCATTTTATCGGTTTCACTGTAAAAGGGTGGGATCTAGTTGCTAATCTAGTATTGCGTTCAAATTCGTATTTAGGCGGGCACCAGTGATCTAAGTTCATCGGAGCAGAAGCCATGAAAGTATTTATAGAAGAGACACAGGGAAGCCACGTTGCGCCGGTGGGAGAGAGACTGCAGGCGATCTGCCAAGTCGGTATCTATCACATTACAGACCCTCCTCTGAACCTTGTCGAGAAGCCCGAGAAGAACAACAGGGGCACCCGACCAGATATGGCAGCAGTATTCAATGCACAGGCGGATGGTAGATTTATAAATGTGCAGGATAGATTTAGACGGAAAAAACTTCCGGGCCCTACACAGAGAACCGACTTTCATAGCAGCGGATTTAGCAATGGATTCGATATAGTCATTCCATTTGAGTTCCGCTGAAAGTGTGAGACCAAGGAGGCGTAGTGTTTTACTCTCTGGGAGGCAAGCCTAGTCCATGCTAATGGGAGGTAGGTGAGATTGACGATGATGGTTAATTGAGAGTAGCTTCGTTTTCGAAGCATTAAAATTTACTAGCCATTTCTTACCCCAGTCCAATATGGATTGGAGGTCTTTTTCAATCTCGGCTGCGAGGTTAGCTTTGACGCCTACACCAGATTTTTGTAGGAGGCGGGAGTAAACTGTGGTCTCATCGGCGTACAAACCTATTTGGGCTCTTATGGAATCAGGGAGATCATTAATGTATATCAAGAAGAGTGTAGGACCTAAGATGGAGCCTTGGGGGACACCTGCATTTGTATGGTAGTTCTGAGAGACATGTCCGTTTAATACCACCTTCATTGTGCGGTTAGAGAGGAATGACTGGATTAGTTCAAACAAATGTCCATTTATACCATAGCTCCGCAGTTTACATAGAAGGCCAGCATGCCAAACTCTGTCGAACGCCTTAGATATATCTAATGCAAAGGTTCGGGCTTCACCATTCCTGTCGAGTGCCTGGTATATGTACTCGGTGATGGTCGTTAGCATATCAGCAGTAGACCTGGTGAAGCGGAAACCATATTGTCCGAGAGGAGCCTGTGTGCTATGAGATGCTGAACCACCTCGGCGTTGATAATGGCTTCGAATACTTTGCCAAAGATCGGAAGAAGGCTGATAGGGCGGTAATTTGCGGGGTTCGAGGGTTCTCCAGTGTTTTTAAATAAACAGGATATTCATATCCTCTTTATCTCATACGAAAGAAAGGAAAACAAAAAAGAAATCCAAGAAAGTGGAAAGTGAAGGACACAGAGGAAATAAAAAACAAAAAGGAAAACAAGAGAGAAAGAAATAAAGAAACATGAGGAAAGAGCCAATTTCAAAGAGAAATGGACCCCAAATTTAGGTAGGAAGTAAAGTGTAAGCATATACAAACATCGGTCACATCACGTCTGGGCTTAACAAAGAGGAAAAAAGTGAGAAAATGCACAGAGGGGAAGAAAGTGAGAAAAAGTGAGAAAATGCACAGGGGGAGGGAAGTGGTATGGGAGAAAACAGGAGTTGGAAAGAAATAGAAATTTCAAACTTTGGCCGGAAATGAATTGTAGATAGATACATTTGTTCGTAACATTGTTTAAAACTAAATCCTTTGGCATTGGAATTATTCAAAAGCACAGATCTGAGGACATTTAAAAATACAAGACGAAGATATAAATTCATTAGTGCTAATATAATAAATTGAAAAAATTATTAAAATTAAATTAAAAATAATAAAAATTAAAAGAAAAATTAACGTTAAAAAAAGTAAATTTTCATAAAAAAGAAAGAAAGAAAGAAAGAAACGTGAGGAAAGTGCTAATGAAAAACGGTTCAGAGATAAATAGACCCCAAATTTAGGTAGGAAGTAAAGTATAAGCATATACAGAGATCGGCCACGGGCTTAAAAAAAAAGAGAAAAAGTGAGAAAATACACATGGGGAGGGAAGTGGTGAGGGAGACAACGGGAGTTGCAAAGAAACTGAAATTTCAAACTTTGGCCGGAAGTGAATTGTAGATAGATACATTTGTTAATAACATTGTATAAAACAAATTTCTTTGGCATTTTTAAAAAAATGTTGAAATCACATATCCAACAATTATTCAAAAGCGCAAATTTGAAGATATTTAACAATACAAGACGAAGATATTAATTCATTACTGCTAATATAATAAATTGAAAAAACAAAAAAAAATATATATATATATGAGAGTGAGAGAGAGAGACAGACAGACAGACACACACACACACAGAGGCACTGATGCGATTGCGCATATGTAAACATACGTATTGTAGCTGTTTGTTATGGTGGAGTATAGAGTCAAGTTATTGCTGCCACAGGTTTTGTGAGTTTTTACGCAATGGAGTTGCCTGCCCCACTCTCAAGCGGTTTTAAAATTAGTTGCTTGCGTGCCAATCAAAACTAAAGAAATCAGTTGGCCCTGCTATTTAAAGAAATAAATAGCTTCATCCTTTTTTTCAATGCGATTTCAATGAAAATGAAAACATTCCTTCTTCTTCTATATGATGTGTCTCTCACTTTATGGTACTGTCGATCATGACTCTCCACAATTTCCTGTCCTGTGTAGCTCTTAATATATTTTGTCTTTTATTATCTCTCCTAAATCTTTTTTTTTCGTCGTTTACTCAAGCTCGGTAGGTAGGTTAGGCATTGTTTTCATCTGTCCCTTTGCCTACATTATGTCCTGTGAGTATCTAATTTTTCTAGCCCTCTTTCTTCATCATGTGTTCTACACACCTATGAGGATAAATTAAAATCCCTAACTCTCACAATAATAATGGAGTCAAAAAGAGAAGTTACATTGAACTAATTGCAATAGAGATATTCTTTTGGAACAAAATATTTTTATTTAGTGCGATCGTTTTTTGTTTTTTTGTTTTTTCTTTTTATTTTGTTTTGTTTTTTCCTGTTATTGTTTTCTGATTGTTTTTTGTCGTTGTTTGTTTGTTTGTTTGTTTGTTTGTTTGTATTTGCATCATTCTTTTTGTTTCATGCAGTCGGTGATAAAGTTCTGCTTCCCCATTTTTTATTTTACCTAGTCATAATATTAGCAATAGACAGGCAGTCAAATGCCATACGTGATACAAACTAGGGAGATCATGTCTCGAAAGAGACATGACTGACTGGGCAGAAGATTATCCCGCAGTAGGTTGCCATTGCTTTCTACGGTAGACTGGTGAATTATATTATTACTAACAGGTACTACCACTCTGGATCAGGGTAGACCTGGGAACAACAGCAATTAAGAGAGGGTTTCATGCTCTTCAGAACCTCCCAATCAGAGACTTTGCTGCCGGATGTAGTTTACTGTCATGACCAGGACCAGTCAGTTAAGTGCCATACGTGATACACGCTTGGGCGGTCATGTCTCGAAAGAGACATGACTGGGCAGAAGATCATCCCGCAGTAGATTGCTATTGCTTTCTGCGGTAGACTGGTGAATTATATTATTATACTAATAAGTAGTAATTAGGGGGGGATTAGTTTTATACTTCATGATAATAGAAAACCGATCCCATACTTTATGCCCAGTAGAAGCTTTAATTGTCTTTCCAACTATTCAGTCAGTCAGTTAAGTGCCATACGTGATACACCCTTTGGGCGATCTTGTTTCGAAAGAGAGAGAGATGACTTACTGGGCAGATTATCCCGCAGTAGGTTGCCATTGCTTTCTGCGGTAGACTGGTTGTCAGCCAAGGCTATAGAACCCAATCTGTCCTGTTATTTAACCCATAACTGGAGGGAAGAGACGGATTAATAGCTTTCTCAAGGGTATTTACGCGTAAGTGAATGCAATGAATTCAACTGAAATTCGAACTCGGCTCTTCGATTTGTCGTTCCGAGCCGATATCCACTGTACCACAAAGACAACGCTTTAACCCAAGGGTTTCATTTCAGATATGAAAAAACTGTTACATTTAATAATCTAATCTGTAAATATCTGCAACGTATCGACAACTACAGCATGAGAAAATAGCTTATTCTCATTTCAAGACATTAAAAAAAATAAGAGTATATCCCTGGCTATTTTTAAATATATAAACATTCAGCAATCAATAAGTAAGCAGGAAGTCATGACAATAAATAAACATAGATATGTAGACACACACACACACACACACACACACACACACACACACACATATTTTCTCTAACCAACTAACCAGCATAAACAATTTAGAATCCATGACATTAATTGTCCTCGGCATTAACCGAAAAATGGTAGGACCGATTCCTATTCCTCAACTTCACTTAATTCGCTTATGACTTACAGATATAACCCACTATATAAATAGACTGTTAAACGTGTAGTGAAGATTACATTGATCCATACTATATATATATATATATATATATATATATATATATATATATATACACAAAAATCTAGAGTGAGCCAAAACCTACCGCGGTTTCACACTACGGATCGTCAGGGCACCCTAACGATCCGTAGTGTGAAACCGCGGTAGGTTTTGGCTCACTCTAGATTTTTGTGTGTTTTTGCTCTACTATTGTATATTTTCTTTCGTACTTTGTATTGAGCACTTTTTCTTGTGTTTGGTTCCGTTTGGGGTTTTTTCTTTACTGCGGAGTATTGAATGTTTTGTTCTTGTTCCGCGGGTTTCTTTTTTTTCTCCCCATTTATCCGACGTCTTAGTACACCGGATTGTAACGGATTTAGGTTCTGTTTGTTAATGGTTTTTTCGGAGGTTTATTTTAGTATAAATTTACGGCCTGCATACTTACAGAGTCTATTTAGTTATATATATATATATATATATATATATATATATATATATATATATATATATATATAAACATGTTACGGAAATTAACGAATTTTAACGAAACTTGGTTCTAAGCAACCGACAATTTGTAATGAATTATTTTGAACATTATTTTTACCGATACTCGTATTTAAGTAGATATTCTGTTTTTTTTAATTAAACAGTATTTTTATATTTATATATACCGGCCTGATTATTTACGATAAATTTTTATTACGAAAATGTGTGCTATCCAGCAGGATATTTTCGTAATAAAAATTTATCGTAAAATAATCAGGCCGGTATATATAAATATAAAAATACTGTTTAATTAAAAAAAAACAGAATATCTACTTAAATACGAGTATCGGTAAAAATAATGTTCAAAATAATTCATTACAAATTGTCGGTTGCTTATAACCAATTTCGTTAAAATTCGTTAATTTCCGTAACATGTTTACATTACATTACGATACATTTCAGAGCAGACATGCTTGTTTACGGTAAAAATCGAAAATTGTGTTATATAAGATTGATAAAAACGTCGTCTGATTAAGGGGCTATCCATGGTCGAGTGGTCAAGACGGTACCAGATCAAATGGTATGCTTCCCCTATGTAATAGGGGTCGCAGATTCGAATCCTGCTGGATAGCACACATTTTCGTAATAAAAATTGATCGTAAATAATCAGGCCGGTAGATATAAATATAAAAATACTGTTTAATTAAAAAAAAAACAGAATATCTACTTAAATACGAGTATCGGTAAAAAAAATGTTCAAAATAATATATATATATAACTGTAAATTTATCTTTGAACAGGTTTCGAAAAACCCACCAACTATAAATGCGGGAGGGGAAAAAAGTGGAAACAAAAAAAGATACGAACTAAGCACGTGAACATTAGTCAAAGTACTAGTCGACAGAAGAAAAAAAACCCGAGACGAGTATAAACATAGACACATTTGTATGCCCATATGTAGATGTATAGACATGTGCGTATGTGGATATAAATACGTATACTTGATTGTGTTAATATGTAGGGTTACACGTACGTACCTATCCATGTGCATGTGAGTGGGCATATAATGAGTTTATGGTCACTATCCAAGAATGATGACCTCTTTTCGACCGGTCTAGAGATACCCAACTGAAATAACGCTAAGGTCTCTGTTTTAAATCATGTTACTCGTTTTCCATTCCATTTTAAAGAAATCTTTATTCCAGGAAAATATTGATGCCGAATGGAACGAATATAGTGTGGTCTGATGAAATGAGCTAATGTAGCTCACAGAAATTAATTATAATTTATAACCAATCTAAATGATGTGTTGAGATTTACTTTATAAATATCATATTTCTCTGGGTAACATCCATTGATTTCTCTATACAGATATAACACTTGATATTTTATATTTAGTAGATCTTGTTGGAATTTCCCCACCATTCACGGACCTGACATCTTTATCAAAGTACTAATCGAAAGAAAGAAACACCGAGATGAGGAACCTAACACGTAAAGCGCTCAATACATTAGCAGAGCAAATAAATAAGTAAGTAGCTAACCTAGAGCCAACGGACCGACCTAGGTTTCACCAAATGGATCATCAGGGTAAGTTGGCTAATTAGGCTGAAGTAAGGCGGTATTATACTCCGCAACCACGTGACTAAAAAAATAGAAGACACCAAACACTCTAGACCTTTCACAAAAAATGGGGCTTATAACACATAATATTAATAATAATAATAATAATAAATATACGATCTAATAGCCAACTTGCCTGGACTATCCATTTGGTGAAACCTTGGTAGGTCCGTTGGCTCTAGGTTAGCTACTTAATTATTTACTTACTTACTTATATACTAGCAGTATAGCCCAGCGTTGCTCGGGTGTAATGAAAGCTTTAAAACTAATCCATATTCCTGAAACTCAGACCCTTTAGACGTTGGCACGAAAGACTAAAAAGCAGTAGTTGTTTCCAGTTAAAGCGAAACCGTAGACTGAAAGAAAAATAAATGGATGTAAGTCAAATTTTGATTTCCTGGTATCGATATCAAATAAGTTTTTTTCGTCGTAAACTGAATTTTGAAGGCTAAATAAGTCCTCAGAGTAAATGGTGTTATGGCTGAGACTAAGAATTACAATTATACCTACTTAGAGCCAAACCCGAAGCAAGAACTAAAATAAAAGAGCTGAAAAAAATAGACATACAGGCAGAAAAACAGACACACATACAAACATCTTGCCTTTTATATATATATATAGATTATCGATTTTCTGCACTATTGTAAGAGCTGCAACCTTGAAACTTCTAAATATCGTTTCTTATGTCTTTGTCTTTGAGTGTTTCAAATTTGATTAAAATCGGACCAATCCTTCTATAAACAGATTTTTTCGATTATTGATTTTCGATATTTATCGGGGGTACCTCGACACAAAACCTAGCTAAGAACACTCGCAGACGTTTTTAGTACAACTGTGTAAATTTTCAAGAAAATCGGTTCAGCCGTTTCGGAGTCTATAGGTGATGAACACACATACAGACAAAGTTCCATTTATAAATAAGTTTATATATATATATATATATATATATATATATATATATATATATATATATATTCTGTATCACGCTCTTTATTCCCTATGTATCTCTCTTTCCTTTTTAGTTTTCGCGTCTTTTCTATACTCTAACTCGTACAAAAAAATTTCAAAAATAAAGGGAAAGTGAGATTTTTTAATTTTTTTTTTCAAAAATAACAGTTATTACCATCATTATTAATTACCTGATGAGACATTGTTTTATTCGATGACAGAACAAAATGTACACTTTTGTAGTAAATTATAATTCGTACGTGTTCTAAGCTGTAACTTATAATAAATATTCATAGCTCTATTTCTATATTGAGCACTGTTTTAAATTAATGTTTTGAACGTTGTTAATACTTTCTTCGTTTTTTATTCACTTGGATATATATATATATATATATATATATATATATATATATATATATACATATATATATATATATATATATATCGAGGCAGCAAGTAATTTTCTAAACATATTCTATTAAATATAAGAGACAATGAATGTCTATTATGTTTAATCATGAGCCGTTCTAAACGTCGTATTTTTGCTTTAATTTCAGTTGAAAATAAAGACAAAAATTCTCCAACATTTGGATAGTTATTTATTGGTTTTCTTCTAAGCTTTCGGCTCACATGAGCCATCTTCAGAAAGGTAGTTTAAACTGAAATATTATAAAATCCACCATCACCGATGATTTTATTTTGTGTTGACATAAAACACCGCTTGTTATTTCCTGTTTTAAAGTTGATTTTATTGAGTGTTGGTTGTTTTGATTTGATGTACATGGCCTCCAATATCTGCAGGTTCCTCTTACTGTGTGTATGAGTAAGGATCACCGTATTGTTGACCAAAATCTGTCTGATATTACCTACATGTTTATGTTTTTCAGAGAAATGTTGTTTAATAGTACTCTGATCAGAAAGATGACATGTAAGTCTACGGGAGAGCGTGGTTGTGGTAAAACCAATATATGTACTAGGTTTTTGATTAGTATCAGAGATGCAATCTCTGAATGGGCATGTAAATTGGTACACTACATTGGTTTTTTGTAAATAATTTAGTTTAGTGCTTGTTGGGTTATTATAGACTATGAGGTCAATTGTTTTAAACTTTTTATAATATATAATGAGTTTAATTTGATTATTACTTTCCACTGGTTTAACATTTCTACGTATTTTGTTTTTGAGATATGTGATTATAAATATACTCGTCTCAAAAATCTTCTTCGAACGAAGGAAAAAAATGGTTGTTAAAAAAGAAAGAGTTTTGGACATGAAAGTCTGTCAAAAGTGTTCGGAAAGAAATCAACACGAAGCCCAAAGAAAAAAAACCCGACACGAGTAACCATCTAACAGAAAGCGATCAATACAAAGGTAGTGCGAACTAAATAATACCTAATGAGCCAGACGAACCTACCTAGGTTTCTCCTAAAAGGATCGTCAGGGAAAGCCATCTTTCCCTGACGATCCGTTTCGGAGAAACCTAGGTAGGTTCGTTTGGCTCATTAGCTGTTATATATATATATTTGGTGATTGAAAAGTGACTCATTTTTACACGTTTAAGTCGCCAGCCTGGTATTTTTACTTAATAACCAGTGGCTCTTTTTGGAGAGTTGGGTAAAGAAGCAAGTCTACTATACTAAATGAAGATTTCGGAAGAACTTGAAGCGTGAAAACAAGAAGTTATGTCTTCTATAGCAAAAGAGTTCCTCGTGAAATCAGCTAACGTGATTCCTACGCAGCTCGAGAAGCTGTTTCCCATATTCAATTTTAAGTAGACCTCATGCTGAACCCTTTCCTCTCATATACATTCCTTGCAAATATTATCATATAATAATTCTGCTTGTTCCTACCTTAGTAAGTTACTTAGTTCCTCCGTCCGTTTCACTTACTCTCTACACTAGCTTTTCCTTCTCCTCTATCTTTTTATAAATTATAAACGCTAATCTCCTTAGCCTTTCTCTCACCTTTACCAAAGGGAAGGGTAGTTAAAAGTGAGAGAGTAGGAGGAGAGAGCCTATAACATTACCGTATGAGTAGCAGCTTAAGCTGGTGGTTGTAGCTGTAATTGTGTGTGTGTATATGCGTGTGTACTGCACAATATAGTAAAAATAGGTAGGTTTGTTGTCGTATCTCGCAACCTAATAACGAAATTTCTGGCCCCTCCTACACACTTGGCCATTACACA
The DNA here is from genome assembly GCA_037127315.1 of Ascarosepion bandense. Classification (NCBI taxonomy): domain Eukaryota; kingdom Metazoa; phylum Mollusca; class Cephalopoda; order Sepiida; family Sepiidae; genus Ascarosepion; species Ascarosepion bandense. Next base: position 1,285,627 of record JBBBDQ010001856.1, read on the forward strand.
GTTGGTCTTTTCTGTTTACAATGGATAGGAGGGGCCATGATTTTTCAGTAATAAAAAAAAACATTTTCTCTTTCAAAATCTCTCACAAAATAGCTTACAGTATTTTGGTTACGGCCTGTGCATACACCGCTTAATATAATATACGATTACAGTAAAGTAGCTTCTATAGACATTACTTTTATAGATATTTTAATAAAATTACACTCTGTGTTATCGTTATTTTATTATCCAATACCTTTATGTTTGAAGATGTTACTATTATTTGAAGTATGACTAAGTAAAATTTTTCCAGGAAATCATAATTATCCTTCCATAGAAATTCCACGGGTTCCGTTAGTAGTTAATAAATAAATGATAAGTATTTTAAAATAAGAGAATTACTTTTAAATCACCCTGTATATGTAAACACTGTCTCTACTAATTAAAAATGCATTAACATCCTTCATCTACCTAAAAGCAAACGGCATCATTTAATAGCAACAAAACTACTACTATGTATATTTAGATTTTCACCGGAAACCAGAAACTGGTTTGATATATAAAAAAAAATATAAACAAAATCCATGACAAGAACTTTCGTTGATCATTTCCCAAACTTGTATAATTAATAATAATAATAACAATAATAATAATAATAACAACACCGGTTACAGAAATAGAAAATGTCACCATTCTATGGGATTACACCATCTATACAGACAGAAAAATTGAAGCAAATAAGGCCGGACATTATTGTTAAAAACTAAAAAGAAAAAAACTTGCTTATTAATTGATATGGCTTGTCCAGCGGATTGTAACATAGCAACCAAGAAATTCGAAAAACTGTCAAAATATAAAGACCTGGAAATTGAAATAGAAAAAATGTGGAAATTGAAAACAAGTATTGTACCAGTGATAGTGGGTGCACTTGGAATGATAAAAAATGGAACAAAAGAACACATTGAAAGAATCCCTGGAAACTCCAGCTTAAGAGATCTACAAAAATTGTCTTGTTAAGTACATCCCACACACTAAGGAGAACTGTGTCTATGTAACGCTAGGGATGTTAGGGAGATATGAAAAAACATGAAATTGGGGCCATAACAACACACCACTACCTGCCTTTAGTTCTCCCTGCAGATTTGGTAGGTAATGCGACCATAGCAGAAATCGATGTATAATGAAAAATGACATAATAATAATAAACGTCAAAACAATATGCCATCAAGAGATCGGGTAAAAGTTAAATAAAATATATGAATCTGTCGTGCAATGTCAGAGGTTTTATCTCAAGGGATTGTGGGTTCAGTTCCTGTCTAAATATTATTCGTTGTCACTGATGCGTGCTGCCTTAGACATTCTGAGTGGTTGTAATGAAAACCGATAAAGATGAAAGAAATAGTAGACACAAATTAATAAAAGCAGAAGTGTTCCATTAATTAAACAGTCAAATATTATTATTAATGGTGTTAAAGGACCTGAGTAGTTGCGTTGAAATGTAAGTGAAATTAAAATGGAACAAATACGAGCCATAATTATTGATTCTAAACGAATGTAATTTATAAGGACTTTAGGCTCTTTAGTGACGCAAATGCTGATTTCCACGTCACTTTTTTTACTTTTTCGTAGTGAGAAAGTTGTTTTAAAAGAGGGTCAACTGGACTCACTGAACGTAAATAACGGTTGATATCATGTCGAAAATTATTGGTGCTTTTTTCTAAAATTGGAGGAAGAACACGTTTGCCCGTCATATCCTCGAGAGTCACTTGAGGTGTAACGGAATTTGATTGCAGTTCTATTTGCGCCGAATATTCCGGGCAACGAGAAATGGCACAGTTTGTAGGATTTCCAACACTAGTTTTTCTAAGACAGCGAACAGATTCAAGTTTTACGTTTTGATTTTCTGAGTTTAGTTCCTTAACTGTTTCCAGTTTAGACGCAGGTTTAAAAGGTTTAAGCAGCCCCTGTGTCCCCAGTGACTTTTGAGTCTTACCCAGAACATTGTTATTGTGTTGTCTATGTGTCATAGTATCCACTAACCGGCACAGAAGCTTGTAGTTTGAGGTGCATTGTAGTTTGATTAAATTGGTTGATATTTTCTCTGGCTGTGGGATTTTTCCTTCGGATTTTAAACCTGGCCTGACTTGGATTCTAATGGGAGAAAGCATCATGTTTCTTTCTGTCGTCGATTCAGAGAAAAAACTTGGGTCCCTTTGGGATGTAATCGAGGGAAGAACTTTGGGGGTTGATCTAAATCTTTCAGAAGATCTTGAGATGATCTCGTTTTCGTGACTCTCAGAAAGAAGAGTAGCAGCATCATTGCTTTCTCGTCTTTCAACTGCCTCTACTATAACGACCTTCTTGTTATCTTTATCGGTTGTTTTATTGATTTCTAACTTTGTTTCCAGATCCACCGGTTCTCTTATCTTGCAATCATGAGGCAATTTCTGATTTTCATCTGGTACCTCTGAAACAGAATCCTCTTCCTGGTTTTTAACTTCAGAACTTGGATCAACTACATTCATTGGTTTATCTTTCTTCTTCTCTTCACCTTTCTTCAATTCTTCAACATCTGCATTTCCCTTTGACACTTTACCATTATTTGCTTCCACCAACACGGCTTCCTTTTCTTTGTTCTGTAAGAATAAAAAATGACAATCGAGTAAATAAATGTCAAATGCTTGAAATGCTAATATTAGTTATTTTTATCGTTCGAACTATTATCGTCATTACTTATTTTGCTCATTATGTTTCAGCCAATCTATTCTTCGACCTTCTTCTCGTTAGTCTTAGTTCTGACACAAAGTACAATATACCTTTACATCTGCAAAAGATAAGTTCTGAAAACATAGACAGGTCTAAACTCTATGTTTCTTTTTCGTTATATATATATATATATATATATATATATATATATATATATATATATATATATATATATATATGCATAAAATCTTCTGTACATTAAAGACGGAAGCTGATGATGGTTAGCCTGAAATAATCCCATTCTTCCGATTTACCATGAAATAACGTGTATGCCTAAATCTTTTCTCATATATATATATATATATATATATATATATATATATATATATATATATATATAATAAACTATAATATATATATTAAATATAAGACATTAGCAACAACTAATAACAATGAAATAAAGCCATTACAACAGTATACTCTCATAAAATATATGTGACGGACAGAGAATTTTTTCTTCTCGTCAACCTTATTTGGCACAATAAGAGATTAAACAACAATAGCTAATAATATAGCAAAACATGTATTTGTCTATATTTCTGAGATTAGATAATATTTACAGTACTTACATTATTCAGATATTTGTAGAAATCTTTGTTACCATTTGTACGACGTTTTGGCCGTTGTACGCTCCGGCCTTCTTCAGGTGCTAGGAATTTTGAACCGAAACCTTTATTACAATCACTAGGATATATTCCTTGCATAGTAATGCCTCGACTGGGAGCCATGAGTTATTTCCTTTTAACCCTCTAAGTTACTTGTTAACCACTGCTGTAGCCAAGTATTGAACTTAAGGACACTTGGCCCAGTGGGTATGGACGTTGGTTAGTTCATGTGATTTCACTGCTATGCTACAGCAGTGGTGAACAAGTAACTTGCAGGGTTAAAAGTAGATAATTCATAACTTCCAATTGAGGCATTACTAAGCAAGGAACAAAATCATATACCCTAGTGATCTTAATAAAGGATTCGGTCCGAAATTCCTAGCACCTGAAGAAGGCTGGGGCGTACAACGGCCGAAACGTCGTACAAATGGCAACAAAGATAAAGACAATTGTCCGAAGAATGTAAATATTGCAATATAATAGGATAGTTATAACAGTCAGTTGAGTTTCAGTTTGATTTTCATTTAACGTTGTATTTACCGCTGTGGGTTCTTTTATGCCGAAAAAAGATAGGGTCTAATGGTATTTTTTTTTATTGTTCGATTATAGTAAGAAGGTTGATTTAGTCAGATTTTAATGAAATTTGTTGTTTTTATTTTTTATTTTAGAAGAATGATGTTTTTTTAGTTTTGTATTCAAAAATTGTTTGCTGAGAATAATTTTTTTCCTTCAAAAATATGTTATGGTAAAAACATTTTCTTCAAAAATGTATATTTTTCTATAAGAGTCTATTTTTATGTGTATATTTCTATAAAAGTGTATTTTTATACTTTCATAATGATTTGACCCCCAGTTTGGGGGTTAACTATTTGCCCATAGCTGGGCCCCTAAAAGGTACTACCACTCTGAATCAGGATGGACCTGGGAACAACAGCAATTAAGAGATAGTTTCATGCTCCTCACAACCTTCCAATCAGAGACTTTGCTGCCGGATGCAGTTTACTGTCATGACCAGGACCAGTCAATTAAGTGCCATACGTGATACACGCTTTGGGTGATCATGTCTCAAAAGATACATGACTGACTGGACAGAAGTTTATCCCTCAGTTGGTTGCCCATTGCTTTCTGCGGCAGACTGGTGAATTATATTATTATATTAATAAGTAGTAATTAGTGGGGGATTAGTTTATTACTTCATGTCAATAGAAAACCGATCCCCCACTTTATGCCTAGTAGAAGTTTTAATTATGTTTCCAAATATTGTATTCAGTCAGTCAATTAAGTGCCATACGTGATACACCCTTTGGGCGATCATGTCTCGAAAGAGACATGACTGACTGTAGGTTGCCATTTCTTTCTGCGGTAGACTGGTTGCCAGCCAAAGCTAAAGAACATAATCTGTCCTGTTATTTAACCCATAGCTGCAGGCAAGAGACGTATTAATACCTTTCACAGGGGTAAAAGCGCTTTTTATTTTTTTAATCGTATCACCCCGAGCAAGGCGGTAACGCCACTGATGTGCAGGGGGCTACGTAATAGTGAAAAGATTTGAAAAGAGAAAGCCGAAAACCACATCCTAAACAGGGAACAAGGGATGAGCCTCTTAACCTGTTCAATAGACGTGGGTGGAGTGTGAACCGGGCGATAGATCTATCTACTCCAATTAAAGATCTATCTACTCTACTACTTAAGTAAATGCAAGTAATCCAACTGGAATTCGAACTCGGTACCCCAATTTGTTGTTCCGAGTCGATGTCCACTGCACCACAACGCACATCCTATTATAACAATAGACTTTCAGAAAAGGTAAAGCTTTTGTTTCTTTCCGTTATTTCACATTTTCAGTTTATTTTTTTCGTAGCATGTATAGCGCCATTTTTTCATCTAATACCAACACTTGATTCAAAATAACAAGAAATATAATGGTGTCAATTTTAAATACTGAAGCAACACAATCCTCACTTTGATCTCAGAAATATCTACTGAATTGCATGTTTAGACTAATTGAATTTTTCCAACGATCTCTAGTGAACGATGTTCGGCCTCACTTAAAGATCTGAGTTTTGAATATTATTTTTCTAGTTTGATTAGAACGCATCAACTTAACATATTGGCGCATTACAATCTCCCTACCTTGTTATAAATGTAAGTTGATGATAATAAGGTTTTCTCTTTTACAAAGAATACATTAGGCAGACAGAACTAATTTGTGGAAAGGCGATGAGACAAGTCAACTGGAAAAAAGCTTTCTAGTGGATTTGGCACTGACAACCTACACTACCGGCCATAATTATTAGGCCACCCCAGTACTTAAAAAGATGATGTATTTCATACTGTTTTTTAGTATTTATTGCCAAGTGAATGATTGTAAATTAAAATAGAATGGTTCTTTTGTTAATACTGCACAATAAGATGTGCATCAAATGAATTTATAAATATTTAATAATTACCTATATTGCAGTTTTTAATCAATGAAAGAATGAAGAAAAATTAGAGTTATTCGGACGAGTTCATCTTTGTTTCCTTGCCTTGTAATATTTTGCAAAGTAATAATAACAAAAAACATTTTATTTTTCTTCAGAATTATACACTTGGCAATAAATAGTAAAAATAGTATGAAATACATCATCTGTTTTAAAAAATTAGGGTCGCCTAATAATTATGGCCGCTAGTGTACGTGTCGAACAATAAGAGTAGCGTTGGAAAAAAAAGATTCGTTGAAAAATACAAGGATAACATTTAGTATGTGTCTATATTTCTGAGATGAAGTAGTATTTACAGTATTTACATTATTCGGACTATTGTCCTCACCTTTGTTTCATTGGTACAACGTTTAATAATAGATCATTCTATTTGTCTATACTTCTGTGATGAGGTAGTATTTACAGTATTTACATTATTCGGATTATTGTCCTCATCTTTGTTGCCATTTGTACGACGTTTAATAATAGATCATTCTATTTGTCTATATTTCTGAGATGAGGTAGTATTTACAGTATTTACATTGTCTTCATCTTTGTTTCATTGGTACAACGTTTAATAATAGATCATTCTATTTGTCTATACTTCTGTGATGAGGTAGTATTTACAGTATTTACATTATTCGGACTATTGTCTTCATCTTTGTTGCCATTTGTACGACGTTTAATAATAGATCATTCTATTTGTCTATATTTCTGAGATGAGGTAGTATTTACAGTATTTACATTATTCGAACTATTGTCCTCACCTTTGTTTCATTGGTACAACGTTTAATAATAGATCATTCTATTTGTCTATACTTCTGTGATGAGGTAGTATTTACAGTATTTACATTATTCGGACTATTGTCTTCATCTTTGTTGCCATTTGTACGACGTTTAATAATAGATCATTCTATTTGTCTATACTTCTGAGATGAGGTAGTATTTACAGTATTTACATTATTCGGGCTATTGTCCTCATCTTCTGGATATAGACATTTGTTAGTTCCTGACTTGACTCTTAGAGTTGTGAGTTTAATACCAGACTACAGCAGTGGTGAACAAGTAACTTGCAGAGTTAGAGGAAGATAACTAATGACTTCCAATCGAGGCTTTACGCAAGGAATAGAGTTCATATCCTCCAGTGATTATAATAAAGGGTTCGGTTCGAAATTCCTAGCACCTGAAGAAAGGCCGGAGCATACAACGGCCGAAACGTCGTACAAATGACAACAAAGATGAGGACAATATTCCAAAAAAAGTAAATACTGTAAATACCCTAGTGATTATAATAAAGGTTTTGGTTCGAAATTCTTAGCACCTGAAGAAATCCGGAGCATACAACGGCCGAAACGTCGTACAAATGGCAACAAAGATGAGGACAATAGTCCGAATAATGTAAATAGTGTAAGGATAATTTTTACCTAGTGAATAAAAAAAGAAGGGGAAAGAGAATTGTCTTGTGTGTCTCTATAGAGTGTGACGTTTAGACAATTGTGCGTCCTTTGTAAATCTTTTCTTTCCTTTCTTTCGTCTCTTATTTAGTTTTATGTTTTCCTTTTATTTTTCTCTTTATTTGTTCCTTTCTTTCCTTTCTTCTTTACTTCCTTCCTTTTTTTTCATTCTTGCCCTCCTCCCTTCATTCTATTCTTATTTTTCTTTTTGTTTTTCCTCTTCTTTCTTTCTCATTTTCTTCATTTTATTTTTCCCCTTTTCCTTCTCTTCTTTTCATATTGATTTTTGTTCCTTTCTTCTTTCCCGATTTCCATCTTTGTTCCTTTGTTTTTTCTTTATTTCTTTTTACCTTATTTTTTCTTCCGTTGCATCATTCCTCCATTTACTTATTTACTTTTCTTCATTCTTCCATTTCCTTCATTTTTTATTCCTTCCCACTGACTTTCTTTCCTTTCTTTCATTCATTTTTCTTTTTTTACAGCTTTTCCTTTTTTCTTTCTTTTTATTACGTTTTCCCTTCCTTCCTTCCTTCCTTTTCTCTGTCTTTCTTTCCTTCCTTCCTTTTCTCTGTTCTTCCTTCCTTCCTTCCTTTTTTCTGTCCATCCTTCCTTCCTTCCTTCCTTCCTTCCTTTTCTCTGTCCTTCCTTAATTACTTCCTTCCTTCTTTTTCTCTATCCTTCCCTTCCTTCCTTCCTTTTCTCTGTCCTTCCTTCCTTCCTTCCTTCTTTTTCTCTGCCCTTCCTTCCTTCCTTTCTTCCTTCCTTTTCTCTGTCCTTCCTGCCTTCCTTTTCTCTGTCCTTCCTTCCTTCCTTCCTTCCTTCCTTCCTTCCTTCCTTCCTTCCTTCCTTCCTTCCTTCCTACCATTCTTCTTTCTTCTTACTCTCTTTATTACTATTGCCTTTCTCCTTTGTTTTCTTGTCTTCCTTTTATTCTTCTCTCCTTCGTGTATTTCTTTTCTTTCTTTCTTTTTTTCTTTCTTTCCTTCCTTCTTTCTTTCATATCTAACACCGTCTTATATGATTATTGAGATTGTTATATTCTGCTCCCTGACTTCAACCAATGTCCCAACTGAAAACCCAGCAAAAAAAAACAAACTAAGTTATCGAATGTTGATTTTTAAGATAAGCAGTAAATAATCTTAATGGCAAGAATTTGTAATATCTACTGTCCAAGTAACCCCAAGGTAAAATAGAGCACTGGTTTAATTGTCACGGGTGTCACCGGTCAGCGTTCGAGGCAAAATAAAGCCAAAAAATGAAAAACTGATTTTCACGTCATGCACATGTGTGAATAGCTGATTCAAAACGATCTACCTGTTCGTTAAGCTCTCGTTTAAGTTAAGTTTAGGAATTATTTAACTGTTATGCTATTTTTTGCTTTTTATTTGTTTCCTGTAATTACTAACTTTTCTTTCAAAAGTGTCCAAAGAAATTAGTTAGTTAAGTGTCATGCGTAAAACACACTTGGGCGATCATGTCTCCAAAGAGACATGACTGACTGGGCAGAAGATTTTCCAGAAGTAGGTTGCCATTCTCTTTCAGCGGTAGACTGGTTACCAACCAAAGTTACAGAACCCAATCAGTTCTGCTGTTTAACCCATAGCTAGAGGGAGAAATGATGGTTATTTGCGCGTAAGTGAATGCAACGAATTCAACTGGAATTTGAACTCGGCTCTCCCTATTTCTCGTTCCGCACTGATATCCACTGCACCACATTTGCACAGAGTTCGACTCAAAATAAACCTTTCCAAAAGAGAAACAATGATCTGGATTTGGAATAAAAAGCAGTGATGGCACTTACGCAAAATGCATCAGAAGAATTCAGGATGTGGAATTAATAAATAGTAAGCACTTCAAATATCTTGGTGTGTGGTAATAAATAATAAATTAGAATATCGAGTAGGTTATAAAAGGATAAAGATTTTAATCTCACATGACATATTGGAGACGAGAGAACAAAGGAGGCAACAGTGAGTAACTCTACTGGACGGTTTTGTGTGAATGGATCACAGAAAAGTGAAGACGGATGGTAAGGGTTAAAAATTCAAACAATAAAATAGAGAATGTTGGTGAGAACCCTTATTGCTCACCTTTTGAAAATGATTTTTCACGTAGAAAAAGTAGAATGGCTGTTTGCCAACATCTCACAACAAGGAAGTAGTCATCCAAAAATATCCTTATAAAGTATTTGCCTTATGAAACGGAAAATACTGGTCTTGCTTTAGTCAATAATTGAGTTTTCAATTTCATGTTTTATTCTATTAATCGATGATTACTAATTCATCCGGAAGGTGAGCGTAACATCTAAAAACCGGAGGGTCCAATAAAGTCATGGAACACTACACAAGCAAATATGTCGTTTGGCAATCGCGTGTATGATTAGACAATCCTCCAAACAACTAATAAGAATATTACTTTCAAAGAAATGTGACCATTTTGTTTAGAAGCCATCTTGGGAAGAACTGCAACCGCCAAACCCATCTTTAGAAGCCATTTGCTTTGAATTAACTTTGTTTTCCTTTATTTCTTTCCTGTTGCTTTTTATAATTTTCGTCTTTCTTTCATAAGCGGACCTGAAGGAGACTACCACCACATTTAAATTTGTTGTTTTTCATTTAGTTTTATTTTTTTCAGCGCAGTCTTATCGGTTATTACATAAAGTTTCCAAATATCAAAAAACATTTGGAAAGATTTCAATATTTAAACAATTTTAGGGGGGGCTCACTTTCTCATACAACGTTATAGCAAATCCATTTTGGAGCCACTCGCGGTGGGGTCGCTTTGTTTTGGTTTTTTAGGGACGAGTTGTTGCTCTTGTTTTTGTCTTTTTCAAGTTTTCTTCAGTTCTTACGATGCCATCTTCCTCGGAAACTCCAAGAATGGCTTTATTCAAAATTTCGCAAAGGATTCAATTGTTGAATATGCGCAAGCAAAAAGTTAATTACACAGGATCGATTTACTATTAGGTTGTATGAAAAACTGAGCCCCCCTCTAAAATTGTTTAAATGTTGAAATTTTTACAAATATTTTTTGTCAATCGGAAAGTTTAGGGTTTAATCGATAAGATTACACTAAAAAAAGTAAAAAAAAAAATGATAATCAACTAATTTACAGGTGGTGGTAATGTCATACCGGCGAGTGGTTCCAAAATGGAGGATCGATTTACTATAACGTTGTATGAGACACTGACCGCCCCCTAAAATTGTTTACATATTGAAATTTGTACATTTTGTTTTTTTTTTGGTGGGGGGGTTGTTGTTTTTTTGTTTTTGTTTTTTTTTGTCAATCGGATATTTTAGGGTTTAATCTGGAAAAAGAAAGTAAATAAAAAAAATGAAAAACGACAAATTTAAAGATGGTGATAGTCTCCTTCAGGTCCGCCCTTTGATAAGATCATACCAAATTCATGCTATCCATCCAAGAAAGCATTATTAAATTCATCATTTAATTGTTTTCCGCAAACCTTTCGACTAGTCTATGCTAGAACCGTCTTCAGGTGTACCATCCATAAAGAAAGAGGGAAGTTTCGTTTTTTTGGAAAAATAAATCGAAAAATAGAAACGTTACTTAATATACCGACCGATAGAACGGTGAAGCAAATAAAGAGTTTTCTAGAGAGCTTCAAATATAGAACTACATGTGTTACACGGGTTGTTGGTGTCGTCTACTGGTATTGCATTACTAGGAGTGAGGGAAAACGGCCTATATATTCATCATCATGTCTTTTCTATATTCTTTATTCAACCATTCAATACACAAAATTAAAATAATGAGTTTAAAGCGCAAACCAATTTTACAATGATAATGCTTTTCTTAATATTAATCCATTAATGGGCTCCTTCCCCGAAAATGAGACCGTGGGTATTAATCGATAGGAAGGCGCCTCTAACTAATCAAAGCCTCCAACTAATCGAAGCCTCCAACTAATCCTCTAATCCAAGCCTCCAACTAATCAGCCACTAAAATGTCTCGGTTTCATATTTTGAATGCAGTGTAGATGATGTCAAAATATTCATTCGATACGAAGTTTTATCACCCAAACCGAAAAACTATACATTTTTTTATCGTTGTTGCGATTTATGATAACATATTGGGTCGATTCTCTTCTATCCCAAATAATGAAGTTGTTTCTAGTTATATATGAACTTAATCTCAAGCAGCTACTAAAAATGTAAACAAAATGGTTACTAAAATCGGTTTTAAGCGAGTAATTATGGATAGTAATCATAGAAGGCCCGAGGCTAATATCGTTAAAGTGACGCATATGAAATACGGGCTCACGATGTGTGTAACTTACAGTCAAACCGGAAGAATCTTTATTTCCTATTTCCTATTCTGTGTCGTTTTCTCTCACGGTCGAAACATTTAACGATCGGCTTTGCCAGAGTAAAAAATAGTCACAATAAAATGGGTAAAAAATATGGGTTCCAGGACGAGGAAACATTTAGACTAGATTCTAACGTACATTGTTTCTGCCATAAAGAAGAAGCAAAAATTTGAACCCTTCTTCCAACCCTGGCATCAGAATATATATCGGGCCACATAAAACGATAGATAAAAGGAAATAGTTCCAAAGTGTAGCTTTTGTATGAAGAAAACTTTATATTATAAGGATACAAATCCTGTATAATCCATCAAACAACTAAAACACACAAAATAAATTGCACACACGCAAAAATTATTCAAACGGCAAAAAGCTCTTTTTTTCTTTTTTTTTTTTTTTTTCACAAGTCAGTGTGAAAAGCGGAACTCTGGATTCTGATTGGTCATCAAATCGCAAAATTCAAAATACGTCAGAGAAACGGTTTTCCACAGCTAAAGAAAACATCGTTCTGGGAGCCACCCCACGTGACCTGGATTCAATATTTAAGAATGGCCTCTAACCGGTCAGTGAGTTAGTCAGGTGGCCACTGACAAACAGCATTCGGTCGATCCGTCACTCCAGCAAGCAGTCAAACAGTCAGCCACATCAGTCAATCCCAAGTGGCGCAGTGTCAGATACACACAATAACATAGGTGCCGACGATAAAGAGACCAGTTTCGACAAACTAATCCTTCGCCTACTCAACCATTACGAACAGAAAGAAGAGGGGAAACACCTGCAACGGCCATAAAACTTTTCATAGCTCTCAGCAACCAGAAAGGAGAAGTAACACAGACTTACTAAGTTAAGTAAACTGATTCATCGTTTTACACATACACTACCAATACTACTATACCCGTTTGACTCGCTCTCTCTCTCTCCCATCAATAATTCTCCTTCACACCCCTTTTCAACACAATTTGAAACACTTTCCTTTTCCTCCTACTTAACGGCTGATACATAAATGGGAAGAAACATTGTGCTGTTGATTTTGCGGTTGTTGTTATTCATTCTGCCTTTCTACGTGACTCGTGTTGACACGCATAAAGGCAGCGCCGGAGAACTCTATACTACGATAAATGTCAATAATCTAGAAATCATCATAAATCATTATTTATTTCGTTTGTACTTGTGTCCTCTTCTTTATTGCCATGTTTACGACGTTTCGGCCACTCTAGCCTTCTTCAGTTGCTAAGAATTTCGTACCGAACCCTTTATTTCAATCAATGGGGTATATCATTCTCATTCCATGAGCGATGCTACTTATGGATGCCATGTAGTTATCTCCCTTTAACTCAACTCTCTAAATTATTTGTTCACCACTGCTGTAGCCAGGTATTGAACTCACAACTCTTTGAGTCAAGTCACTGGAACTAACCAACGCTTAAACTCAACTCTCTAATTATTTATTCATCACTGCTGTAGCCAGGTATTGAACTTACAACTCAAGTCACTAGAACTAAACAACTCCTATATTGTTTGCTTTTTATTTGGTTTTATTAGAAATAATTTATAAGAATCTTAAAAATAAACACATGTTCATATCGATGCCATAAACATTTGTCAAAGTTAAGGTTTCAAACTACGATTAGAATTTTACATATTCATTTTAACGAATATTCATTTTAACGAATATTCATTTTAACGAATTGCTTTATACAGTGCTACGTTATGGTTCAACTTGTGCTTTATAATTAAATTAATTCTTGGGACCGATTCACAAAATAATCAGATTAGTGTTGCTATTGTTTTAAGTTAATTCTAGATATATTAATTCTAGATATTGGGTATATTATACAAGGAAGACTGAAGAATTTATCGACCAAAATGTGATAACAGTGATCAATCTTTGCGAGGAGAGCAAGCAAAAAACTTCACTCAGCACAACAAAGCGACTCACCAACTCAGAAGACTGCCATTTTCTCTTCAAAAGTTGTCGCCTGTATTCTTTTAATCGTTTCTGCTCGCGACACAGGCTGTTGATTTTGAACATCATATCTCGATGGTAGGTATTGACATTGCGATGAAAGTTAACCTCTTGGCAAGCTACACGATTTACGGTCACATAACTGATTTCACTCTGCACTCCATAAGCCTTAGTGTATGAGAATGGAATCGCGTGGTTTCTCATGGTTGACCTTAATAATGGCCACTCGGACGGATGTCAAGGTTGAAGGGGCGGAATGTTCTGCAAGAGAATAGGAAAAAAGGCACAAAGTTAAAAAAATAAAACAGGCTTACATATCAAGATAGATAGATAGATAGATAGATAGATAGATAGATAGATAGATAGATAGATAGATAGATTAGGAAATATCAAGATAGATAGATAGATAGATAGATAGATAGATAGATAGATAGATAGATAGATAGATAGATATGAAAATCAATCATTTGCAAGTAATGAATACTGAATAAATATTGTTGCAGAACTTCAGATAATTCTAAAATGTCCAAATAATATATGCGGATGTGCGTTGTGGTGCAGTGGATATCGGCTCGGAACGACAAATCGGGGTGCCGAGTTCGAAATCCTGTTGAATTTCTTGCATTCACTTACGCACAAATACCCTTGGGAAAGGTATTAATCCGTCTCTTCTCTCCAGTTATGGGTTAAATAACAGGACAGATTGGGTCCTATAGGCATGGCTGGCAACCAGTCTACGGCAGAAAGCAATGGCAACCTACTGCGGAATTATCTCTTGCCCAGTCAGTCATGTCTCTTTCGAGACATGATCGCCCAAAGCGTGTATTACGTATGGCACTTAACTAAATGACTGAATATAATAGTTGGAAACTTTATTCAAACTTCCACTTGGCATAAAGTGAGGGATCGCTCTTCTATTCTTATGAAGTAATAATCTGATCCCCTACTAATTACACTTAATATAATAATGTAATAAAATCTATCTCTTCTTCCTCCAGCTATAAGTAGGACAGCTCGGGTTCTATAGCCTTGGCTGGCAACCAGTCTACGGCAGAAAGCAATGGCAACCTACTGTGGGATAATCTTCTGCCCAGTCAGTCATGTTTCTTTCGAGACAAGATCGCCCAAAGATTGTATCACGTATGGCACTTAACTGACTGACTGAATAGTTGGAAAGACAATTAAAGCTTCTACTGGACATAAAGTGGGTGATCGGTTTTCTATTGTCATGAAATAATAAACTAATCCCCCACTAATTACTACTTATTAATATAATAATATAATTCATCAGTCTACCACAGAAAGCAATTGCAACCTACTGCGGTATAATCTTCTGCCCAGTCAGTCATGTCTCTTTCGAGACATGATCGCATAAAGCGTGTATCACGTATGGCACTTATCTGAATATATCGATTAAAATATCGTAAAAATAAGAAGATGAAAACAGCATTGTGTGTGTCCGAGAAGACTCATGAACAATCCCATTCTTGTTTGACATTGTGAGCTCTTCGTTTGCCTACCAGAATTTGTCAACGTTACAGGTGACCCATTCTTTACACTTCGTCAAGTGCAAACTACGTGAAAAAAAAAACAGTATTAAAAGGGAATAATTCCCAAACTAAACGATAAACATTATGTTAATGAAACCATGATGTATTTGACGAAAGCATTCACGTGTACGACCAAATGTTGAAGGGAAAATTATGAAACAATTGAAAAAATCTTTTATTTCAGAACATGTGAAAACAATAATTTAAATTATATTTCAATGCTTATCTCCCTTGAGTACACAACCCATTTTTCCCTTCACGCGTATTGCATTCACACTATCTCACTTTAAGCTTCATGCGCTCAATACAAAGAATAATCAAATATGTTAAAAAATACTCATCGTTACTATGACAACAATTTCCCCACCAACGCCTTGCGCTCGACGCTTTTGTGTTAATCTCTAATGAAGCGTTTTCATGATTCGTTTTTCTTAACGTATTCTTTATTCGCTTTGATATTCGGAATCGTGTGAAATTTTATTTTTTGAATATATTTTAGATTTCCTGAAAGGGTTTCTTAAATCACAAATAATTAATGAACAGCTTGAAAGATCCCGTGCTACTTCGGTTCGTTACAGCTTGTTTCATATTGATCAGATAGAAAATCTATTTGAATGATTGCATTTAAATATTGCGTAAGCCAAATTTTAATTCTTCATAGCTCTCTTTACAGTAGTCAAACAATAAATTTCCTTAGACATCTAAGTCAGTCTAAAAGAGTGAAATGCAATCTCATGCAAATCTCAGTTTGATCAAATGATAGCTTCTTTCAAAATAATCCGTTAATTCATGTAAATATATAGATCAGTTTAATCGTTTCTAATTTTATACAAGTATCTAATTTGGTTTTAATTGGGTCATCGATGAATATACGTCAAAAGATAAACCATTTTAATGAACTGAATTCAAATATTAGGAAAGGCCCTTATTTTATCTATCGTAGCTGTTTTAAAAGAATCCTACTTATATAAGTAAATAGATAGACTGCTTTAAAAGGTAACAAGCCCATACCTGATAGACGATTGCTTGCTTTAATGTAACCAAACAATCAATGCAAATACATATTTAGAAAAATTGAGTGTCGTCCTCTGAGTTCCTGTGGTTCATCGTCAAATCCACAGAAGGAGACGCTGCATCACAAACTGAATGAACGACGGTCAATTTTCTTCAGGTTTCTTTCTTTTTACTTCCTTTAGTTTGGGAGTAAGATATAGTAACAGAAGCATTATTTCTTGGAGAAAGCGAGAGGGAGTTGTAGAGCGACACAAAGAGCGGGTCTTGGTAGATGGTAGCTTTTCTCACTCTGCTGAAGATTCGGCACATCAAGGAATCTCGGAGCAGAAAGTATCTGCCATTGCGGGAACAGTAACGCGTGTTTTTCACTCTTATATAAAAACTGAAACAAAGAAAATCTAATCACTGTCAGGATGACATGCCCAAGGTAATTTTGACGGCCCACAGTTTTTTTTTTTTAATCATCTCACCCCAAGCAAGGCATTCCACTGCCACTATTGCGCATGGGGCTACATAGGGGAAGGTAAAGAGAAGGAGTGGTTAGACATAGGGAATGTCAGGAGGAAGGTGACAGATGAGTAAGGATACCGAGAATGAGGGTTGGGCAGATGGGAAGAGTGTTTGATAGAATGGGAGCAGGTTAGTGTGTTAGGAGGTGTCTATTGACCTTACATTTAAACTCCTGGAGATTGTAGCCGTCGGGGAAGCAATGATTTGGAAGAGAATTCCACAGTCGAGAAGTGCGAGGAAAGAAACTGTTGGAGTAGAAGTTACGGCTGCATTTTATCGGTTTCACTGTAAAAGGGTGGGATCTAGTTGCTAATCTAGAATCTCGTTCAAATTCGTATTTAGGGGGCACCAGTGATCTAAGTTCGTCGGAGCAGAAGCCGTGAAAGTATTTATAGAAGAGACACAGGGAAGCCACGTCGCGCCGGTGGGAGAGAGACTGCAGGCCGTCTGCCAAGTCGGTATCTATCACATTACAGACCCTCCTCTGAACCTTATCGAGAAGCCCGAGGAGAACAGCAGGGGCACCAGACCAGATATTCAATGGACGGGCGGATGGTAGATTTATAAATGTGCAGGATAGATTTAGACGGAAAAAACTTCCGGGTCCTACAAAGAGAATCGACTTTCATAGCAGCGGATTTAGCAATGGATTCGATATAGCCATTCCATTTGAGGTCCGCTGAAAGTGTGAAACCAAGGAGGCTTAGTGTTTTACTCTCTGGGAGGCAAGTCTAGTCCATGCTAATGGGAGGTAGGTGAGATTGTCGATGATGGTTAATTGAGAGATTAGTTAATTGAGAGTTTGGATTGACAAAGTTAAGACGAACTGGTTTGCCATTTTTGGATTCTGTATCACAAGTTTTATAGATTGCATTAAAATATCAACGCCACTTTAATGGAGAATCACTTCATTTAAAGTGAAAAAACCTGTAATAATATCGACTAAACAATCAGTGCTAATGCAGATTGGCTTTGAAAAATAACTTTTCAGGAAAAGAGGTTTCACAAATCTTCACTGTTGTTGCTCTTTCTTCTATTTATGGGTTTTCTTTACTTTTGTTTAAAGTAGAAATAGAACGTCAACATTTTTATTATATCAGTATTTAGGAGGGTTACATAGGAGGAAAGTTATGATAAAGAGTGACAGGTTATGGGGGTTGGCAAGAAGAGGGTAAGAGAATCGATCCCCCACTTTATATCCACATTATAATATTATAAAAACTTTTTTTTTAATTATATCGCCCCAAGCAAGGCATTTTACTGCCACTGTTTAGCAGAGGGTTACATAGGAGGAAAGTTATTTATCATAAGAGTGACAGGTTCTAGGCGGTGTCAAGAAGAGGGTAAAGAGAACTATGACTGTGGTCATAAAGGTGAGGAATCAGTTTATATATTGATTGTAATGTAGAACTGATCCCCCACTTTATATCCACATTATACTAGTATATTAATATATTTAATTTTTTTAATAATCATATCGCCCCAAGCAATGCATTTTACTGCCACTGTTTTGCAGGGAGTTACATAGAAGGAAAGTTATGAGAAAGAGTGACAGGTTATAGGGGTTGTCAGGAAGTGGGTAAGAGAAGGATGAGAATACTGATGAGAGTGGAGTGGACGGAAAAAAGAGCATGAGAGAGAGGATGCAGATTAGTGAGATAGGAGATGACTACTGACTTTACATTTAAATTCTTGGATATTGTAGCTGTCGGGAAAGCAATTAAATGGAAGGGAATTCCACAGGCGGGAAGTGCGAGAAAAGTAGCTAATGTAGTAGAATTTGCGTTTACAATTTATTGGTTTCACAGTAAAAGAGTGCGACCTAGTTGCTAATCATGTTACTCGAGCAAATTCATGTATGGTGGGGGGGGTAACCAGTGAGCTAAGTTCATCTGAGCAGAAGCCATGAAAGTATTCGTCGAAGAGACACGAGCTGCCAAGTTGGGATCTATAACATTACAGATTCTCCGTTGGATTTTGTCAAGGACACCTAGGTGGATAGCAGGAGCACCCGACCAGATTTGGCAGCAGTATTCAATGCACGGGCGGATGGTAGATTTATGTATATGCAGGATTGTTTCCGGCGAAAAAAAAAACTTCCTGGCCCTACACAGAGAACCGACTTTCTTAGCAGCGGATTTAGCTATGGATTCTATATAGTCACTCCACTTGAGGTGTATTGTGAGAGTTAAGCCGAGAAGGCGCAGTGTTTTGCTTTCAGAGAGACTAGCCTTTACATTTTAGTTGTTGCCTTTGTTGAAGGTCCTCAAGTTATTTGGTAAAGTTATTTTGCTTCTGATTGTGTAGCGCCAGTTCACGAGGTTTGGCGAATGATGGTCGTCGTTAAGATCGACAGGATTCAGTCGCTCGAACCCATTTTGAATCACTGATCTGAGAATGCGGTAGGATACGGTTGACAGTCTAGAAATTTCTGAACTGATAAAAGACTTAATCCAATGAGGCTCAAACATGACTCGAGTTCTTAAGTTAATGTTTTGGTCTTGTAGTAGCCTATAGTATTGTGGGAAACTACCCTATTTTCAATTCTTTTATCACCAATATTAAATTTGTTAGGGATGATCCATACACCGAGCTATTTTCATAATTTACTTTTATCAGTAAGTTAGTTAAGTACAATCACATGATAGACGCTCGGACAATCATGTCTCTTTCGATCCATAACTGACTAGGCAGAAGGTTTTCCCTCAGTAGGTTGCCATTTCTTTCTGCGGAAGACTGGTTGCCACCCAAAGCTACAGAATCCAATCTATTCTGCTATTTGACCCATAGCTAGAGAGAAAAGAGATAGATTCATAACTTTCCCAATGGTATTTGCGCGCAAGTGAATGTAACGAATACAAGTGGGATTCGAACTCGGCTCTACCGATTCTGCCATTCTGAGCCGATCACATCACGAATTGTTAAGATGTCCTCCGAGTAGGTGGCTTTAAGGCTTTCAATTAAAATTTGGATCATAGTTTCTGTTTTGGTAAATTTTGAATCAGAATTATTGAATCACATGTGAGAGAATTTTTATGTTTTGTTCAAGACCTTTCTTTTTTTTAATCATTTCACCCCAAGCAATGCATTCGACTGCCACTGTTGCACAGGGGGTTACATAGGGGAAAGTGGTGAGAAAGAGAGGTTAGTTATAGGAAATGTCAGGAGGAGGATAATAGACGGATGAAAATACCAGTGTAATGAGGGTGGAGTATATGGAGAAAAGAGCTCGAGAGAATGAAGATAGATAGATAGATAGATAGATAGATAGATAGATAGATAGATAGATAGATAGATTTTTTCTAATCATCTCACCCCAAGAAAGGCATTCTACTGCCGCTGTTGCGCAGGGGGTTACATAGGGGAAAGTGATGAGAAAGAGGGGTTCGGTATGGGAAATGTGAGGAGGAGGGTAATAGACGGATGAGAATACCGAGGATGGGGGTGGAGTACATGAAAAAAGAGCTTGAGAGAATGAATGCGAGTTAGTGTGATAGGAGAATCTCTATTGACCTTACATTTAAATTCCTGGAGATTTTAGCTGTCGGGGAAGGAAGTATATGGAAGGGAATTCCACAGGTGAGAAGTGCGAGAAAAGAAACTGTTAGAGTAGAAATAACGCTTACATTTTATCGGTTTCACTGTGAAAGGGTGGGACCTAGTTGCTAATCTAGTAGCTCGAGTAAATTCATACCTAGTTAATTGGAGCAGAAGCCGTGAAAGTATTTATAGAAGAGGCAGAGGGAAGCCACGTCACGCCGGTAAGAGGGCGACTGCACTATCCCCAATATGAAGATATATGTCATCATCGCAGCCTCCCCTCATCACCATTACACTTGCGTCGGAATGCAAAATTGTTGTTTTCTATTGGTAGATCTTTTTGGGTGAGGTATGAGATGTTTAAATGATCAGTGAGTATCTATTCACATATACTTAATTGGAGTAGATAGACTAAACTATCGCCCGGTTCACACTCCACCCACATTTATTGAACAGGTGAAGAGGCTCATCCCTTGTTTCCTGTTTAGGATGCGGTCTCCGGTTTTCTCTTTTCTCGTCAATCTTATGTAGCCCCCTGCACATCAGTGGCGTTACCGCCTTGCTCAGGGTGATATGATTTTTAAAAAAATATTCTAGCATACGCGCAGATCATAGTCTATGGAGAGATTTAATAGACTGGCCTCTTATTTCCTCTTTGTCACAATCCTGGTGAGCTTTGATATGATTCGGTATTGGGATCTTCACCAGACATGTACGCCTTTATCAATCGATAATCTTCCTTTATCGAAACTATATTCACTGACGTATGTGCTTGGAAGACGTTTTCTAATTAATAGCTGATAAAAAGAGGTACACAGTTTTTCGGAATTGTTTCATCCGCCCCTTTGCCAGAACGAAAGGCAAATTAGATTGAGATTTGTTAATTTTCAATCAATGTCAAGAGCATCGTTAACACAATGGCAATTTGTACTTTCACCTGGCGTAAATATGTAGATCAGTTTCAAATATTAAATTCAAATCTATCCAGGTTTGATAGATTATGTCAGAGTTCAAACAATCAGTTTATAAACATAGACAGATACACTATCATTGATTAAAGTTAAATTACAAAAAAAAATATTTTTTGTAGATAAATCGGAGTTTCGTTCAAACTCACAAGCCACATTTTTAATCAGCGTTAATATGGAAACCAACCTGAGTATTGCATTTGAAATGCAAACAATCTTGTGTGTTCTATATTATAAAGTCTTTTAAAAGAATAAAACCAATTATTGTAGATATCATTACGAAGTCGTTAGGAAGGGTAAAATTCAAATCTCTATCTAGCCAACCCTTTCATTTTGGCAACATGACCAAACAAATGCCCATTCATTTTTAGAGCAAGCATGAAGCAGGTGATTCTAATATTGAAATTAAAGAAACTTGTCGAACGGACTAAAAATAGGCACAAAAAATTAATTATTTTTTGCGCATAATCTCTTCTTTCATTTTCAAATTTTATTTCCGGGTGTGTCCGGTTACAGTCCTCCACGACTTTCTGTCTTTCCTTACACTCAGCAGTACTTCTCTACAGCTACACTTTGTGTTCGTAGTAATTGTTCCTCTATACGTTTGCTCATAATTCTTAAATAAGTTCTTCACGATTCTCTTGAATTCTATTGCTTTCGGTATGTCATGCGAGTTTTAAATTCTTCAAGCTTTCTTTCCTCGTTATATATTGCGATAATATCACCAGGCGCTTTACGATTGTCAGTCATTTGCTTAAGTTAAATCCGTTGAATATCGCGTTTTTATCTCATGCTACGTATTCGTTCGAAATATTTTGTTCAAATTATAATTTCCTTAACTATTCTTTGAAGACAATAACTTTTCCAAACAAGATAAATTTGAAGAAGACGTTCAAGTAATTTGCGTTTTTTGAATGAAGAATTAGCAGATTACCGCCGAAATGAAATAACTATACGAAGAAAAATATTTTCATTCAATAAATGATTTTTCTTTGATGTTTTTTCTTGCTTAATTTTTTAAACTGTTGTAGATCCGAGTAAGGAACCACACAAAAATAATGAACAACAAAACAGATATTGAGATAGAAAAGTAGGTTATACTGAACGTAAATATACAAACTGGAACGCAGGTTATTAATCCAGGAATACGATTAGTAAGGATATATATATATATATATATATATATATATATATATATATATATATATATATATATATATATATATATATATATATATATATTGTGTGTATTTTGGCAGCATTTTTTCATTAATGCAGGTTTCATTGAATAATATAGACAAGTTTTGTCTATTAATTTTGTGTAGGATCCGTTCATACCGTCTGATATACTTGATGGTGATGTCATTAAAAGACAACAAAAAATCACAGTATTTGTTAAATTTTTTATCAGGTCTAAGCTTTCGGCTCACATAAGCCATTATCAAAGAGTAAATAATAACACACAGTAAACATAGAACATTTAAGCTATTAACAATAAAGATAATTGAATTGAAAATATAAGTCCATCCCTACCGTGGCGGATGGCCGAAGACAGTGACAAAATAGTGATGTTGCGGTCCCTGGTCTGATTACAGACATTTGAGTACGTTGTTGGAAATACAATCAATTTCGATATTTCCAACAACGTACTCAAATGTCTGTAATCAGACCAGGGACCGCAACATCACTATTTTGTCACTGTCTTCGGCCATCCGCCACGGTAGGGATGGACTTATATTTTCAATTCAATTATCTTTATTGTTAATAGCTTAAATGTTCTATGTTTACTGTGTGTTATTATTTACTCTTTGATAATGGCTTATGTGAGCCGAAAGCTTAGACCTGATAAAAAATTCAACAAATACTGTGATTTTTGTTGTCTTTTAATGACATCACCATCAAGTATATCAGACGGTATGAACGGATCCTACACAAAATTAATAGACAAAACTTGTCTATATTATTCAATGAAACCTGCATTAATATATATATATATATATATATACAAGTCTTTGAAGTGAAGCCGTGTTTGAAATAGTCTATCCGTGTAATATTATTCTGGCTGAGTGGAGCTCAGCGGTACTATGCCTACTGACACGGTATTCTCTGTGTAACTTCGGTATCGTTCGGTAATTTACGGATCAGTTCCGATGTTTCTCACGGATCTCTCTATGGCAGGAGTATATGTATACTCAAGTCGAGTCCATTATCATAGTGTTGTGGAGTAGTTTTCGCACTGAAGGTTATAATCCTGCTATGTCGGTTACTAATCGACTTAACGCACCCAAAATGTTAGAAATTTGGTAATCTTCCACTGAAAGCTGACTCCTTAGTATTCGGCTAACTGCCGACTAATATCAACTGCCTAGTAGTTCTACTGAACTCCAATAGAACTCTAAAGAACTCCTATGAACTTCCCAAGAACTTCTCAAGTAGTTCCCCCATTAACTTCCCGTTAACTCTTATTAATATAGGAGGGAGAGTCCATTATCTGAGGAATAGATGTATTTCCCCATAACACATAGAAAAAGGAGAGGTCCCACAACATAATCAGCTCGTCAATTCATGTTGAACAATTCAATATTTATCGAATCAGTGTTTATAAAATTTCTTTAATCTCACAACTCGTAATTCATAGATAAAAACCGAAACTTTCTAACTACTCATCTCCAAATGACATTTCCAGTTTGTATTTCGCTTCTTACTTCGTGCCTTTTACTGGCGACCTTACATTCTTTATTCTTACAATTAATATTCACTTCATTCTTTTTGCTTTCCTTTATAACCATCTGTAGAAGTTCCTGTATTTTCTTTTTTGTGTCTATCAACGCCGAGTCATCTACATATCAAATGTTGTTGAGCTTCTGCTCAAATGAACTTAGCTCACTGGAGTCCCTTATATATGAATTTACTCGAGCCACAAGATTAGCAACTAGGTCCCACCCTTTTACTGCGAAATCAGTAAATTGTAATTCTACTCCATCAACTTCTTTTCTCGCCTGTAGAATTCTCTTCCATTTACTTGCTTTCCTGACAGCTACAATCTCCAAGAATTTAAATGTAAAGTCATTAGTCATCTCCTATCTTACTAACATTCATCCTCTCTCTCATGCTCCCTTCTCCATCCACTCCACTCTCATCAGTATTCTCATCCTTCTCTTACCCACTTCCTGACACTCCCTATAACCTGTCACTCTTTCTCATAACTTTCCTCCTATGTAACCCACTGCAAAACAGTGGCAGTAAAATGCCTTGCTTGGGGCGATATGATTATAAAAAAAATCATGATGTGAGTATAAAGTGGGAGGTCAGTTCTAAATTTTAATCAATATATAATCTAATCCCTCACTTTGTGGCAATGTAAGTTTCTATATATTTATATTCTAGATTTAAGAGCTCTCTCTCTCTCTCTCTCTCTCTCTCTCTTATGCACCTTTCTTCGTCCACTCATCCTTCATTTACCCACTTCCTGACACTCCCTATAACCTGTCACTCTTTCTCATATTTTTTCCTCCTATGTAACCCACTGCAAAACAGTGGCAGTAAAATGCCTTGCTTGGGGCGATATGATTATAAAAAAATCATGATGTGGGTATAAAGTGGGAGATCAGTTCTAAATTTTAATCAATATATAACCTAATCCCTCACTTTGTGGCAATGTAAGTTTCTATATATTTATATTCTAGATTTAAGAGCTCTCTCTCTCTCTCTCTCTCTCTCTCTCTCTCTCTCTCTCTCTTATGCTCCTTTCTTCGTCCACTCATCCTTCTCTTACCCACTTCCTGACACTCCCTATAACCTGTCACTCTTTCTCATAACTTTCCTCCTATGTAACCCACTGCAAAACAGTGGCAGTAAAATGCCTTGCTTGGGGCGATATGATTATAGAAAAAATCTATATCGGCCGCCAATAGTGAATCCTAGTCGGGATTCTAATTCTCTTGGGGTCACCTCACCGTAAAAGTCGAAGAAGTCTTCTTTCTATTTGCATTGAATTCAGTTTTTGAATATTCTTGTATGCAGGCGGTTTCATCCCCGTACAGGTTATAGATTGTTCAAATATCCTTTCCATTATATCAAGATAACCTAACATTTCCAAAAGTTACTTTTAACGAACCTTATCAAATTCTTTTGCATAATCCATATAAAACATATATTTAAATCTTTTTATTTCGATAAGATATTGTCGACAAAAAGGAATCAAATCTAAGCGCTATGTAGAACACATTAACCACCGGATTTCACCCGAAAGAATAATTTTAACCGTCTAATCTTCCCATCTGTAACCCGGCAGTATATAGGTTTCAAATCTACCTGGCAGGATTAAGGTTTCGAATCTTTTCGGCAAAATATAGCTTTCGAATCTACCCGGTAGTATATAGGTTTCGAGTTTACCCGGCAGGATACAGGTTTCGAAATTACGTGGCAATATATAGGTTTCGAATCTACCCGGCAGTATATAGGTTTCGACTCTACCCGGCCTGATAGGGATTTCGAATCTACCCGGCAAGGTATAGGTCTTGAATCTACCAAACAGGATATAAGTATCGAATCTTCCCGTCAGTATATAGGTTTCGAGTCTACCCGGCAGGATAGGGATTTCGAATCTACCCGGCAAGTTATAGGTCTTGAATCTATCACGCAGGACATAGGTATCGAGTCTATCCGTCAGGTATATAGGTTTCAAATCTATCCGGCAATATATACGTTTTGAAACTAACCAGCAGGATATCTTTTTCTTCTTCTTCTTCTGATATGTGCCCTGTCCTTACAGGACGTAGTCGATCATGGCTTTCCACGTCTCCCTATCCCTGGTAGCTCTGAGCACGCATTCTCCTGTTACACCACACAACCCCCGTTCTGTTATCCACCTGCTCAGGCCCTTCAAATATGTTATCTGTTGCTTTCCTCTGTTTCTTTTCCATTCAGTTTTCTTTGCGGATTATTTGTAGTCCTTTCTTGTCACTCTCTTCAGCTACCTTCTGTAGGAGGTCTTGTAGTTTTCTTTCTGTGTCTGCTATCAGCACTGTATCATCTGCGTATCTTATGTTGTTCCAATTGTGACCTCCGTTTACAAATCCTGGCATAGCATCTAGGATCCTCAAAATATTCTCACTGTACAAGTTGAACAGATCCGGTGAAAAGACACATCCTTGTCTTACGCCCCTTTCTATTTTGTAAATCTGCTGAACTCGTTACCTGTTCGTATGCAGGCAATTTGCTGCCAGTAGAGATTCTTAATTACTCTGATGTCTTTCGAAAAAATGTCAAGGCTGCTGAGCATCTCCATCAACTCTTTGTGGCGTATTTGTCGAATGCCTTCGCATAATCAATAAAGCATAAGTACAAGTCCTTCTTCACTTGTATTGCCCTTTCGGAGTGCATAGGTTTCGAATATGCTGTCATTATTTTGTTGATCTGCCACTAGAAATCTTCGTTTCGTTTTCGAATCTCAGTTTGAACCAAAATGCTTTATGCACCGAGTCGTTAAATCTTATGTGTAAAGAGCCAATGGGGATTTGGAATTCTAAATTCAACATTTTTCTGCATAATTATTTTTTAGAATCTTTTAATACAATATGATTTTATGAAAATTCTATAATTCAAATTTAAATCAAGGATTTATATAATTCACGTTTCCACATAAAAAGAATAAATTACTAAAATATATTTTGATAGAAACTAGAAGAGGCTGAAAATTCCGTGCAACAAATAAATTAAAATTAAACAATGTTATCAAATTGTTATGACCGAAGGGCCTTAGAAAGATAACACAGACGCGGATATAAGGTTGAATAGTATCTTCTCGGAAAACGTATTATAAAAGTAAACGTGGACTGGAGAGTACTTCCTCTCGCAGCGTCCTGACTCACTCATTCACTCACTCTGTGGCTACTACTCAGTGCATCCACACTCAGAGTTCGTAACCATATTATAAAGGTGTGGGCGAGTCCATTTGCAGGTAGGTCCCCACAATACTCCCCTCCTAAGCCTTTTACTCTGTAAAAGGATTTATTATTTTCCTGAAATTTAATACTTTTTCATTTTGGGATTGATTGTTAAAGGCTCGGTAAATTTTCTCTTTCTCGCCGACCTTCGTTGTTTGGGCGTATGTTGCGGGGGTTCGAGGTCAAATGTGTCGTAAATGATTTCAATGGGTTCTTCCATTTCATCCTGTGTGCTGTTAGAATTCATTTCATGCCGTTTTGTAATTTGATTACTTCTAGTGATCGTGCCCTTCTCCCATATTCTTTTGAAAACTTTTAAAGAAAATTTTCTGACCCGGGAGAAATCGTTTTTTGTTTTTGTTTTTTTTGTTTTTTGTACTTTCTCGGTCTTACGTATTTTTGACTGTTTGGGAATTAATTTATCAAACACAGATCTCACCTTTCTGACAAACATGGTTTCTACCGGTGAGCTAGTTGATGGTGTATTCGGGTTTGGCATTATGCGATAAACTTGTAAAAACTGCTGTAATGCTATGTCGGTAGGAGTTCCTTGAACTTTTTATATGCTTTTTTAAGTGTGTCTACGCACCTTTCAGCTTGACCATTTGATCTGTTGAAGTAAATCAGAAATAGTTCTGATGTTAATATAGTTTTTATTTTTTCAAAAGCTGACTGACACTCAGTTGTCCAGTTCCAAATATTTTCATTTTTTTCAATTCATTCAGTGGAGCACGTAGATCGTGCATGTTTTTATGAATTCTTTGTAATAGTTGGCATATCGAAGAAAACTTTGGAGCTCGTTGACATTTATAAGAGATGGCATAATTTTGATAGCTTCTGCCCGCTGTGGGTCAGGCCGTCTTCGATTCTTGTCCGAGATACCTTATTTCATTCATATAAAAATCACATTTCGATTCTTTTATCTTGAACCCGAAATCCTGAATTCTCTCAAAAATCTTGTGGATCTGTTTGCAATGTTCCTCGGTAGATGTGCTTGCTTTAACAATGTCATCCAGGTAGGCACACGCGAAGTCAAGACGTCCCGCATGGTATCCATGACCTGCTAGAATATTGCAGGTGCAAACTTGACCCCGAATGCCAATCTATCAAACTTGTGTAAACTACTGTGGGTGTTGATACAATAAAAGTTTTGCGCACTCCTCCTCAACAGGGATTCGGAGATATGCATCGCTTAAGTACAACTTGGAGAATATTTCCCCACCATTTAGTTTATTACCCCCCTCCTCCGGTTTGAGGAGGGGGGTAATGGTAATCTTTTAGAGCTGCATTGCCCGTTGAGGAATCAACACAGACGTGAATTTGATTGGACTTTTTTCTTAGCGGGGGCAGCCCATTCGCTAAAACTCACTTTGGACAGTATATCAGCATTTTCTAATCGGTTCAAAAGATGGGAGAGGAGACGTTAGAAGTATAGAGTTGAAGAAGACTTTAGAAGGAACCAGAAACCCAATCCTAAACAGGAAACACAGAATAAACCTCCACTTCTGTTTAAAAGACAGGGGCTCCATATGAACCAGACGATAGATAAATAGACCTACCCCTGTGATGGAGAAAAAGTAAATCGTAAAATATTCAGAGTTTAGGCGGAAACGTTAGAAGTCTAGAGTTGAAGTAGAATTTAAAAAGAAACCAGAAAGTCAATCGTAATTAGAAAACTAGGGATAAACTTCTCCTCTTGTTTAAAAGAAAGGGAAGGAGTGTGAATTTCATTATTTCTGGTTTTGTTAAAAGTCAGCCAGATCTTAGCTGGTTTTAAAAATGCATTTCAAATTTGTAAAAACTAAATCTTGTAGCGATATACGAAAATGCACATTAAACGAGTCGTAATTTTGAAGATAAATCCTTTAAATGAAGTATGACAGTTCAAAGTACATTCTTGAGATGATATCAGGTTTTTAAGTACGGCCTCTATTTGGACCCTATTTCTTTTATACTGATGACAAGGCTGTGCGTCGTTGAAACAGTTTCGTATTTCAGATTCTGCGATCATCGCAAAAGTTTACATAAAATGTTCAAATTTGAATTTAAGTTCTTGAGGCTTGTGTTTTTGATACATCCTCGCAAGGATCAGTTATAAGATAGTTATAGCTCGTCTTCGGGGAAGTAGGCATAGGCGGGCATTCGGTCACAGAGACGTTGGTAGTCGCAAGGACCCCAAAATGATAAAGAAAATTAATAAATGGCCGAATGAGAAGTAGAAATTGCAAATGGAAGATGGAAGGAAAAGAGATATGTTTTACTTAGAATCAGAAAAAAATTGAAATTTCTGGGATACATAATGAGGAAAGGGGGCTTGGAGAATCTAACACGCACAGAACACGTTAAAGGAAAAAGAGACAGAGAAAAGCAACTTGAAACATTCGTAACAAGATTTTAAATGGATGACTGAACATGAAAAGGTGAGTAAATAAAAGACTCAAACATTGATTAGAGCTACAAACGACAAGACATTGTGGAGAGACATGATCACCTATATTGTAAATTAAAACGGATTATAAAAGAATAAGAATAAACAAATGATTACGCGGATTGCTTTCTAGTAATTAACACCCAGCAGCGACAGTCTATTTCATGGTTAAACGCATGGCCTGTAGATTGTATTTAAACATAAGAGAGATTGTTGCCGCTGGTTGTTGGCTTCAATGTCCACGTTTATATGATTCACTCTTCTGTCGTTTTCGATGTATCAGGTTTGGGCAGCATGTCCCGCCATTGAAACTCTTTTTGTTACGTCTTTGATGTCTTTTAAGGACAGTTTGAGACCAATGTAACATTTCGCATAAAAGACAAGGAACAGCACCCTTTGTGAAGGCTTCAGGAATGTTGGAGTGGTGTTTCATGTTCTGCCTTGTAATATGTAGATGTTCTCCACGTGGACCTCTCAAAAGTTATTTTTATGCGCACACTCCTTCACTTGACACGATCATAAGCCATTTCCTCAAAGGAAGATTGAGGGAGAGAATTTATGCTTTGCTTAAGATTTCAGGTATAATTCAGCAGAAGTATTCTTACAGTTCTGAGAAACAAAATTCAGTTGACTTTACACGAAAATACTCTGTGTTTTTCATCGCACATACGCACAACATCGCCAGCCCAATAGTAATCACATGAAAAGTATATATTTGAATTCAGCGTGGCTCTGTCCCTGATATTGAACAGTTTCCCCATAAATATATCATACGTTAAACCTATATATATATATATATATATATAAACTTATTTATAAATGGAACTTTGTGTGTGTGTGTGTGTGTGTGTGCGTGTGTGTGTGTGTGTGTGTGTGTGTGTCCGACCGATACCTACGGACTCCAAAACGACTGAACCGATTTTCTTGAAAATTTACACAGTTGTACTATAAGCGTCTGCGAGTGTTCGTGGCTAGGTTTTGTGTCGAGGTACCCTCGATAATTAACGAAAATCGATAATCGAAAAAATCGGGTTATACACTCATAGACAAAGACATAAGAAACGATATTCAGAAGTTTCAAGGTTGCAGTTCTTACAATAGTGGCAGAAAATCGATAATATATATATATATATATATATATATATATATATATATATATATATAAGGCGAGATGTTTGTGTGTGTGTGTCGGTTTATCTGCCTGTATGTCTATACTTTTTTCAGCCCTTTTATTTTAGTTTTTGCTTCGGGTTTGGCTCTAAGTAGGTATAATTGTAGTTCTTAGTCCTAGCCATAATACCATTTATTCAGAGGACTTATTTAGTCTTCAAAATTCAGTTTACGACGAAAAAAACTTATTTGATATCGATACCAGGAAATCAAAATTTGACTTACATCCATTAACTTTTCTTTCAGTCTACGGTTTCGCTTTAACTATTGCTTTTTAGTCTTTCCTGCCAACGTCCAAAGAGTCTGAGCTTCAGGACTATGGATTAGTTTTAAAGCTTTCATTACACCCGAGCAACGCCGGGCTATACTGCTAGTATATATATATTAGTCATCCGTATACATGCCTGTTTCGCTGTATCGCAGCTCATTAGTGTGGCTAGATACATCAACTTGCTTCTGGTCGGGATCGAAACTCACCCGATTTGCCATATATATATATATATATATATATATATATAAAAACTCAATGCTTTCACAGAGTATTATAATGAAAATAAGTTATATAACTGTTTCAATCTATTAAAAAAATATTCAACTCACCATACCGATATCTTTTTACAAAAGTGAATGCGTCAGATTTATCCAGACGGAAATAATGGTTGGGGCGGGGGGAGAAGGAAAACATTTTATTGTTAGAGTCAGATATACAATGTCATACTTAGAATGTTGTATTTACAAACCAGACGATATGATTACCTTGGATTGAACTTTAGGTTAAACATTTTCAAATATAGGACAGTAAATTTGGGGACCGTATTTTAAATAGATGAATTGAATTTTTCATTGAATATATCTGTGGGGTGGGGTGGAGGTGTTTGGCTAAATAATTTTGACAAAATATGTCTACTTTCATTTTAATCCTTTCATATTTACAAGTTAATTCCTTCACGTTGTAATCAATTTCCCTTCAACTTTAACCTGGTATTTGCGACATGAGAAGTTGTAATTCTAAGCCGGAACTTTCTCTTTTTTTAAGGCAGAGTATATAACTTGGGTATGAATACTGCCGTCTTAGTGACTATATTTCTGATACTAAATCAAATGAAGGTAGAGGATGCTTCTTCGATCGACCTTCACCGCACCAACCCAACTTCTATCAATGGGCTTTTTAGTCCTCAAAAATATTAGTGAGTTTGACTTTGTACCCTAGATCTCTGGCAAGTACGATTTTTCTGACCCCAGGAGGAGTTCTGTTGCTTTGACTCCTCGGAAAACGAGGCACATACACTCGGGGTATCACGCCTGCATGTTATTTGCTGGATTACTTTGTCCCTTCATTAAGGGAGTTGGACGTAGACGCTTTCTGGGTTTTGGTGTTAACCGCCTAATAGTAAGGGATCCGAACCTTCCAGCTACTCCAAAGGGGGCTATTCAATCACCGGCTGTATAATATCGGGGCTGTTGTACTGCCATTGTGTGAATGGTTTCTCTCGATACCAATATGAAGGGTAATTTTCACTTTCTAATGAACGCTAAGCAATTTCTCAAACATTACATTTGAAACAAAAAGAAAATTTACAGTAATTTTAGCAACACAGTTTTGCGGTTATTTTTTGTTACCACAACTCACAGTTCTAAAGATGATCTCGGAAGGAGATTGAAAGTACTTGGGAATATCAAGAAATATATAATAAATCATCTGTCAACGTTACAGCTCATTTCTTACATCTTTTGAATTATAATCTTATATTATAATATAAGATTATCTGTGAGTATGGACGGATTTTACTAAAAATAAGCAGACACAATGTTTGCAATTTATTTAATCTGACATGTCTAAAAAAAAATTTGCTGCCTAAATACACAAATATATATATAAATGTATATGAAAGTTTTGTAATTTGCTTGAAGCATTGTATATACTAGGTGTATGGTTAGGTCTTGAAAGTTGTCACAATGCGTTTAGTAAAATAAAGGAAGGTAAAGAATATATATATATATATATATATATATATATATATATATATATATATATATATATATTCAAGAAAGCTACTTCAAAGCATATAGTCCAATCTCTATAAATCTTTCACGATAAATTTATGTCAACGTGGTAAGACCTCAAATCATGTCGATACACGTCATCGTAACGCATCGTTGAATGAGGGAAAAAACGTATGGCATTATTTGCACACGCAAAGTGGAACACACAAATGAAACATCAAAACCGTCCACCTTGTGTCACTGTGCTTGGATAGGGAGATGACATGAGAAATCAAATGGAGTCAACGTTCATTTCTGTCTTTCTGTTCGATTGAAAGTTGTCTGTCAAAATTGTATGTTTGGCTGACGAAGTAACCCCATCACTTATTCAAATTTTTATCCTCTCTCTTTCGAGAATTAGTGCGAAATCTGGACTAAAACATGAAGATGCCTGAGTTCGACAATTCTACCAATAAGATAACGATTTCAGGATTGTGAAGTGATTGAAGTGTTATATTACATAGCTCGTTGTTTATAACAATGTAACATATCTGCGTATGTTTAATATGTGTGTGTGTGTGTGTGTGTGTGTGTGTGTGTGTGTGTGTGTGTGTGTGTGTGTGTGTGTGTGTGTGATGTACCAATGATCGTTGTTCTTGCATAAATCTGTCAGTTAAGTGTCATACGTGATACACGCTTTGGGCGATCATGTCTCGAAAGAGACATGACTGACTGGCCAGAAAATTATCCCGCGGTAGTTTGCCATAGCTTTCTGCGGTAGACTGGTTGCTGGCCAAGGCTATAGAACCCAATCTGCCCTATTATTTAACCCATAACTGGAGACAAGAGAGGGATTAATACCTTTCACAAGGGTATTTGTGCGTATGTGAATGCAAGGAATTCAACTGGAATTCGAACTGGACTCCCCGATTTCTAGTTCCGAGTCGATATCCACTGCACCATAACGCACATCTTGCATAAGATAAAGCGCAAATTTTTCGACACTGAATTTCAAAGCATCCAATAGTGATTAATGGAGCGAAATGGGCACATGTCATTGGGATAATTTATTGTTTTCTCTTCATGTTAATCTAAGGTTAATAAATATGCATATCAAGCCATGCTCCACAAAGGTGACAAACGAAACAGACAGATTAATGAAGCACTGCTTTTCCGACACCGTTTATGTCACCTGCCAGTTGTTGATATTTGTATCTAGGTAAAAATAGAGGTAGTGATTTTAAAAATACCTGGATCTACCTGCTTCGCAGAATAAGACGTTTCCATATTTTCCGATTTATTTGGATAAACAGGTTTCCTTCGTTACTCAAAGTCGAGTGTTTGTATAAGACTTTCTAGTGAGAGACAAATGTTAACAGATTTGATTAGAAGAAAAGCTTAGATTGTCTGTTTGGTTGAAAGCAAACGGGATATTCCATTTTGCATCTCGGGTACTCGGTGTCTGGTTGAAAATAAATAGAATATTCGTGGGACATTTCCGTCTTTGATTGCCTATTTATTGAAGATCAGTAGGATTTTCTCTCGTCGTCTTTTGGTTGGCTGTTTAATTTAAGACAGGATGTTTTTGTTCATCTCTGTCTCTGGTTGAATGATAATGGCAAAATTAGTTTTGAATCTGACAAACAAGAAAACAAATCGTCTCATCTACCGAAACTGAATGACAACGATGACAATAAACATAAAAGAAGCTTAAAAGAATTTAATCATTTCCATCCCTGACTCTTACAATGTCAAGCAGTTTTGCCCTCTTTGAAATTCTGACCATACGGTGATTTTCGTTAACATCTCTTTTCACTCCACCTCCAACCAGGAACCTCAGACCAGCAGAATATCTTACTGCTACCAAAGATCAGACTGAAACTCGTCACACGGTTTCCTGTATGACGTTCCTTGGAGCAAAGTCTTTTCGTTGAGAACTGTGCGTCCGAAGTCTCCTCTTGGGTTAAGACTGTCATCGATGCTTTCATCCCAGCCAGGAAGTTGCGACTTAAATCACATTCGTCACCTTACTTACGGTCATATCACGTTGAATACACGTGTTCTCGCTCGATCACCAAAGTTAAGCAACGTTGAGCCTGGTCAGTACTTAGATGGGAATACCAGGTGCTGTAAGCGTTTAGGGACGGATGTGCGTGCTTACGGCCATATCACGTTGAATCCACTGTTTCTCACTCGATCACCGGAGTTGAGCCTGGGCAGTACTTAGATGGGTGACCGCTTGGGAATACCAGGTGCTGTAAGCGTTTATTGACGGATGTGCGTTGTGGTGCAGTGGATGTCGGCTCGGAAAGAGAAATTGGTGAGCCGTGTTCGAATTCCAGTTGAATGCCCTGCATTCACTTACACGCTAGTACCCTTGGGAAAGGTATTAATCCGGCTATGGTTTAAATAACAGGGTAGGACTTCGGACCCTGCTCTTAAATCAAATCCCAATGAAACTTTCTCCGTCGGGGAGGAAGCTGGCTCAACCCACCTACGGTGCATGCGGCTTGGATTTGGTTCTTTCCTGTTTGCTCGGCCGATATCGCCTACCGGAATCACTTCTTCCGGCTTTATAGAATCCACACATTGGACCATAACATGCACCTTTTTTGCCTCTACTCGTAATGAGTGCAAGAAGATACTTAATGACTCCAAGCTACTACTGTTTTCTGACAGAATGAAGTAGCGTATAGCATCCCGTAAGTTTGGCTCCAAAGACTGTTATGGTATAACTAGACGATTGTTTGATCCACATCTGTTTGTCACATCTGGTCGGGTGCCCCTGCTATTCACCTAGGGTTTCTTGACAAATCTAACGACATGGTAGCTCAGCTGCAATTATTTTCTCACCGACGAGATGTGGCTTCCCTGTGTCTCTTGTACAAATACTTTCACGGCTTCTGCTCCGACGAGCTTAGCTCACTGGTGCCTCATCTGCATGAATTTACACGAGCTACTAGACTAGCAGCTAGGTCCCATTCTTTTACAGTGAAACCAATCAGATGTAACTGCAACTTCTACTCCATCAACTTCTTTTCTCGCACTTCCCGTCTGTGGAATTCCCTTCCGTATACTTGCTTCCCATACAGCTACTATCTCGAAGAATTTAAATGTAAGGCCAACTGCCATCTCCTATCTCTCTGACTCGCATCATTTCCCTCATGTTCTTTTCACTATCCACTCTACTCTCATCAACTCTCTTCACACTAGTATTCTCACCCTTCTCTTACCCACTTCCTGACACCCTCTATAACTTCTTCCTCTTTTGTATCACTTTCCTCCTATGTAATCCCCTGCACACCAGCGGCAGTAAAACTGCCTTTTTGGGTTGAAATGATTTTTAAAAAATCATTATATCTATTATTTTTATTTAAATTTCATTTTTTCTTCTTTTTTTTTTTTTTTTGTAATCATTTCACTTCAAGCAAGACTGCCACTGGTGCGCAAAGGGATTACAGTGAGAGAGAAAAAACAAGTCACAGGGGATGTCGAAGAAAGGATAAGAGAAGGCTAGGAACCAAGTAGATAGAAGATGCTAATTCACGTTTAATTTAAACTTTTGAAAATTGTAGCTATCAGGGAAACAAGCAAATGGAAGGGAGTTCCACAAAATAGAAGTGCGAAAAAAAAGAAATTTTTACAGCAGAAGAAGCAGTTAGATTTAATTCTTTTGACAGTAAAAGGGGGGACCTAAATGCCAATCTAGTAGCACGCGTAAATACAAGTGGTCAGGATACCAGGAAAAAAGCTCATCAGAGTAGGTGACATGAAAATACTAGTAGAACAGACAGAGGGGAGCCATATTAAGTCGTTGAAAGAGTGACTGAAGGTGGACTGTCAAGTCAGAATCGATTATATTGCAAATGTTCCTTTGGATATTGTCGGGAACCTCAAAATGAATAGCAGAAGCACTCGAACAGATATGGCAACAGTATTCATAGTAAATTTATAAATGTGCAAAATGGATTATTGACGATTATTGATGAAGATCAAAAAAACCTTAGGACCTAGGATAGAACCCTGAAAGAGGCCCGCGTTCGTATGAATGAATCTAATTTGCTCAATCAAAAATTTAATTTCACGATTTGATAAGAACGCTTGGATTAAATCAAAGAAGAGAAGCGTGTCCGTTGTGGTTACCAGGGAAACACGTTGGGAAATCCGAGAGACTGAGTGATTGAGAAGTTCAGCGATTGGACTTTAGCAAGATCAGTGACAGAGTTTTCCGACTACTTGGTATGGTAGGCATTGAAGTCACCGAACATAAATACCTTAGTGACTGGGTGAAAGGAAATGGCCTTTAAAATGTTATTTCCAGACATTGAATAAGAAAAATATAGACAAATGTTGTTAAAAAAAAAGAGTTTGAATAATAAATGTTAGGGAAAAGGAAATCGATGATATTCCAGTCAAACAAACAAAATCAAACATTAGGACTCGCAAATGATAACCTTACAATTTCGAAAGTTACATCCTCATTTATAAAAAACGAATCGTTACACTAAATATGAAATAGATGAGAATTATCTTACCAATGTATAAATGTATAAATAATTTAATAAATACAGGGTATTGAATGTTCTTAATATAACATTTCTTAAACTTGTGACATAACACTTATTTTTAAAAATAACATTAAAAAATCAATGGTTACTATGACTTACCTTAAAAAAATAATAAAGAATGTTTATTAATAATTAAAGATTATAAATGCATAATAATAATAATAATAATAATAATAATAATAATAATAATAATATAACAAAAATTATAATAAATTAAACAACGGAAAAAATAACATTAAGTGAATCATTAAGAAAAATCAAAACTTCCTTTTCAAAATCCGACATCTTTATATTATACAGTTATTTATTAATTGAACTAGCCGAAAATACTTAGCTTCATGTTCTTTCTTTCTCGCTGTCTCTTTTTCATTCTCCTTCTTTTTCACTGTTTATTTCTCTCTCATACACCCACTCTCTCTCTCTTCCAGCACTCTCCCCCTTTATCTCTTTCGATCTTCCTCTCTTTCTCTAAACGTCATTTTTCTTTCTTTTTGTATTTATAACTCGAAATGACGGTGAGTTATTTTTTAACCCTTACTAAAATCATCCATGCGATTGAATCAACATTCACTAATTCTAGCAACTTCTAGTTCTCCGCCTATTTTCGGAGAAGGTGAAAAAAAGATGGATCAGAAATTCTCCGAGATTAATTTCACGTTTTGAGTTTAGATTTTTTTTCTTTCTTTATCCTTCTCAATATTCGTAGGACGTGACAGTTAATGGTAGCCACCCGTTTTACACTACCTGACTGCAAAATCAGTTCTCATTAGTAAATGAACACAAAACATCATTCCGTGTAAATGGAAATTTTTCTAGTCATTTTCTTTCTATGATCAACTAGCAGTATAGCCCGGCGTTGCTCGGGTGTAATGAAAGCTTTAAAACTAATCCATGGTCCTGGAGTTCAGACTCTTTGGATGTTGGCACGAAAGACTAAACAGCAATAGTTGTTTCCAGTTAAAGCGAAACCGTAGACTGAAAGAAAAATGAATGGATGTAAGTCAAATTTCCTGGTATCGTTATCAAATAAATTTTTTTCGTCGTAAACTGAATTTTGAAGGCTAAATAAGTCCTCTGAATAAATGGTATCATGGCTGAGACTAAGAACTACAATTATACCTACGTAGAGCCAAACCCGAATCAAAAACTAAATAAAAGGACTGAAAAAAATACAGGCATACAGGCAGATAAACAGACACACACACAAACATCTTGCCTTATATATATATATATATATATATATATATATATATATATATTATCGATTTTCTGCACTATTGTAAGAACTGCAACTTTGAAACTTCTGAATATCGTTTCTTATGTCTATGAGTGTATCAAATTTGATTAAAATCGGACCACTGCTTCTATAACCCGATTTTTTCGATTATCGATTTTCGATATTTATCGGGGATACCTCGACACAAAATCAAGCTAAGAACACTCGCAGATGCTTATAGTACAACTGTGTAAATTTTCAAGAAAATCTGTTCAGCCGTTTCGGAGTCTATATTTAACGGAAACACACACACACACACACACACACACACACACACACACACACACAGAGAGAGTTCCATTTATAAATAAGTTTAGATAATCCAAACATATTATCAATTACTTTGACACGCTTGCGATTTATTTTGATGCGTCTTCGTTGGTTGTAAAATGTCTGCGCATCTCTCTTCCTTTGGAACAGGTTTGCGCAGTGGCCTGAATCTTCATTGGAACTTATCATATAAGTATAAACACCATGTGAAGTTGCGATTCTGAATAATTTCTCTTCTGTAAATAATGTCTCATAAAAGTTTAATATAAATGACTGATAAATGTTATGTAAATTGTCATATTAGACTCGTGCAAATCTCATATATTTTACATGTTATATAAGTGTCACATAAGTAACATATAAGTCTCATATAAATGTTATGTAAGTTTTATATCAGTCAGTTAAGTGCTATACCTGCTACACGCCTGGAAGAGACATGACTGACAGGGCAGAAGATTTTTCCAAAGTAGGTAGCCATTACTTTCTGCAATAGACTGGTTGCCAACCAAGAATATAGAACCCAATGTGTCCTGCTAATTAACCCATTTCTGGGGGTAGAAGAGAAGGATTAATATCTTTCCTAAAGGTATTTGCGCATAAGTGAATGCAACGACTTCAATTGGTATTCGAACTCGGCTCTCCGATTTCTCGTATCCAGTGCATTACTTATAAGTGTCATTTATGTCTCATATAAATTCCATATCAATGTTATATAAGTGTTATATAAGTGTCATATAAGTATTATATAACTTTTATATTAAATACTTGAAATCTATTTCGATAAAAATCTCAGCGGCATCCCAAAAAAAAGGCAACAAATATTCTTTCGTTTAATTCTATTGTTTTTCTACTGAAATCGAGTGATTAAAAAATCACACGTGTCACAAATTACTTTATGAACTTCCTTTAACGACGTTTTCAAAGAAGCTGATATTTTTCATGTTAAGCCATCACATCAACAGATTCAGGAAAATTCGAACTAAAAAAAAACAAAACTCGCGAACAATGTCGTGCGTGTTGTTAAACACCGTTGATAAATTGGAATCCTCTTCATGATAATCGATAGAATTTAAAACTAAAAATAATTCAAGGCCAAATAAGTTGAACGCTGCAGAAAAGGAATCTCCAAATTCTTTGTCAAAATTTTTGTCTCTTATCAGAGATTCTGTTGTTTTTTACTTGACATCAGAGAAAGGTTCTTGCAAACAAATGGATCAGTAATCATGACCTAATGCCAGACAAAACTAAATTTACTGTCTTCATATTCTATACTTCATTTTTTAAAGTGAACAAAAAAAATACGGGACATAAAACGGTGTATGTAATCAAAAATTTGTTCAGTAATTCTGGCATCCTTAGCGAGTGAAAACAAATAAAAAAGAAATTTATCATTTCATCAACTGGCCTATACTTTACGTAACAACTTATATATATTGCAAACCTTGTGTCTGCTTATTTTTAATAAAATACGTTCATACTCACGGATAAAAAAATATATATGTTGGGTTTACAACAACTACATTATCAAGACGTCTTACATTACACATGTCTAACTATTCGTCCATTTTTAGATATCTACAACAGCATTCCTGTCTACATTCACAAGATAATGATCGATAACACGACTATCCTAAATCAAGAAAAAAGCCAGAAATGCAAGCTACAGATCCTCGAGGTAATATTCATTAAAACACTTCAGCTGACAATTAATAGAAACAGCTATGACAGCATTTTCAATTATAATACGCGAAAGATTATCCGTGAGTATGAACGGATTCTATTAAAAATAAGCAGGCACAATGTTTGCAATTTATTTAATCTGACATATCTAAAAGAAAATTTACTGCATATATATATATATATATATATATATATATATATATATATATATATTCTAAATATATGTTGTTAAATGTAAGAGACAATGAATGTCTATTATGTTTAATCATGAGCCGTTCTAAACGTCGTATTTTTACTTTAATTTCAGTTGAAAATAAAGACAAAAATTCTCCAACATTTGGATAATTATTTATTGGTTTTCTTGTACGCTTTCGGCTCACATGAGCCATCTTCAGAGAGGTTGCTTAGAACGGCTCATGATTAAACATAATAGACATTCATTGTCTCTTACATTTAACAACATATGTTTAGAAAATTACTTGCTGCCTCGATATACTATATATATATATATATATATATATATATATATATATATATATATATATATATATATATATGCATAATGATAATCCACGTATACTGTCTTAATATGTATAGGAAAAACTAGTAAAAAGTTGTAAGTTAAAAATGTATTTTAATAATCATAAACTAAGCATACGCCAAAGCAACCCTTATTCCCCCATAGCTGAACACTTCAATCAACCAGGACACACATTAGAAAACTGCAAATGTTTACTGATAGATTCCGATTTTAGTTCCACATACTCACGCAGAAAGAAAGAAAAATACTGGATTTTTAAAATTAAATACATATAGGCTAGGGTTAAATAGGGACTGAGGTATTTTGAATCTTTATAAATATTTCAATAGTTAAACATTTTTTTAGATACACTTAAATTTTTTTTCTTTAAAACAACATTTAAAAGTATTATTACAGTTAGATTTACGTTTAAAAATATTCAGACTCTGTTGCTTTCTACGCTTCTCGCGACGGACGCTTCTAGTTTAAATTTTAAAATCATTTGTTTCTGATGAAAGGCCGGTCTGAAATATCAAATATATATATAATAATAATAATAGAAATAAATAAATAGATTTTTAACTTACAACTTTTTAGTAGTTTTCTACATATATATATATATATATATATATAGTAAGTAATTTTTTTTATTACCATTTCTTCCTTCCGTGTATGTACTCGGGTGGGTTTTCGAAACGAGTATCACGACAAGTTTACATATATATATATATATATATATATATATATATACACTACGCCTGCTTGGCCTGACACTCTCAGCGGACCTTAAGTGGAATGACTACGTCGAAACCATTGCTAAATCCGCTGCTATGAAAGTTGGCTCTCTGTGGAAATTCTTTCCGCCTGAATCTATCCTGCACATATATAAATCTACCGTCCGCCCGTGTATTGAATCCTGCTGCCACATCTGTGATCGATACCAACTTAGCTGACCGCCTGCAGTCACTCTCTCACCGGCGTGACGTGGCTTCCCTGTGCTTCTTCTATAAGTACTTTCACGGCTTCTGCTCGGATGAACTTAAATCACTGGTGTCCCCTAGGTGTGAATTTGCACGAGATACTAGATTGGCAATTAGGTCCCACCCCATCACAGTGAAACCGACGAAATGTACCGCAATTTCTACTCCAATAGCTTCTTTTCTCGCACTTCAGGCCTGTGAAATTCCCTTCCGCATGTTTGCTTCCCCGACGGCTACAACCTCCAGGAGTTTAAATGTAAGGTCAATAGACACCTCCTAACACACTAACTCGCACTCATTCCCTCCAACACTCTCCCTGTGTATCTCCTAACTCGTCTATCACCCTCCCTCAGACATTTCCTATACCCAATCGCTCTATGTAACCCCCTGCGCTATAGTGGCAGTGGACTGTCTTGCTTGGGGTGATATGATTAAATATATATATATATATATATATCAATTGACTTTTTCAGTTTAGGAGCGTTTAGTTTGATTTTTTTTTTCTAATTGCCTCTTGATTGTCTTATCTGAAACAGTGATATCAACGCGCCTTTATTTCATTGGCATTGGACAAAATGTGTGTGTGTGTGTGTGTGTGTTAATATATGGATTTTATTTGCGTAATGCCCAACGTTTTTCTCCATAAATTCGGAGTCATATACATCGAACTAATCGTCTTGGAGAAAGGACGAACCCACATTAGGACCTTCATTCTATCGATAATAAATTGAACAAATAGATCGCTCTGCGCTTATGGTTGGATAGCAATAGGAGTGTTAAGTTTTCAACTAATTTCATTCAAAAAGATCGCTTTTATCGCCTAATGAAGACTAATATTATCAGCGGGCTTTTTATGTAGTCACCTTATTTACAATCATTGCTATAATGATAACTAACAATGATAAATAATGTAACTTCTTATCTCAGAAATTAAGACAACGCTTCTTTTTTTAGTTGGGACGTATTTTTGATTCATTGATTCAAACGATGAAGAAGAAAGAAATAAACAAATTGTTCTTTGTTAAAAGAAAATCTGTGAAAGACGATGAGGTTTGTCACGTATACACAAACAAGGTTACGTATACATCAAGGCAGTTACAACATCTACGTGTGTGTGCGTGTGTGCGTTCGTGCATATGAAATGTGTATTATCAGTCAATATATAGATTTTATTGGCATAATACCCAACAAAAATACAGCTTGGTCAATATTGCCCCCCCCTACAAAAAAAAGATGACAACGATTAAAAAAAAAGTAGTTTTTGTAGATTTTGCTAATTGCTTATTTTCTTATTCATTTTCATTCTGCTTCAATTCTTATTTTTATTATTATTTGTTTCTTTGTATTATTATATTTGACGCATTATTATTATTATTATTATTATTCTAATTGAGGGTGGCTACT
This sequence comes from Ascarosepion bandense, assembly GCA_037127315.1. Classification (NCBI taxonomy): domain Eukaryota; kingdom Metazoa; phylum Mollusca; class Cephalopoda; order Sepiida; family Sepiidae; genus Ascarosepion; species Ascarosepion bandense. The sequence continues at coordinate 1,328,992 of JBBBDQ010001856.1, forward strand.
ACTACTACTAATAATAATAATAATCACCTTAACCATTAAAAAATTTTGTTTTAAAAGGAACATTTTTAAAATTTTAACGGAAAGTAGGGCGGATCTGTCAATTAATGCCAAATGTTCCTTGCAGAGCAACGACTCTTAATACCCTTTTATCTTGGTAGGTATACAGGTACAACTCAAACACATATCCGTCAGTCAGTTAAATGCTATATGTGATACACACTTGGCCGTTCATGTCTTGAAAGAGACATGACTGACTGGGTAGAAGATTTTCCCGCAGTCGGTTGCCCTTACTTTTTGCGTTAGACTGATTGCCAACCAAGGCTAAAAAACCCAATCTGTTCTGCTATTTAACCCATAGCTGGAAGGAAAAGACGGATTACTATCTTTCCCAAGGGTATATGCACGTAAGTGAATGCAACGACTTCAACTGGAATTCTAACCAGGCTATCCGATTCATTGTTCGTAGCCAATATCCATGCACCTAAAATAACGTTACTATATATATATATATATATATATATATATATATAAAGTAAAATCAATTTTCAAAATTCAAAAATGTTGAATGAACATTTCGACATAAAATCCCGAAGAGAGATTCTACATCTCCTCAGCAACGTCCATCTTTCCAAATGGAAATAAAAATAAAAAAGGGAGAGTAAAAAAGATAGAAAAAAATAAAAATTAAAAATAAAAAATAAAAAAAGACGGTTAAGATTCTTGGGATTTACCGACTTTTCCGTTTTGGATTAAAGTATTTAAAAAAAAATATATATATATATAGTCATCCGCAGACAGATCTGTTTCGCCGTATCATAGCTCATCAGTACGGTTAGACTCCGATTGCTTTTTTATCCAGGATAAAATGAAATGGCGCCAGTCGGCGACTCTACCCCTGGGCTATGGGCGTTCGGCGGAAGTAGGTAGACATTTTAGCGCATATCAATATACAGTAGCGGCCATAATAAAAGGAACGGAAACAACAAAGACATAAATATGTGTATTACTTAAAAAGTAATGCCTGATAAGCAATGAAACTTTTACCGAATAAAGATTAGGGTGTAATGCATAAATATTTTACAAACTTATAAAAATTTACATAATAGTTTGCTGATAGTGATTTACTAATCATAGTTTAGATGTGGCAAATGGCCAAAAGTATGGAACACACAGTGAGGAACGAAATCACTATGCAGTCGCAATTACTAAACTATGTCGAAGTGTCTAATAGTAGCTTATGTACTTTTAATATACCTTCAATAATATTTTTCAAATAATATGCAAATATAACGGATACCTTTCCAATTGCAACTTGAAAATAATGAAATAATCAAGATGTTAACGTTCCACACTACTTCACTTAAAAATTTAGATAGAGACCCCTACACATTTGTACTGAAACAAATGACAATAGCTTCTTCTTCTTCTTCTTCTTCTTCTTCTTCTATGTGCCATGTCCCTTCAGGACGTAGGCGATCATGGCTTTCCACGTCTCCCTATCCCTTGTGGCTCTTAGCACGCCTTCTCCTGTTACACCACGCAACCCTCATTCCGTCATCCACCTGCTTAGGTCCTTCAAATATGTTATCCGCTGCTTTCCCCTGTCTCTTGTTTCCTCTATCTGGCCTGTTAGTATCAGATTCTCCAAGCCCTCCTTCCTCACAGCATGTCCCAGGAACTTCAGTTGTCTCTTCCTGATGCTCAGTATTAATTTCCTTTTTGGTTCCATTCTTTCTAAAATCTCATCATTACTCACATGCTCGATCCATGATATTCGCAGCATCCTTCTGTAGAACCACATTTCAGTTGCTTCAAGTTTTTCCTCCATCTTTGATGATATTGTCCAGCACTCATTGCCATATTGAAGAACTGACAACACATAGCAATCCAGTACTCTCTTATTTGTTTCTAGCGAAATTGTACTGTTTCTTAATACTTTACTCAACTTCTGGAATGCTTCCTTCGCCTTCGGAACTGCACTTAAAAAAAAATATTTACTTTTACGCTACTAGTTTCATGCCTAAACAGGCTGGAGAATGCATCGGCTGAAACGCTGTCGTAACGCCTTAAACAATGAAATATTTAATCTAAACTTATTTATAAATGGAAATTTGTTTGTGTGTGTATGTGCGTGTGTCTGTTTGTGTGTCCGTTACCTATAGACTCTGAAACGGCTGAACCGATTTTCTTGAAAATTTACACAGTTGTACTAGAAGCGTCTGCGAGTGTTCTTAGCTATGTTTTGTGTCGAAGTACCCCAGATAGATATCGAAAATCGATAATCGAAAAAATCGGGTTATAGAAGGAGTGGTTCAATTTTAATCAAATTTGATACACTCATAGACAAAGACATAAGAAACGATATTCAGATGTTTCAAGATTGCAGTTCTTACAATAGCGCAGAAAATCGATAATATATATATATATATATATATATATATATATATATATATATATATATATATAAAAGGTGAGTTGTTTGTGTGTGTGTCTATTTATCTGCCTGTGTGTCTGTATTTTTTCAGCCCTTTTATTTTAGTTTTTGCTTTGGATTTGGCTCTAAGTAGATATAATTGCAGTTCTTAGTCTCAGTCATGATACCATTTATTCAGAGGACTTATTTAGCCTTCAAAATTCAGTTTACGACGAAAAAAACTTATTCGATATCGATACCAGGAAATCAAAATTTGACTTACATCCATTCATTTTCTCTTTCAGTCTACGGTTTGGCTTTAACTGGAAACAACTATTGCTTTTTAGTCTTTCGTGCCAACGTCCAAAGAGTCTGAGCTCCAGGACCATGGATTAGTTTTAAAGCTTTCATTACACCCGAGCAACGCCGGGCTATACTGCTAGTCTCCTACAAAGACAACCGTTATCGAGATTATATTACCTTTGTTGTGGAGATAAGGTATTAACGGTGTGCTTGAAAAGCATTTTCAGTTCGAAAGGAATTCTCTCCGAAATTTTACTCGGGGGAATAAATTATTAAAATTCTTGTATTTATTTTTTGTACACAGATAGAAAGACAAAATATATTTGCGAGAAAAAAAAAGAGAAATGTTTAAACTTCAAAGAGAACTGATCAATTATTTGTTGCCGTTTAAATAATTTAAACCGCAATCAATAATTGACGTTCTCAGAAACGTGTGCCTTTTTGTCTGAACAAGTTGCATCAGGCGTCAGGCGTCAGTCGACTGTTACAAAGCAAATCCGGGTTAATATTCCTAGCTGAATGACTTCACTGAAAATTAGCAAATTCATAAAAGAAATTATTGATTAAAATATATTGAAAGCTATCAATTTGCTGAGATTTCAATCTAGAGAAACATCCCTGCATAACACAATTGTGGTTATTCAAGAATTAACATTTTGAAGTGAATTGTCTTATTGAATAAGCTCCCAGTATACAGAATACTGACACACCCAGTTATACTGCTGGGCGTGCAACGAGGGATAACGATAAAAGAATTGTCTTGTCGAAGTACACTTCAAGAAAATACAAAACAGACAACTCCCAATATAACAAACAATTATATCACAACAAAACTAGATTCAAAAAATGATCGTATTATAACTGATTTGCCTCACAGATCTGCATATTATTTGAAAAATATTATTGAAGTTATATTACAAGTATATAAGCTGCTCTTAGGTATTCGACATAGTGTAGTAATTGCGACTGCATAGTGATTTCGTTCCTCACTGTGTGTTCCATACTTTCGGTCTTGTGCTAAACGTCGGGATGTGCGTTGTGGTGCGATGGATATCGGCTCGGAACGACAAATCGGGAGGCCGAGTTCGAATTCCAGTTGAATTCCTTGCATTCACTTACGTACAAATACCATTGGGAAAGATATTAATCCGTCCCTTACCTCCAGATATGAGTTAAATATTAGGACAGATTGGGTTCTATAGCCTTGGTCGGCAACCAATCTACCACAAAAAGTAATGGCTACTTAATGCAGGATAATCTTCTGCCAAGTCAGTCATGTCTCTTTCGAGACATGAGCGCCCAAAGCGGGCATCACGTATGGCACTTAACTGACTGACTGATACATCTAAGCTATGCCTAGTAAATCACAATCAGCAATTATCTTTTTTTCATATTTGTCAATTTAATAGCTTAAAAGAGATATTTACTTTTTTCGCTACTGGTTTTATGCCTGAACAGGCTGTAGAATACATCGGCTGAAACATTGTAGTAATGCCTGAAACAATGGAATATCTCCATTAAATACAACCGTTATCGGGATGATGTTATTTACCAAGAAATTATGCACATATCCAATTTTAAACAAAAGAAATTATTCAATAAATCGTCCCTGAATTTCGATATGAGTGCCTTACCAAATTTATGAAGTACAGTGCATCTATCTATCTATATATATATATATATATATGTGTGTGTGTGTGTGTGTGTGTGTGTGTGTGTGCAAATATATATGCATAAGCACAAATAGTGGGTCGCTTTAACTGAACAGATTCATGCCGAGTTTCGTAAGAGCACCGTCATGATGTTCTCACTCGTCAGGGTTAGTTTGCCTTACGTAACTTCAAAGTCGACATGAACCTGTTCAGTTAAAGTGACAACGCTTTATCTCCATCCTAACATCGAGCGCTTTACGATAAAAAATATTGCTTGCCAAAATATATCTTATAAATAGAAATAACTGAAAAAAGATAACCTTGGCGCTAAACATTATCGCAATTCAAGGCTATATATATATATTAAATTCCTAATTCAAGGCTATATATATATAAATTCCTAATTCAAGGCTATATATATATAAATATATATTTAAATTTTAAATTCCTAATTTTTAGATTTTAGAATATTAAAAATATAAATTTATTGATTTTTGATAAATTAATTTAATTTTAACTTTAAATAGTAATTTAACCCCTCTACCTTCCTCTCCCAGTCTCCTTTAATTATCTATCTTTATAAAATATGGATTCTTTTACTAACCACCATTTTCCTCTGTTAGGATATATCTTTTTAATAACTTTTTCACATCATAAATTTTATAAATTTTCTATATAAAATTTTTTTTAATTTATATTAATTTTTTTTAAGTTTAATTTTTTTTTAATTTATAATTTTCTTTAATTGTTATATTATTTTGTCTATACCTAAAAATATCTTTAATTAGATTAACTTATTAAATTTTTTAAAATCTTATTTCTATTTTTCCACTAAATATACTTTTTTTAGTAAGTCTCTTTTTTCTAAAACTTTAACCCTTTTAAACATTTAAAGTTAAATTTGTTTGGCACGTATCGAGCGTTTCTATTTGTAATTTTTTCTTTTTCTTTCTTTTCTTTTTCCCCTTTATTTTTTCTCTATACATTTTTATATACTGCCCCTTCCCTTTCTGTTCTGTTTTGTTTAACCAAATTCTCAATTTAACGACCTCCCATTCCTTAACTCTTTTCATCTATTAAGCTAGACATGCTAAATTTCCCATCTCTTCACTTACAACTCTATCAAAAATAAAAACCAAAAATAGACTGATTTTTTAAAAAAAAATTTTGTGACGTATATTTCTCAAATCTTAACAGTTATTTTTATTTTTTATTCCTTTTTTTATTTCTCTTTTTAATCTTATTTTTATGCTCATTTTGAATATAGACCTACTGTTGCTGAGGAGGCATGAAATCTTTCGTAAGGATTTCATGTTGAAATGTTCATTAAACATTTTTGAATTTTGAAAATTTATTTTAATTTATATTGGCTTTGTAATTTTAATTACATTGAGATCATTTTTTAATATTAAATTTTTAATATTAATTAGGATCAGGTTCTCGGAATTTATCTTCCTACTTTTCCGTTTCGGATTAAAGTAATTTAATAATATATATATATATGCACCAAATTTTCTTTTAGACATGTCAGATTAAATATATTGCAATTATTGTGTTTGCTTATTTTTAATAAAATCCGTTCATACTCATGGATAATCTTTCGCGTATTATAATTGAAAGATGTTAGAAATGAGCTGGAACGTTGACAGATGTTATCATTAGAAACATTGAGAAGTGAATGAAATGCCGTGGCAATTGATGCAATGCATTTAAGAGAGAAATTAAATTTCGTATGATAAAATGTCACATATGCCCCTCTCTCTCTCTCTCTCTCTCTCTCTCTCTCTCTCTCTCTCTCTCTCTCTGTCTCACTCACTCACACGCGCCTGCGTCTGTCCATTCGGTCTAACTGTTCCTCTGTTCATTGATCAGAGATCAAAAGATGAATGTTTGATTGGGCGATTGATTGGTGTATGAGTCTCAATTGTGAGAAATCAATCAGGTGCACCTTTCAATCAAGTCTCTAATGGATTCTGTCGCAGGTTGCCAACGATATAAGAGTTGCTATAATTTTCATTTTATGTCAACTATTCTGCAGTATGTACAGGCCATATATTCCAAAGGACCTTCAAAAGATTTACGTCATATTGTTGCAAAGTTGGCGCAAAGAATGACTCATCAGTTTAATATTAATGTCTCATCTATAAAGCGGGCACCTTCAAGTACCTCGTCTAGTAAATCAAATATTTGTATAGTGAGTTCGAACATTTTTAGATGCTGCTCTACAATGGCATTTTCCCGAATAAAGCTAAATTTTATATAATGTTACCTTAACATGGCAAAATACTTTGTGCTTGCCATGGAAATTGGTATTCGGAGCCAAACAATTTGAAATTTATATGTTAACATCAACAACGATTTTTTTTTAAATCATTTCACCCCAAGCAAGGCATTCCACTGCCACTATTGCGCATGGGGCTACATAGGGGAGGTAAAGTGAAGGAGTGGTTAGATATAGGAAATGTCAGAAGGAAGGTGATAGATGGGTAAGGATACTGAGGATGAGGTTAGGGTAGATGGGAAGAGTGTTTGAAAGAATGGGAGCGAGTTAGTGTGTCAGAAGTTGTGACCTTACATTTACACTCCTGGAGATTGTAGCAGTCAGGGAAGCAATCATGTGGAAGGGAATTCCACAGTCGTAAAGTGCGAGGAAAGAAGCTGTTGGAGTAGAAATTGCGGTTACATTTCATCGGTTTCACTGTAAAAGGGTGGGATCTAGTTGCCAATCAAATATCTCGTGCAAATTCACATAGTGATTTAAATTCATCAGAGCAGAAGCCATGAAATTTTTTATAGAAGAGGCACAGGGAAGCCACGTCACGCCGGTGAGAGAGATACTGCAGGCGGTCAGCCAAGTCGGTATCAATCACATTACAGATTCTTCGCTGTATTTTGTCAAGAACCCCGAGGAGAATAGAAGGGGCACCCGACCAGATGTGGCAACAGTACTCAATACACGGGCGGATGGTGGATTTATATAATTGCAGGATAGATTCAGGCGGAAAGAATTTTCCGGGCCCTGCACAGAGAGCCGACTTTCATTGCTGCGGATTTAGCAATGGATTCGACGTAGTCATTCCAATTGAGGTCCGCTGAGAGTGTCAGGCCAAGCAGGCGTAGTGTTTTACTCTCTGAGAGGCAAGCCTGTTCCATGCTAATGGGAGGGAGGTGCGGTTGTCTGTGGTGGTTAATTGACAGCAGCTTCGTTTTGGAAGAATTGAATTTAACGAGCCATTTCTTACCCCAATCCACCACGCATTGGAGGTCCTTCTCAAGCTCGGCAGCGAGGGTCGCCTTGTCACCTACACCAGATCTTTGATCGAGACGAGAGTAAACTGTGGTATCATCGGCATACATGCCTACTTGTGATCTTATGGTATCGGGGAAATCATTGATATAGATTAGAAAGTGCGTAGGACCTAGGATAGAGCCTTGTTGTACACCCGCGTTTGTAGCGTAGTTCTGGGAGGCATGTCCGTTTAATACCACCTTCAGTGTGCTGTTAGAGAGAAATGACCGGATTAAGTCCAACAAAAGTCCACTTATGTCATAGCTTCGCAGTTTCCGTAGAAGGCCGGCATATCATACTCTGTCGAATGCTTTTGCGAGAAAAGAAACTGTTGGAGTAGAAGTTGCGGTTGTATTTTATCGGTTTCACTGTAAAAGGGTGGGATCTAGTTGCTAATCTAGTATCTTGTGCAGATTCGTATCTAGGGGGCACCAGTGATCTAATTTCATCGGAGCAGAAGCCGTGAAAGTATTTATAGAAGAGACACAGGGAAGCCACGTCACGCCGGTGAGAGAGAGACTGCAGGCGGTCTGCCAAGTCGGTATCGATCACATTACAGACCCTCCGCTGTACCATGTCAAGAAGCCCGAGGAGAATAGCAGGGGCACCCGACCAGATATGGCAGCAGTATTCAATGTACGGGCGGATGGTAGATTTATATATGTGCAGGATATATTCAGACGGAAAAAAACTTCCGGGCCCTGCACAGAGAACCGACTTTCATAGCAACGGATTTAGCAATGGATTCGATATAGTCATTCCATTTGAGATCCGCTGAAAGTGTAAGACCAAGGAGGCGTAGTGTTTTACTCTCTGGGAGGCAAGCCTGGTCCATGCTAATGGGAGGTAGGTGCGATTGTCTATGATGGTTAATTGATGATAGCTTCGTTTTAGAAGCATTAAAATTTACTAGCCATTTCTTACCCCAGTCCACTACGGATTGGACGTCCTTTTCAAGCTTGGCTGCCATGTTAGCTTTGTCGCCTACACCAGATTTTTGGTTGAGGCGAGAGTAAACTGTGGTGTCATCGACGTACATACCTATTTGGGATCTTATGGAATCAGGGAGATCATTAATGTATATCAGAAAGAGCGTAGGACCTAGGATAGAGCCTTGAGGGACACCTGCGTTCGTATAGTAGTTCTAGGAGGCATGTCCATTTAATACCACCTTCAATGTACGGTTAGAGAGGAATGACTGGATTAGTTCAAACAAATGTCCTGTTATACCATAGCTCCGCAGTTTGCATAGTAGGCCAGCATGCCAAATTCTGTCGAACGCTTTAGAGATATCCAAGGCAACGGTTCGGGCTTCGCCATTCCTGTCGAGTGCCGAGTATATGTACTCGGTGAGGGTCGTTAGCATATCAGCAGTAGACCTTGTGAAGCGGAAACCATACCGCTTGTCCGAGAGGAGCCTGTGTGCTGTGAGATGCTGAACCACCTCGGCGTTGATAATGGCTTCGAACACTTTGCCAAAGATCGGAAGAAGGCTGATAGGGCGGTAATTTGCGGGGTTCGAGGGTTCTCCAGTGTTTTTAAATATAGGAACTACAGAGGAAGATTTCCAACAGGCAGGAAAGCAGGAAGCAGGTAGGCAGAGGTTGTAGAGCTTAGAAAGGACAGAGGAAAGTTCAGGGGCACATTTCGTTAAGACTATGGTTGGGATTCCGTCCCCTCCGCTCGCTTTGTGAGGGTCAAGTTTTGAGATTATCTTAGAGGCAAGCGATGGTATAATGTGGATGTCATTCAGTTGTGCCTCGGTTCTAGGTGAGAAGTCGGGTGTAAAAACTTCAGATGCGTCCAGACACAAATTGTTCGAGAATCTGCGGGCAAAGCATTCAGCCTTGTCCGCTGGGGAGGTGAGGAAGTCAAATTTGTTCATTAGTGGGGGTATTGTGGACTTGCTCTTGTTAAGTACTCTTTTACAGAATCGCCAATAGTCTTTGGCGACGAACTTAGAGGAATGCTATGCGTTGCTTCATTCTGACAGCAAACATCTTAGCTTCGTTAAGTATCTTTTTACACTTATTACGAGCTGAAGCGAAAAAGCGCCTGTTTTGGTCCGACGCGTAGCTACGATAAAGTCGGAAGAAATGATTCCGGTGGGCAATGGCGGCCGAGCAAGCGGGCGAGAACCATGGAGACGAATGAGATTTAAGCTGAAAGTTCCTGGCAGGGATGAAGGCATCGATGCCAGCCTTAACCCAGGAGGAGACCTCGGATGCACATTCTTCGATGGGAAGACTAAAAACGTTGTTCCATGGAACGTTACAGAGGAAGTCTCGAAACGAATCCCAGTCTGCTCTTTGGTAGCAGTAGGATATTCTACTTGTCTGGGTTTCTTGGATCGGGTGGGAGTGGAATGAAATGTTGACGGAAACTACGGTGTGGTCAGTTTCCGAGTGGGCAGAGTTGTTTGGTAGTGCAAGAGTCTGGGATGGAAGTACATTCGAATGGAGGAGAGAAACTGTTCTGGGAAATAATCGTGATTCTGGCTAGTAAATATACTAATCTTAATTGGAAAAGAAGAATGGAAGTGGGGGCGGGGAAACATGCAAGGTAGGAAATGTCAAGTGTTAAAAATGTTAATTGGACAGGAACAACAGAAGTAAGCAGTGGGTAATAAAGAGGTGAAAAATATTAATTGGATAGGAACAATGGAATTAGGGTGAGAGAAATAAGAGGCAAGGTATGAAATGTCAAAGGTGAAAAATATTAATAGACGTGAAGAATGGAAGTAGGGGGAGGGGGAAAGAAGTTGCTAGGTAGGAAATGTCAAAGGTGAAAAATATTAATTTGATAAGAACAATGGAATTAGTGTGAGAAAAATAAGAGGCAAATTATAAAATGTCAAATGTTTAAAATATTAATTACACAGGAAGAATTGAAGTGGTGGAGGGGGAAGGAAATAGCTAGGTAGGAAATGTCAAAGGTAAAAAATATTAATTGGATAGGAAGAAAGAGAGTTTGGGATCAAAAAAAAGATTTATGTTAGAAAATGTCAAATGTCCCTCACTATGACTCTAAGCAATGAGTCTTCCAAAATCGCTCGCCTGAGAAAAACCAACCTTGACGCAACCTTATGGCCCATCAGGTATGGCATTCCCAGACCCCCATGACACGGACGTTGGTAACAGACACGTTTGTCGACGTAGTGTTTGCGTCCTCTCCACAGAATGGAGAATAGGAAACGCTCGATCGCCTTCCTACGCTCTTTACAAAGTGGAAGTACTGACAACGGGTAAAAGGATAATGGGAAAGACGTATGTATCACACGCCTCAGCCAAACCCTTTAAGGACAACCTCCTTCGATGCCAAGTCTTGACCGACGCGTCTACCTTTGCCAGTACTTCAGACCAATTTTTCTCCAACTGTAGGTCGGGCCCGAACCACATTCCAAGAATGCAGACCGGGCCGTCCGTCCAGTCGAAGGGCCCCGGGAGGGTAACACCCTTACAGGCGCCTAACCGCAAGCCGGACGACTTGTTGCGGTTAATCTTGGCCCCTGTCACCTGTTCGTACCGTTCAAGCGCCTTCTGTACCACCTCGATGTCATTCCGGGAGGACACGAAAGTAGTGACGTCATCGGCGTACGCGGAAACCCTGGCTCGAGCACCACCAGGGACAGCGATTCCACGTAGGGCCGGACTGCACGCCCTGTCCCTTAGCCGGCGAAGGAGGGTCTCCAACGCCAAAGCATAAAGTAGGGGCGACAGTGGACAACCCTGTCGGACCGACCTAGACAGCGCCAGAACGCCCGACAATTTTCTGTTCACCTGTACCACAGCCGTGGGGGATTGATACAGGAGGCTAATACAGCGGCGGAAGTTGGTTTTGAATCCAGCTGCCTGCAGGACAGCCGCCAGGTAACGATGGTCAACCCTATCAAATGCCTTGAACTGATCTAAATGGATCAGCGCGGCTTGTTCGTCGTCTTTTATCCCCTCTATGATCGTGCGTATCAGATGCAGGTTGCTCTGAATTGTTCGGCCCTTCACAGCACAAGTCTGCTCAGGTCCCAACAGAGACTCGGCAACTAATTGCAAACGATTTTGCAAGATCTTGGCCAAAATCTTTAACACTGTGTTTAACAGAGTTATGGGCCGGTAACCCTCTAGCTCCCTCCCCCCCCCAGCTTCTTTACCACTGCTGCTCTCGGTATAAGCAGGATGATATGTATACATCGGCGAGACCATTCTTGTGTCCAAAAGGGGTGATCTCCAACAATAACAATAGCAACAATAAATCTGCACTTTAAACAAAACGTTTACGGCTTCTCGCACTTTTTTCTTCTATATCAATTTTGCTTGATGGAACAACACTTATTTCTCTTTTTAATACATATATATATATATATATATATATATATATATATATATATATATATAGAGAGAGAGAGAGAGAGAGAGAGAGAGAAATAAAACAATTTTCGGCAAAATTCGACTTTATTCATCAACATAGTCTCCTTCTAGGGTGATGCACTGATTCCAACGCTTCTCTAACAATTCGATGCCATTTTTGTAGAACGATTTGTCTTTGGCCTCAAAATACGCCCCAGTTTCTGATATCACTTCTACATTGGACCTAAATCTCTTTCCCTGGAGCATTCTTTTGCGATCTACAAACAGCCAGTAGTTGCTGGGTGCAGATCTGGATAATAGGGTGTATGTGGAAGCAATTCGAAGTACAGTTCATGTTGTTTTGCCATCGTTGCCATCAACTTGTGACACGGTGCGTTTTCTTGGTGAAAGATCACTTTTCTTCCTCATTTGTGGCAGTTTTTTACGTTTTCTTCCTTCGAGCAAATCAGTAATGCTGCATAATATTCGCTATTTATGGTTCTTCCTTGACAAATGTTCTTGCAAATGGTGAATACACTGCCTTCTGATATGTTTAACTCCTCTGCTATCTCTCGCAACTTCAATTTACGATTGACCGAAACGAATTTGTGGGTTTATTTGTTTGTTTTTCTTTTTTGTTTGTTTTTTGTTTTTTTTGTTTTTTTTTGTTTTTTTTGTTTTGTGTGTGTGTGTGTGTGTGTGTGTGTGTGTGTGTGTGTGTGTGTGTGTGTGTGTGTGTGTTTTCCGGGACAACTGCCGATTTTGGGCGACCTGAGCGCTCAGCATCATTTGCGTCTGTACGACCGCGTTTAAAGTGAGCATACCACCTCTTACCCGTTTTTTCAGACAGAACAGAGTCCGAATAACACTTATCAGGCAGTATTTTTCCCATCAACATGCAATGCTTTATCAACACACGAAATTCAGATTATTCCATTGTTTTGAAAATTTACAACAGTAGCTTCCCTTAAATAACTGTAATTTGTAAACTAATAATCCGATTGGGCCCAAATTTTGTCACGTGCCATTTGAAGGTTAGTACTTCATAAAAATCAGATAGAATTTTTATTAGTGTCGCCATGTATATGTCGGGCCCGGTACTTATTGAGTGATGAGTTTTATATATATATGTATATATATATATATATATATATATATATATGGGCAGTAATCTCTTTTTTATGCAGGTCTAATTAAAAATGACAGGCAAGATATTATTGTTAGGTTTTTTATGTAATTTTTAATGTAACCCTATGACTTTTTTCAGGACATAAATTATCTATAAACTGTTCAACTGTTTTGTTTTTCCGAACGCTTTTGACTATAATTTTAGACATTTTTGAGGATGGATTTTATTTTACGTGTGACTGAATATGTGTAATGATTATGCGTGTCTGTAGAGTCCTGTGTTTGTTTTATATTCCGAACACGGTAAGCATATTTTTGCCGTGATCGTAGTTGTTATTATTAGGCCTGGATATTTCTTTTTTATTATTTTCATTAATAATGCTTCCATTATTTCTTTCCTTTCTTGCATGTGAGTGATGCCATGATACTTGATGCCACGATATTTGCGTTATCAACAAGTATGTTGGGGATAGAATTTGGTAGGTCTCTGTGTGTATTTAAATGAGATTGAGTTGAACTATGGTATGAGAGGTGCAAAGTAAATCTTTTCGTCAATCATGTGGTGATATGTCTAAATTAAATATTTATTAATAAAAAAAGTTTTAATTATTTATTAATGAAAAAGAAGAAACTTCCCATGCCGAATATTATTAACTATGATCACGGCAACATTATGCTTTCCGTGTTCGGGATATAAAACAAGCACAGGACTCTACAGTCACATATAAAGATTAGCCATGTTTTAAATTTTAAATTCAGTTTATTCGTTCAAAAAAGCGTTCATTTAGTCAGATTTTGGAAGTTTTCAGCATCCTTTTGTACAACTAGACAAAGATGAGGAGGCTGAGATAGATAGATAGATAGATAGATAGATAGATAGATAGATAGATAGATAGATAATGAACAGACTGGCATAGATAGATAGATAGATAGATAGATAGATAGATAGATAGATAGATAGATAGATAGATAGATAGATAGATATGAACAGGCTGAGATAGATAGATAGATAGATAGATAGATAGATAGATAGATGGATAGATAGATAGATAGATAGATATGAACAGGCTGAGATAGATAGATAGATAGATAGATAGATAGATAGATAGATAATGAACGGAATGAGATAGATAGATAGATAGATAGATAGATAGATAGATAGATAGATAGATAGATAGATAGATAGATATAATGATATAATTACGAACAAGATTAAACAGCTTTAAATATTAAATAAATTGCGTATACTAACTGTCATTGTATATATTATAAATATAATTTATAATAAATATTCATAGGTCTATTTTATATTGAGCACTGTTTTAAATTAATGCTTTGAACGTTGTTAATTCTTTCTTTGTTCCTTATTCACTTATATATATATATATATATATATATATATATATATATATGTAGAATATTTGGTATTTAAATCAGGTAAATTCCGAGAGAGATGAACTCAAAAGAACTTAATGTTAAATTTATTTATTCAGTTTAACAGAGTAATATACAATATATAAATTAACTGTTTTCTTTTCTTTTCCTTTTTTTTATTTTGCTGCAAAATACGTATTACCCATGAAATGGTAGAATAACTATTTTTTTCTTGATATATATATATATATATATATATATATATATATATATATATATATATATATATATTCAAGAAAAAATAGTTATGAAATACAAAATGGGTAATATGAATGAAATTATTAATTTCACCCATAAGATATTAGCTTTTCACATATATATATATATATATATATATATATATATATATGTTATGGTGTTAAAGACGAGACATTTTTAACTATGATCGGTCATGCCAAATTTTAGAACAAAACAGTTGACCGGTTTCGTCCCCTCTCATCAGAACTGTAAACAGGGAAAAATTATGAAAAGCTAATATCTTATGGGTGAAATTAATGAACGGAAGGGGAAAAAAATTTAGATTTTAAAAGTTATTATATGTGATAATGCTAGAGACTCAGCATTAAACCTTTTATTTAATGAGTCGATAGCATCTTCAGATGTAATAAATTTTAAAATCAAAGATTTTTCCGTTCTGTTCACCCATTTTGTACCATTATATATATATATATATATATATATATATATATATATATATATATATATATATATATCACTGGTCCCCCCTATATATGAATTTAATCGAGCCACAAGATTAGCAACTAGGTCCCACCCTTTTACTGTGAAACCAATAAATTCTTAACGCACATTCTACTCCTCCAGCTTCTTTTCCCGAAATCCCCGCCTGTGGAATTCTCTTCCCCATACTTGCTTTCCCGACAGTTACAATCTCCAAGAATTTAAATGTAAAGTCAGTAGTCATCTCCTGTCTCAGTATCTTACATTCTCTCTCTCATGCTTTTTCTACATTCACCCCACTCTATCATCAGTACTCTCTTCCCTCTCCTACTCTCTTCCTGACACCCCCTACAACCTCTCAATTTTCATAGCATTCCTCCTATGTAAACCCCTGCAAACAGTGGCAGTAAAATGCCTTGCTTGGGGCGACACGATTATACAAAAAATATAGCCAATAATCTCTTTTTTAAAGAAACCTGCATAGATAGATAGATAGATAGATAGATAGATAGATAGATAGATATTGTATATCACTTTTCTTTACGTACACAGCTACTATCTTAGCTAGTCGGGACGCGACATTGCTCGTACATGCAGATCCTCAGCACAGATACTATACTGATCATTGGCAGAGGTGTGGATTCATTAATCCCATCCTGATTACTTGGTACTATAGAATTAAATTGAAAGTAATTACCTCTCATGTGCTATTGCAACAGTTGGGGTCACGGCCGCTATAGAATCTTCCTTTCCGTCTCCAAGATTGAGTTTTAGTTTTCCTCGTCAACGTATGTATGATTGTTCGCTCGGATTTGTCTCTCGAAAGACTGTACAGCGCCAATCGACTGGGTTTATATGTGACACCTGCCATAAAACTTAACATTCGACGAAGAATAACTTGAAAAGCCAAAAGATTTGGAACTTCTCTTCAGTGAGAATTTCAGTAACAAAAGCAGCAGCAGTAGTAGTAGTAGTAGTAGAATTAGTAGTTGTTGTAGTAGGAGACAAGAGGAGTAAAATAAGGAAAAGTGTTTTTTGACTATTTGCTATTTAAGTTCCAAGTCACGTTCGCTTTGTTTAACAACGACTTTAACGTTTACTAATGCTACAACTACCTGAGTGAGGTGAGCGTTGTCAGGGTAGATATTAATTAAAAGACTTACCAGTAAATCTATTCAATCGTGTATAATAAATGCTATACAACTTGATACAAATGCGCGTACGCCCTAGTATATATATATATATATATATATATATATATATATATATATATATATACAGTACTGTGCAAAAAAGGTATTAGGACAAGAACTATTTTATCTTTTATGAGGCATATTGACAGAAAAAAACAATTATTTTATTTGATTTACTCAACAAATGGTTTAATAAAAAAGTACTTGTTACAAAATAAATTTAATATTTAGTATCAATAGCCTTTTGCTTTGATCACAGCCTTCATTCTGTCAGGCATTGACATCACAAGCTTCTTCAATATATCTAATGGTATCTCCTGCCAAGCAGCTTGTATTTGTTCCCAAAGTGTATCTTGCGAAGTAACATCAGATTGAGCAATTCGAGAATGGGGGAAATAAGAAAAAAATCAGTCATGTCCAAGGATAATAGAATAATGATAACTTGTTTAATAGAAAATAGGAAAAACTAAATATAACTTCTTTTAATATATTTCTTTTACACCTAGTTTTAAATCATCAATATTTATTAACAATTTACTTGGCTTTTCACCCTGTATTTAAATTTCAGTGAGGTTTTTAGGAAAATCGCCCCTGTCCCTAATACATTTTTTGCACACTACCGGTAATGTGCAAAAGTGTTAGGACAGGGGTGCTTTTAAAGCTTTATTATTTAGATGTTTCATAAAAGAAAAAGCTAAAAGAGTTCTTGTCCTAATACTTTTGCACAGTACTATATATATATATATATATATATATATTATCCTAGGTCTATTTATTAATTTATATATATGTATATTTACTAATATATATATAATTCAGCTCTGTTCATACATTGAGCACTGTTTTATTGACGCCTGAATAATAATACTATACATGTGTGCACCCTCATAAGTATATATATTAATTTACGTAACTAGATAGATAGATAGATAGATAGATAGATAGATAGATAGATAGATAGATAATGAACAGCCTGAGATAGATAGATAGATAGATAGATAGATAGATAGATAGATAGATAGATAGATTCTTGTAGTAATCATTGTCTCAAATCGAGTCAGCTGTCAAATGTTGTTATAAGTTTATTTTACTTGGACAAGAAAGGGTTTTCCTTGTGCATCCCTTATGCATCAAGGTCGACACACAATAAATAAATATTGTTGGATTTGGAAGGTTTTTTCCCCTCACTGATCGGGACAGTCCGGGCAAAACCTAGACCCTTGTTAAGCATGTATAGATAGATAGATATATAGATATGAACATACTAAGATAGATAGATAGATAGATAGATAGATAGATAGATAGATAGATAGATAGATAGATATGAACAGACTAAAATAGATAAATAGATAGATTTCGACAGTAACCTTTCTTTTAAACATATATTTTTAATATATCGCAACACAAGAAAAGTTTAATTAATTTTTTATTTAGTTATTTCAGTATTTTATATTTTTGATTTCCCGCATGTGCGTTGTTTTTTATTTTGTCGACTGCACAATATAGTAGGGTCAGTTGGGCACCGTCTGTGGGTGGGGAAGAGCACCATGATGCAGTTCATCCGGACAGAAATTTGATAACGGCATACTGTACTGCTTTAGTATTCGCGCCAGAAGACACAATACGAACATTTCCGTCTGTTTGGGTGAACAGTGCATAGGGTTTGGAAAGAATTGGATGAGTCTAATGGTGATTACGAAGTTACAGTAGCTCACTAACTTAAACAATAAGAGCGTTCAGAAGATATACAGTCGGCAAAATCAAAAACAGACAACGCGAATGCATAAAATTAAAAACATATAATGGTGGCAATGTACCCACCATCATACACTGGATGTATATCTTTCTTGCTACAAATGGTCTGCCAAACTGGCTTCGCTAGTTGCTAGTCCAGGCCGAAACGTATCCGTCGTTTAGATTAATGAATCGAATCGGTTTGCTAACTCATTTTTCTAGTTGATGATGTTTCTCTTCCAAAATATTCTTCCGAAAAGCAAGACTACACTTTCCTGAATCAGTCAAGTCATCGCCTGCCAGTTTAATAACCACATTCTTTCGCTCCCGAATATCCTACTAATACGTCCCATAAATCAACCATTCATTGCAACATAAAAGCGAATAACATAATATCCCTCTCGAAAGACACAGGTAGAATTGTTTTTTAACAATAAACAACAATCTCACTCACTGTTGGACTGTCAGCGACCAAACCGGATACCTCAGTTTTTGTGAGTGAGGCGGAATGTTAGCGACCCTGTACAACGAAAAACAGGACCTACAGAAAGGGCGGAAGAACCAACGACCAGCTAACTAGAGGCGGTGTCTCGATAAATCACTGTTAAGAAGGCAACGGTAAACCACTCCACTATTACACCCAAGAAAAATCATGGCCTTTACAAATAAACCCAACGGCGTGAGGAGGGTTAAATCCAAAGGAAATAAACCCTCGCCTGCTAAGGACTAACATAGGCAAAAGGTGTCACCTAACCATCCTGTAATGACTGTTAGCGTCAACAGCGTAAAGGGGAGACAGTTCTTCGGAGCTGGTTCTTCGTCCGGAAAAGAACGACAGTTATCTTGCAATGTACGCACCAAACAAAAATTACCCTAGAGACATAGAACGTCAGAACACTGAACAATTGTGGTCAACTGGAGAATGTCAAGCAGAAGATCAGCAGATTGAATATCAGTATTCTGGGAATATGCAGAACTAGGTTGCCAAACAACGGCGATTTCGTCAGTGACAACGACAGGATCATATACGCAGGCGTAAAAAAGGAGTCGGTTTGATACTGGATCGAGACATGAAAAACTGCCTTCTGGAGTACTACCAGTTCTCCGAAAGGGTCCTCGTGGTCAAACTGAAAGGAAAGCTCTTCATCATTGCGGTTATAGTAGTGTATGAACAGACAAGACAAAGCACGAAGGAGGAAATATAATCTTTCTACTCCAAACTGGACAACGCCAAACCCAGTGTAAAGCAGAAGAAATGAGACCTAAATGCCAAAGTAGGTAACCAGGGGGAAGATATAACAGTTAGCAATTTAGAAAACCGCAATGAGAGAAGACAAATGGGTCCAATAGTGCACGGCAAACGATCAACAGCTTCTTTCAAGAAACCCCAAGACGATTATGGACATGGAGAAGCCCATGAGATGACACGAAAACCAAATAGACAATAAACAGGAGATTCAAGAATACAGTTGTTCATTGTGAAACTTATCCAAGTGCCAACTGTGAGAGCGACCACCTCCCGGTTATAAACAGAAGATTCAGGAATGCTGTTATTCATTGTAAAACTTATCCAAGTGCCAAATGAGTAAGCGGCAGGCCACCTCCCGGTTATAAACAGAAGATTCAGGAATACAGTTGTTCATTGTAAAACTTATCCAAGTGCTAACTGTGGGAGCGACCACCTCCTGTTTATAAGTAAACTAAAGGTGAAACTTCGGAGAATGAAGAAATATAATGAATTACAAAGACTGCAATACAACAAACTCAGGAATGACCTTAACCTGCAGGGAAAATACACGAATGATGTGAAAAGAATGTGCAAGAGACAAACTCAAAATGGGACGCACTAAAAGAAGAGTTAGTAACATCGGCAAACATCATCCGAAAAGAAAAACAGGCGTAGAAGGAAAAATGAATGAATCAAAGATGAGATTCTCGACATGATACAAAAGAGGCAGAAAACAATGCCAACACATGGAAGGGTATACCGGAAACTACACAAGAAAATAAAAAGCAAATGTAGACAGGCCAAAAAGAGAAATGGCTCAACCATAAATGTGCAGAAATATGTGCAGAGATTGGTCACAACTAATAAAGAAGACATGCATAAAAAATAAGGGAATTAACAGGACAAAAGACATGCTCCTCAACAGGATGTATAAAATCCAAGGATGGAATGCTCATATTAGATAAAAAGAAAAATATTTCATTGATTGGAAGAATATGTAAAAGATCTTTTTCCCAACAAAAGAGAGCAAATGACAATACAGGGAGATACCGACAGACCGGAAATATTAAAATCCGCACCGGAAGCTGCACTGACTAAACTGAATAGAAACAAAGCAACAGAACCAGGCTGCATAGGAATACGAATGCTGACAGTCTTAGACGATTTCGGCTTAAACAAAATCCCATAAATAATACATGAAATCTATAACAGTGGTGAGATACCGGAAGACCTAAGCAGATCGATTTTCATAGCACTACCTAAGAAGCCAGGCCGCAAACGAATGTGAACTCCAACTCTTACATTTTTATAACGTCGTTTCCTGGCTGTATTGGTCCGTTTTAAGAAAATGCGAAATTGTCATTGAAAGGAAATAAACGACTATAAAGACTCTGACGACAGTTTCTCCTAGGCAACGCTATTTTGCTTATGATCGAATAATTTGTAGTAGAGGCCAAGTTATAATAATACTTCATAAAACAGGCTGTATGAAACGCTACTATGTTTAGGCTAGTTTAGAAATTCTTTAGTTAGTTTATATCTCTAGCACTAGGGACCGATATTCCACGATGACCCCTAAAACGCATATATACGTCAACAGCAGGATATTTTTACAATCATTTCACCCCAAGCAAGGTATGACCACCACTGTTGCACTGGGAGTTACAATGAGAGAAAAAACAAGGTACAGGGGATGTCGAAGAAAAGATAAAAGATGGATGGGAATCAAGTAGATAAAAGATGGCAATTGACGTTGCATTTAAACTTTTAGAGATTGGAGCTATTAAGATGTCGAAGAAAAGATAAGAGATGGATGGGAATCAAGTCGATAGAAGATAGCAGTTGACATTGCATTTATACTTTTGGAGATTGTAGTTATCAGGAAAGCTCCTGATAGCAGTTGCCATAAAAATAGTTGTAGAAAAGACAGAGGGAATCACATCACGTCGGTGAGAAAGTGACTGAAGACGGGTTGCCAAGGCAGGACTGATTATATTGCTGATCTTTCACTGAATTTTGTTGAGAACCTCATGATAAATAGCAGGAGCACCCGGATCTGATATTGCAACATTATTCAATGCACGGACGAATGGTTGATTTATAAATGTGAAAACTAGATTCTGACGAGAAAAACTTCCTGGTCCGACACAGTGACCCAACCTCCCTAGCAGTAGAAGCAGTTATGGATTCAATGCAGTCATACCATTTGAGGTAGTTTAAGAGAGTGATGCCAAAGAAGCGAAGTTTGTTGCTCTCTAGGAGACTAGCGTTATCCATTCTGATGGTAGGCAGGAAAATTTCTCTATGGCGGTTAAATAAAAGTAGCTTCGTTTTGCGGGCATTAACAATTACGAGCCATTTTTTACCCTGTACTGGATTGCTATGTGTTGTCAGTTCTTCAATATGGCAGTGAATTCTGGACGATATCACCAAAGATGAAGGAAAAACTTGAAGCAACTGAAATGTGGTTCTACAGAAGGATGCTGCGAATATCATGGATCGAGCATGTGAGCAAGATGAGGTCTTGGAAACGATGGAAACAAAAAGGAAATTAATACTCAGCATCAGGAAAAGACAACTGAAGTTGCTGGGATATGCATTGAGGAAGGAAGGCTTGGAGAACCTGATACTAACAGGCCAGATACAGGGAAAAAGAGACAGAGGAAAGTAACGGATAACATATTTAAAGGGCCTAATCAGGTGGATGATGGAACGAGGGTTGCATGGTGTAACAAGAGAAGGCGTGCTAAGAGCCACCAGTGATAGGGAGTCGTGGAAAGCCATGATCAGCTACGTCCTGAAAGGACAGGGCACATAGAAAAGGAAGAATTACACCGACTTTCGTAAAAACCGTGGAACAGTAGGGAATGTAATATTTGTAGAGACGCGTATAATTATGTCCACAGGAGAGCTAGTGTTTTGACATAATACTTATAGATTCTGGAGTATTGGATAATTCATCCTCAAATATGTTAATATTCAAGATCTAGAAAAACGTTTTCTTTTTGTGGGATCGGAGATTATCTTTGAAAATCGCTATTTATGAAATATGCAGCACTCTTGGGTCTTGTTGTGTTAGTGAATTCGACAGTAAATCAAAAATATTTAGCCATGGTGATAAAACTTGTTAAAAACAATAATTTTTTCTGGAGCAGCTGACGAGATCGTTAACTGATACAACACAAAAATACCATGTTTTCAAATAGTCTCCTTCGGCTTAACTCTCACAACAGACCTCAAGTGGAATGACTATATAGAATCCATAGCTAAATCCGCTGCTAAAAAAGTCGGTTCTCTTTGTAGGGACAGGAAGTTTTTTTCCACCTGAAACAATCCTGCACATATATAAATCTACCATCCGCCCGTGCATTGAATACTGCTGCCATATCTGGTCGGGTGCTCCTGCTATCCACCTAAGAGTCCTTGACAAAATCCAACGGAGAATCTGTAATGTAATAGATCCCGACTTGGCAACTCAGATACAGTCACTTTCTCACCGGTGCAATGTGTCTCTTCTACAAATACTTTCATGGCTTCTGTTCCGATGAACTTAGCTCACTGGTGACCCCTATATATAAATTTACTTGAGCCACAAGATTAACAACTAGCCCCCGCCCTTTTACTGTGAAACCAATAAATTGTAAACGCAAATTCTACTCCATCAGCTTATTTTCCTGCACTTCTCGCTTGTAGAATTCCCTTCCGTTTGCTTGCCTCCCCAACAGCTACAATCTCCAAAAATTTAAATGTAAAGTCAATAGTCATCTCCTATCTCACTAACCTGCATCCTGTCTCTCATGCTCCTTTCTCCGTCCACTCCATTCTCATCAGTATTCTCATCCTTTTCTTACCCACTTCCTGACACGCCCTATAACCTGTCACTCTTTCTCATAACTTTCCTCCTATGTAACCCCCTGCAAAACAGCGGCAGTAAAATGCCTTGCTTGGGGCGATATAATTATAAAAAAAATAGTAAATAAAGGCATAAAATAAGATGTTACATTCTTTTAACTGTCCAAAGATTGTTATACGTATGTTATACTAGCAGTATAGCCAGGCATTGTGTCATGAAAGCTTTAAAACTAATCCATGGTTCTGGAGCTCAGACTCTTTGGACGTTGGCACAAAAGACTAAAAAGCAATAGTTGTTTCCAGTTAAAGCAAAACTGTAGACTGAAAGAAAAATGAATGGATGTAAGTCAAATTTTGATTTCCTGGTATCGATATCAAATAAGTATTTTTCGTCGTAAACTGAATTTTGAAGACTAAATAAGTCCTCTGAGTAACTGGTATCATGGCTGAGACTATGAACTACAAATATACCTACTTAGAGCCAACCCGAAGCAAAACTAAAATAAAAGGGCTGAAAAAATACAGACACACAGACATATAAACAGACACACACAAAAAAACATATTGCCTTTTATATGTATATATTATCGATTTTCTGCACTATTGTAAGAACTGCAACCTTGAAACTTCTGAATATCGTTTCTTATGTCTTTGTCTATGAGTGTATCAAATTTGATTTAAAATCGGACCACTCCTTCTATAACCCAATTTTTTCGATTATCGATATTTATCGGGAGTACCTCGACACAAAACCTAGCTAAGAACACTCGCAGATGCTTATCGTACAACTGTGTAAATTATCAAGAAATTTCGTTTCGAAGTCTATAGGTAACACACACACACAGACAAAGTTCCATTTATAAATAAGTTTAGATAAGAGAGTAAACCGAGAAATTGTCTGGAAATTTTAATTCATAATGTTTGCTCTTAATGGAGTGTCACTGGATTAATTGCAATAAAAATGGAGGAGATTATGTTGGAAATTAAATATTTCTAGTGAAAGTACATTATTTGTTAGTCATTCGGCTATAAATCTATAATGTTGCTATGTAAAATTCAAGAATGTTATTGTTTGAACGTGTCAGTCAACTCTTATTTGATAGAGAATCGAATTGACCTTCGTAATTCCACGACTTTTTTCAACAAGTGAACAGACATGGATTACTGTCTTCAAATCAACTAGTATTGTCATAGGTCAGTAAACACCAAGCTTAACCGACTGTATCGTATTGAATATGACTTGATCTTATGCGAAATACAATTTTTATTGTTTGAAAAGAGAAAGAAAAGAAAGAATGTTTTTCTTCGACTGAAATTCATGAAGGGACAAGTTTGAGATATTGTATGATACTCGTCAATGGCCGCTTTTTTATACTTTATAAAGTAAGAATATTTTTTGTTTGGATTTCAAATCAGCTTTTTGAACTTGGCAGTGTTATTGATATTTACTAAATTTATCTGTTTAAGGTAATGACCAATTTATAATAGGAAGATTTGTTGCACAAACCTTTCATGTAAGTCTCTCTGCTTTGAAAATTTTAATTTATTTTTTTTTTTATCTAGACTCATATTCCGACAACTTGTGCTACGGATATATACCTACAAAATGGAAACCTTGAAAACTTATTGGATAGTAATTTTTATTTTATTTTCTTGTTTTGCTTTTTTCTAGCATTTTCAAAAGAACTGTATAATATAAGAAAAAGAACCGTTGTCATGGCAACTATGTTACTTAAAAACATTGTAGTTAATTTTTAAAAATCAGTTAAGTGTCATATGTGCCACGCTTTGGCGATCATGTTTCGAAAGAGACTTGACTGACTGGGGAGATTTTTTTCCGAAGTAGGTTGCCATTTCTTTCTGCGCTAGACTAGTTGCCAGCCAAGGCTATAAAACTCAATCTGTTCTACTATTTAACCCATAGCTGGAGGGAGAAGTGGCAGATTCATTAATTTTTCAAGTGTATTTGCGCGTAAGTGAATTTAAAGAATTCAACTGGAGTTCGAACTCGGCTTTCCCATTTCTCGTTCCGGGCCAATATCTACTGCACCACAGCACAAACGCACAAAGCACATTTTAAAAAGTAACAGTAAATAAAATTAAAAATAAATATCCCAACAAATCAGTACCAGATTTGGGCCGAATAGCAAGTCAGACTGTCTAGCTGTGGTTGGTAAGTACTATTCAGCAATGCAGGTTTATACTGCAAACCATACTCAGGTGCCGACTGTGGGAGCAACCACTTTCTAGCGATATGTGAAAGTACGGAAATTAAAAAGGGCCATGATAGCACCTCAACTTTAATTCGATAGACTCAAGAATGATCCCCAAAATATGAATAAATAGAAAAGTGAATTCCACAGATAAAGCAGTTATGAATTGAACAAAAATAAGAGAACTAACAGGACAAAGGACATGCTCATCAACAGGATGCATAAAGTCTAAGTATGGGACACTGATGTTAGAGAAGTTGAAAATGCTTCAGAAATGGAATGAACTGTCCCACGACAACAGAGTACAACCGGAAATGCAGATAAATGTTAAAGGAACAGAAATAATCAAATCTGAAGCGAAATCAGGATTGGTCAAGTTGAACAAGAACAAAGCAGCAGAACCAAACAAAATAGAATTAGAGATGCTGGCGGCCTTTGAAAAAAATGACAAATATAATAATAAATGAAATCTACAACAGTGGTGATGTAATAGTCTATTATAGATCTATTTTATAGTACTGCTTAAGAAGCCAAGTGTAAACGAATATAAACTCTATCGGACGATCAGCCTAATAACTCATAAGACAAACCTTATCCGAATTCTGATGTATACAACGCGCAACACAATCAGATCAGAAAAAAAGATAAAAATTAAATTCGTTAAAGATACAACGAATGTCATACTTATTCTGATAATGAAAACAGAAAGAGTGGTACCAATGCAGATGGGGTACCTGCGTTTCATAGCTCACAGAAAACTGTTTGATAAAATACGTCATAAAGATCAGTAGAAACTGTTAGGTAACCTTCATATATTTGGGAAGGATATTAGAATAATCTAGAACCTATACTGCCAGCAAACCATATGCATACGTATATAAATTCAGTAAATATGCTCAAGTAAAAGGTGTTACAACAAGGATGAGGCTTTTCGCCAGACTTATTCAACCTATACAGCGAAGCGATTTCAAGAGAATTAGAAGTCCTACCAGGATTCATTGTTGGCAGCTACAATTCTAACAAAATAAGATATGCAGATGACATAATGTTGACAGCAGACGCAGAAAGAAAACTACAAGAACTCCGACAGAAAATAGTGAAAGAAAGCGAGAAGAAACCGACTAAACACCAATTGAAAGAAGAAAGAATGCATAGAACGGTCCAACATGCAAATTACAAATTGGTAATACCAAAATCAAAGAGGAGCAGCAATTAGCCTGGAAGTAAAATGTTTTAACTAATGAAAACTGCGACACTGGAATCCGAAGGCGCTTTGGGATAACGAATGGTACCTTCCAAAAACTAAGTACAGTATTAAGAAACAATAATACTTCATTAGAAACAAAGAAAAAAGTACTGAACTGATATGAGCTATAAGTTTAACGTCGGAAAGTTTAAATTGAAAGTAGGTTCTCGTGCTCTGCTTGTAAAACACATGACTAAAATTACTTCAACGTTCAAAGGTAATTTACACGTAGATAGTTTTCCGATCACCCTCGTCGTTACAGAATGAGACACTGTTATAGTGGAACATCCTGCCATCCCCCGAGAATAGAATTCTCTACCTTGATAAAAGACGGTAACGAGCGGTACGAAGAAAGAAGGTCTTAGGCATTCGCCTGACTCCTCTATGACACTGTCAGCACTCTGCCTTCGGGTAGAGGGCGCTCTCTGCTTCCGAGCAGAGAGCACAAACCCAGTCGTGGTTCCGCCGAAGGGTAGATCCACGACTGGGGAAAAATAGACAGACATTTTTTTGGCCCGGCTATATGGCCGGGAATACCCACTATAAAATGACCATGTGTCACATCTGGCCTTGTGTGGGATGGCTAGTAAATACAGAAGGTCTTAGGCATTCGCCTGACTGCTCTATGACACTGTCAGTTCTCTGCCTTCGGGTAGAGGGCACAAACCCAGTCGTGGTCCCGCCGAAGGGTAGAACCACGACTGTGGGAAAATAGACAGACATTTTTGGCCCGGCTATATGGCCGGGAATACCCACTATAAAATGACCATGTGTCACATCTGGCCTTGCGTGGGAAGGCTAGTAAATACAAAAAGGTCTTAGGCGAAGGCATTCACTATTCGATAGTCGATTCCGCTCCAACCTGTGGCTTGCCTATATGTGTATTATTGTTAATTGTACCTTAGTGCAATAAATCTGTATTTCTTATTCCTGGTGTGGAGTTCCATTCTTCAACTGAAAAAGGTCTTTTTTTTTTAATCGTGTCACCCCAAGCAAGGCATTCCACTGCCACTATAGCGCAGGGGGTTACATAGAGGGATTGGGTTATAGAAAATGTCAGAAGGAGGGTGATAGACGACTTAGGATGTACATAGGGAGAGAGTTGGAGAGAGTGGGTGTGAGTTAATGTGTTAGGAGGTGTCTATTGACCTTACATTTAAACTCCTGGAGGTTGTAGCCGTCGTGGAAGCAAGCATGCGGTAGGGAATTCCACAGGCGGGAAGTGCGAGGAAAGAAGCTGTTGGAGTAGAAATTGCGGTTACATTTCATCGGTTTCACTGTAAAAGGGTGGGACCTAGTTGCCAATCTAGTATCTCGTGCAAATTCACATCTAGGGGGCACCAGTGATTTAAGTTCGTCAGAACAGAAGCCATGAAAGTATTTATAAAAGATGCACAGGGAAGCCACGTCACGCTGGTGAGAGAGATACTGCAGGCGGTCAGCCAAGTCGGTATTAATCACATTACAGATTCTTCGCTGTATTTTGTCAAGAAGCCGGAGGAGAATAGCAGGGACACCCGACCAGATGTGGCAGCAGTACTCAATACACGGGCGGATGGTGGATTTATATAATTGCAGGATAGATTCAGGCGGAAAGAATTTCCGGGCCCTGCACAGAGAGCCGACTTTCATTGCTGCTGATTTAGCTATGGATTCGACGTAGTCATTCCAATTGAGGTCCGCTGAGAATGTCAGGCCAAGAAGGCGTAGTGATTTACTCTCTGGGAGGCAAGCCTGTTCCAATGCTAATGGGAGGGAGGTGCGGTTGTCTGTGGTGGTTAATTGACAGCAGCTTCGTTTTGGAAGAATTGAATTTTACGAGCCATTTCGTACCCCAATTCACCACGGATTGGAGGTCCTTCTCAAGCTCGGCAGCGAGGGTCGCCTTGCCACCTACACCAGATTTTTGATCGAGGCGAGAGTAAACTGTGGTATCATCAGCATACATGCCTACTTGTGATCTTATGGTATCAGGGAGATCATTGATATAGATTAGAAAGAGCGTAGGACCTACCACTCCCCACCACTCACTTTGTGATGGTCCAGTTTTGAGATTATGCTAGAAATCAGCGAGGGCGTGATGTGGACGTCATTCAATTGGGCCTCAGTTCTAGATGGGAAATCGGGTGTATGGATTCCAGACGAATCCAGAGTGGAATTGGTCGAGAATCTATGGGCAAAGCATTCGGCCTTGTCCGCTTAGGAGGTGAGGACCTCAAACTCGTTTATTAGTGGGACTATTGAGGACTTACTCTTGCTAAGCACGCGTTTGCAGAGGCACCAGTAGTCTTTGGTACCGAACTTGGAGGATGCTATTCGCTGCTTCATCCTGGCAGCAAACAGTATCTTGGGCGAAGGCATTCACTCTTCGATAGTCGATTCATCTCCAACCCGTGGCTTGCCTATATGTGTATTATTGTTAATTGTACCTTAGTGCAATAAATCTGTATTTCTTATTCCTGGTGTGCAGTTCCATTCTTCAACTGATCTTTTTATACTGTATTCCTTTTCGGATATATCAGACACAAGGTTCATTGTTCAATGTCGGAAGTCGTTCAAAACCTCCTTTGCACTCCCCCTTTTGGCTAACATCACAGTCCCCCTCCAGAAAAAGAAGTACTGTCTGGAGGAATAACCCTGTGGAGCTTGAAGTCAAGTAATTTTACATTTACACCCCCAGATTAAAATATTTTTTTATTTATGATAGTAATGTTTACTCACTTTCCGACAAAAGTGAGTTGTGACCCAAGGTCAGTTTTTAAAGTGGGAAACACGAGCACGGACGCTCGGTAAAAAGTTCAAATATTGCCCAACTATCGCTGACACAGCAAATGGGTATAGAGTTGCCACAATTTGGTGTAAAGAGCCTCCAAAATTATTTTCAATTCTAGAATTGCAATTTTAAGTCGTATAATCCTTAATGCCTCAAAGTTTTCCAAACAATAAAACTAGTAATGAAATAATCGTAACCAGGAGAAATTTATCCAACGAAAGTAAAAGGGGTCATGAAAATAAAATGCGATAGAGTAAAAATAATAACAAATCCATAATAGTAAAAATGTTTCAAAAGAATTTTAAAAAAATAAACGTAATGCGAGTCTTTGTCAATCGTCCTTATTATTAGAGAGATGTAGAAACTTCATACAGTTGTAGCATGTCACACACTCCTGATGAAAACCAGAAAAATATTTTGACCGAAACGTAGCGATTGAATCAATAAAATAAATACGGTTTCGTTAAATAATGACCGTAGTTTATCTCATAATGTTATACAAAAAGTCGTAAGAACAAATTACCAAAAACTACTCATAACAACAACAAAAAAGAGGATACTCGTTCGAGGAATGAATTAAATATTCGCAATGTCAAAAACGGAATACGCTAGAAAAGTTATAACATAGGCATCAAAACAACCAAGATGAAAATACGTAATCCCTGGAGTAATGGCCTTTCAGAATACGTTGAGAAAACACTGAAAAAAAAACAATAAGTACATCGGCTGATATACAGATATTTAAACAAGAAAGATAAGGATACTAGACTGTGTAATTCATGGATTAATGAAGATTCTTTAAGAAATCTATTAAAAGAATGGGAAAGACTGAATGTAAGAATAAAAACAAAATATTGAAATACTCATCCATGCGCTTAATTAATCTAAATAAAGACACTTCGTTAGATGTGCACATTTAAATGAATATTACTCATACACTCAAGTTCCGTTGACTTCCTGGGGCAACTGCTATCAGGGCCGATAGAGCCTTGATAAGTATGGAGATCACCAGGCATCGAGGCTGTAGATTTTACGGGAGGGTGTCGCTAACCCCATGTCTAATCTGTTTTGAATTCAGAGTTGTCCTTCTTCTAGACTGATTATCAACCATGACTAAAGAGCCTTTATCTGTTCGACTGTTTAATCAATAATTCGGGGCTAGAAAGATTTATCTCTTCATACTCCTCCCCAGTTATTTAAACAGAAGTAGCGGTTTATCACTACATGTTTAAGATTGGGTTTTCAGTTACTTCTAAAACTTTTCCTTGATATAAAAAAAATACTAGAGATCTCTAGTATTATGGGGGATTACAGTCAGTCTAGAAGAACAATTCTGAATTCAAAGCTGTAGAGAAGTCAATGAGAAACCACTAACCACTGTCTAAAGAGTCCAGTCTATCTTTCTATTTGGTCCACAACTAAAGGGAGAAGTAGTAGTACGCTCATCCCTTTTTCCATGGGCATTTGAGTGAAAGTGAATGCAGTAGACTAAGCCTGGACTTGAATTAGGCTTACTGGTTCAACTTTTTTCACTGACAACCATTTGGCTAGCTACACATCTTTTGCCAGTCGAGGTTAATTAGCAAAATAGGTTAATTAGCAAAAATGATTAATTAACAAAAAAGTTTCTTCATTATAGATTTTTATCTTTCCTCAAAATGAATGTAACAACCAATGAGTAATTACTTTTTGTGGAGTGGGTTTCCGGTTCATTCTCTTTCACCCCTAGTAGCACCTTGCGTCTTAGTGGCGTTATCGCCTTGCACGGGGTAAACTGATGTAAGAACATAGCTATAGGGAAATGAAATAGATTCATATATTTCCAAACGGATTTGCGCGTAAGTGCAATGAACTAGACAGAGTTTCGAACTCGGCTCTCCGTTGACCATTACCCCACCGCACATCCATAACGTAATCAAGTATCGATTACTTTATCGCTAAATCTGAGTGGTTGTCTTTTTTTTTTTTTAATCCTTTCAATGATGTTTTTAGGTTTCTCTTGACAATCTTAACTTTTTGTTTTGTTATTTTAAGGTCGATTTTTTTCTCTCTTCTTTATTTGAAATTGTTGTTCATATATCATATGATTCGGTCATATATCATTTGTCAAGGATACAAAGCATCATGTCATTGGCCCAACGTTCAAGAGAACACCCGCTGTGAATTCACGCATAAGCAACAAATACTTACATGCGGGTATTTGAAATATAGCCAATTCCAATGGGTTGAAATTTTGGGTTGACAAAGAAACTACGCGGATTAATACCTTTCCCAAGAGTATTTTCACCCAAGGGAAGGCCACGAATTCAACTGGAATTCGAACTCGTCTCTCAGATTTCTCGTTCTGGGCCGATATCCACTGCATCAGGACGCACATCCGTTTTGATAAACAAATCTCAAAACGACAGCATTTTTTATTTTTTGTCAGTTCATATTGAAACAATAATTTGTTCATTTTCACTATCACATGCAAACAATGAACAACACGGTTCGCTACAAAAGCCTGAATTGTTTCTAGAATAAGCCTCCGTGATTTTTTCTGAAACCATTTTGACATTTCGATCAGGCGTGGTTCGGAAGTAGCATCGCACATGAAATATGACCGAAATAAAACGTTCGGTTCGAAATTCTTCACGCTTGAAGAAAACCGGAACGCACAACGGCCGACGGCTCTGTTTAGATTTTGCTAAAAAAATGTAACTGGTGTATCGAAATGGATCACCATTTTCATTTTACTGGCTTTTCTAATTCTGGGCTGTGGTATTTTTTTCTTTCTCTTTTCTAAATCCTATCATTTCATTCGTGTTCATTTTGAATTGGCGTTAGATTCCATATTCAGTTAAATTCTTTAAATGTAAGTCACTTTGTACCTTTTCTCTTTTGGTAAGTGATCTTCTGACTTTTACTAAGTTAAAATTTAGTAAGTATATCTAAACTTATTTATAAATGGAACTTTGTGTGTGTGTACGTGTTTGTGTGTACGTGTTTGTGTGTACGTGTGTCTGTGTGTGTGTGTGTGTCCGTTACCTATAGGCTCCGAAACGGCTGAACCGATTTTCTTGAAAATTGGCACAGTTGTACTATAAGCGTTTGCGAGTGTTCTTAGCTAGGTTTTGTGTCGAGGTACCCCCGATAAATATCGAAAATCGATAATCGAAAAAATCGGGTTAGAGAAGGAGTGGTCCGATTTTAATCAAATTTGATACACTCATAGACAAAGACATAAGAAACGATATTCAGAAGTTTTGAGGTTGCAGTTCTTACAATAGTGCAGATAATCGATAATACATATATAAAAGCTTTCATTAAACCCGAGCAATGCCGGGCTATACTGCTAGTAAATATATATTTAATTGGAGTAGATAGACTTTACTATCACCCACCTCTATTGAACAGTATTAAAGGCTCATCACTTGTTTCTCGTTTAGGAATTGGTGCCCGACCCTCTTCCTCTCCTCACACCTCAGTATTGGTGCTTACGCAATTTTCTGTGATGTGTGTGGTCGGTGATAACATCTCTTCATTGTAAGGGCATTGGGTTGGCAATTTTCTGGTTGATGCTTCCGACTGATAATTAGGAGCCCTAACTCTTGCCCTAACTCTTGTCCCTGCAATCGCTTCCGGTGGGCAACCCTGAGACCAGTCCACGCCAACTTCCTTCCTGCACATGTTGCAGTCAACGACCGTTTTTCCGAACTCTACTTGAGGTCCCTCCTCACCAACAACACAAAAATGAACAATTGCAACGAAGCTAAATCAAATAAAGCAAAATCACCTAAAGTACTCAACATTTCTTTCACGAACATCCCTGATATACGTACCAACTTTTGCAGCATGGAATCCTTCCTCTGCGAAAAGTCCTCTGACATCATAGCTCTTTGCGAAACTAATCTTAACTCCTCAATCCTTCTGATTTCTCGATTCCTGACTACCTTCCCCTCTTAAGGAAGGAATCCACTGTCCATATGCATGGTCTGGGGGTTTACTTCAGTCAATACCTCCCTCTAGCTAGGATCACCTCTCCCGAATCCTCTGAACACTCATACATACATTTCAGTCTTTCACTTCTAAAATAGGTTAGTTATTTTTTTTCTGTACCGTTTTCTTTCCTCTCCCGACTGCTTCCTGCTAGACAGTATCTCTGACAATATAGATAAGGCTACTTTCTTCCACCCATTCGCTAAAATATTTGTGTTCGGTCATTTCAGTGCCCACCATGCCAAGTGGCTGAAAAACTCCTCCCGCGCTTCTCCAGTATAGGACAAGCTTCTCTGCTAGATCTCTGCTTCACCTCTGTCCCTAATTCCTGCTAAGTCTTGCAGCATTGACTTCTTGGTAACTCCGATCATGCTCTCTCCACTCCCATTCCCCCGCCCCACGAACCTCTTACCAGCAATAATTTTTTACTGCTACCAAAGAGCAGACTGGGATTGGTAACGTTCCTTGAGAAAAAGTGTTTAACCTTCCCATAGCGGACTGCGCCTCTGAGTTCTCTTACTGGGTGAAAGCTGACATCGATGCTTTTATACCAGTCAAAAAGTTTTATCCTAAATCTCTTTCGCCCCCTGGTTCTCTCTTGCCTGCTCAGCCTCCATTGCCCTCAGAAATTGCAACTTACGGCTATATTGGAGCTACACGTCTGACGATAATAGATGCCTATTTGCCTCTGCTCGTAATGAGTGTAAGCAGATCCTGAATGACGCTAAGCTATTATTTGCTGAGAGAATGAAGCAACGTATAGCAGCCCGCAAGTTCGTCTCCAAATACAACTGGCGGCTCTGCACATGTGTGCTGAACAACAGCAAATCCTCCATCCCTCTTTTAATCAATACATTTGAGGTCCTCACAGACACAGCAGACAAAGCCGAGTGCTTAGCTAGCAGATTCTCCTCCAACTCCACGTTTGACTCGTCTGGAGTATCTGCATCCGACTTTCCTCTTAGAACTGAGGCTCAACTGAGGGATGTTTACATAACCCTCTATTCAGTCTCTAACTTAATTTCAAAACTTGACCCCCATAAGGCGAGCGGAGGCAACAGAATCCCGGTAATTGTCTTGAAGAAATGTGCCCTTGAACCCTCTTCTTTCCTCTCTAAACTCTATAATTACTACCTGTTTAGTTCCTGTTTTCCTGCCTGCTGGAATTCTTCTTCTGTAGTTCCAATATTTAAGAACACAGGAAAACTCTCGGACCCCCCTCTAATTATCGCCCTATCAGCCTCCTACCAATTTTCGGCAAAGTGTCCGGGGCTATCATCAATGCTAAAATAGTTCAACATCTCACCGCCCATAAACTATTCTCGGACAGACAGTATGGCTTCTGCTTTGCCGGGTCTACTGCTGATATGATGACGACCATCCCTAAGTATATATACCGAGCCCTCCTCGATAAGAACGGCGAATCACGAGATGTTGCCCTGTACATCTCCAAAGCATTTGATAGGGTCTGGCACACTGGCCTTCTGTGCAAACAACAGGGCTATAGTATCAATGAATACTTTAATCCAATCGTTCCTATCAAACAGCATAATGAAGGTCATCTTGAACGGATATGCCTCCAGATCCTATTACACTAATGCAAGTGGCCCTCAGGGCTCTATCCTAAGCCCGACGCTATTTCTGTTCTTCATCAATGATCTCCCTGATGTGATGAAAT
Source organism: Ascarosepion bandense (assembly GCA_037127315.1). Lineage (NCBI taxonomy): Eukaryota > Metazoa > Mollusca > Cephalopoda > Sepiida > Sepiidae > Ascarosepion > Ascarosepion bandense. The sequence goes on from JBBBDQ010001856.1 coordinate 1,364,127, forward strand.
GCCAAGTAGGCATGTACACTGACGGCACTACCATTTACTCCTGCCCCAGTGAGAAATCTACCAAGGTGGAAAAAGATATCCTCGCTACTGATTTCCAATCTGTGGTGGACTGGGATTAAAAATAATTTAATGCTTTCAAAACAAAGATGATATCTGTCAACAACCACAGACAGTCCCCTCCCGCTTCTCCTATCAGCATGGATGAAGCAAGTCTCTCCAAATGCAATACACTGCGCCTCCTCGACCTCATTCTCTCTACCGACCTCAAGTGGAAAGATTACATTGCATCAATAGTAAAACCTACTGCTAGAAAGTTTGATTCACTGTGTGGGGCCAGAATGTTTTTCTCGCCTGAGTCCATTTTGCGCATATACAAATCAACCTTCTGCCCGTGCATTAGATACTGTCGTCATATCTGGTCAGGCGCCTCTGCTATTCATCTCGGAGTTCGTGGCAGGCTCCAGAGGAAAATCTAAAATGTAATCGATCTCGACCTGGCAACTCGACTGCAGCTATTTTCTCACCGACGGGATGTGGCTTCCCTCTGTCTCTTCCACAAATGGCTTCTGCTCCGACAAGATTCGCCAACTGATGCACCTTCGACTAGAATTTACTCAAGCACCCTTTTCCAGTTAAAACAACCCAAATGCAACCATCATTTCTACTCTTTCAGTTTCATTTCTCGCACTTCCCGCCTGTCGAACTTCCGTATATTTACTTCCCTGATAGCTACAATCTCCAAAAGTTTAAATGCGACGTCAATTGCCATCTCTTGTCCCCCCTTCACTCCCATCCTTCTCCTAATCTTTCCTTAACATCCCCCCTGTATCTTGCTCTTCTCCCTTTTCACTCTATTTTCGCAACACTTTTCACACCATAACTCCCACCCATCTCTTACCCTTCCTCTGACACCCTCTGTAACTGGTTCCTCTTTCTCTTCGCTCTCCGCCTACGCAACCTTTCACTCTGCCCTTAGGTTGCCCCCTGCGCACTAGTGGCAGTATTGCCTTGCTTGGGGTGAATCGATTAAAAATAAGTCGTAGACATGGCAATAAAGATGAGGACAATAGTCCGAACAGTCTAAATAATGTAGATATTACCTCTTCTTAGAAATTTAGACAAATACTTGTTATTGTTTTCGAAAGTTTCGATTGGCTTTGATCGACGCATTAATACATAATCAAGTGAATATGTTTTACTTTCCGAGGTGTGCCAAGATCTCAACCGGACGCCAATATGACGTCCTTGAAACGCAACTGGAACCCATCGCTCGCTTTGTGACAAAGCAAATGATTTTTTCAGAAGCATTTTTATAGCCAACAGATTCATAAACACAATCGGGTTGTAACTTTACTCTCGTAAGCTCCAAGTATCCTGTTTTCATGGATTGGGTGTCTTTGTTCGTATGAAGTTAACAAGTGTGCTTGCCACGACAAAACATTCAAATTTAGATTTTAAGTACCGTAAATTGCAGCGCAAGTTGGAAAATCTAAAATAAAACAAGTTAAAAAACTCAAATACGTGTGAAGTGTTTTGACAGAGGATGGAAAATGTGACACGGAGATCCAAAGACGCATTGGCATGGCCAAAGACGCATTTCAGAAGCTAACCAGAGTAATGAAAGACAGGAAAATTTCATTAGAAACAAAGAAAAGAATGCTGGATTGATATGTAATATCTGTCCTTCTGTATGGAAGTGAATGCTTCACGATCTCATGAAAGATGAAGGAGAGGCTTGAGGCAGCAGAAATTTGGTTTTACAGAAGGATGCTGAGGATACCATGGACAGAGCACGTGTGCAACGATGAGATGTTGGAAAGGATGCAAACGAGAAGAAAACTGATAGTAAATATCAGAAAGAGACAAATAAGGTACCTGGATACACGTAATGAAAAAGAAAGGTCTGAAGAAGTTGATACTCACAGGTCGGATAAATGGAAGAAGAGACATGGGGAAAACAGCGCGAGACATACTTGTTAGGTCTGAGCAAATGGCTGACGGATCGGGGCTTAGAAGAGATACCAAGAGAAAAATTATTGAGCGCGACAAGAGACAGAGCCAAATGGAAGTCCATGATTGCCTACGTCCTGAAAGTACACGGATCATGAAGAAGAGGAAGAAAGTGCGGCGTACAAGTCGAGTTTTCAAGCCTAAAACATATTTTGGGGTCGAGTTATCAGGCCTAAAGAGGGAGGGGGTCGTAATTTTCGGTTACTGGTAGAAATGTGATACATTCAATCTAGGAGACCTTTAAAATTCTACAAATCCGGTTGGCCATGTGTGGAAATTAAAACAAAAAAATGAAAACATAACATGGTATAACATGGAGTATGGAGTATAATATGAAAGAGTTAAATCTTACAACGGTGGTGATGTCTGCAGATTGCGCCAAGAGGAAAAGTTAAACATAATATTGTTTCCAAAACAAACAAACACAAAATAACTAAATGAAAGATCAGAAAAAATGTCCAGATGCAATCACATCAAAAAATGTATCTTAATCTCCTACAAACCTGGATGAAAGTGTTTCAAATTCCTCCTTAAATTTTGCAATTTTTGTTTGTTTAAAACTTCCAGCTACGCGTTCGTAAATATCCCTGTTGACGCTTGAAAACGTTGAAAATATCATTTAATATAAATCGACTGAATATACAGAAAGGTTAAAACCTGAGTCTCGGAAATAACTCCTTTCTAAATAAAAGATATTCAAAAGGTCTACAATACACTCCTGATCAAAAATTTAAGACCACTTAAAATATTTAAAAAGAATGTTTTTTTACAGATAGATTTTAAACTTTTAGATTGTAGTATTGGTAACCTTAAGTGGGAGGAGTTTAAAATCTATCCGTAAAAAAAATATTTCTTTTTAAAGATTTTTAAGTGGTTTTAAAATTTTGATCAGGAGTGTATATATGTACTGAGCACTTGTTAATATAACTTTGTTCTGGCTTAATTTTATTATGAGCAAAAACTGATTAATATTTATAATGTATATATAATAAATATCATCAATAATATTCCCTGTATTGGTATTATTTTGTTGTCTTTTTATTACTCAAAATTTCATTAACTGGCATTAATTTCATTAAATCTGCACATTATAAAAAGCACGCGTGAACCACCTTATATATATATATATATATATATATATATATATATATATATATATATATATATATATTGTGTGTGTGTGTGTGTGTGTGTGTGTGTGTGTGTATTTAGGCAGCATTTTTTCATTAATGCATGTTTCATTAAATAATATAGACAAATTTTGTCTATTTTTTGTAAATTTTTTCATATTCTCTGATAAGCTTAATAGCATTATCATTAAATGAAGAAAGAAAATTCCAATATTGATACATAATTTTTAATAATCCAATCTGAGCTTTCGGCTTACATAAGCCATTTTCAAAGATGTCAAATTACATTATATATTTAAACACGGACAAACCATAATGACATACTGTTTTTGTTTACATGAAACATTTCCAAGTAACAACAAACTTGTGCATTTAAGACGCTGGAAGCAAATGTCGCATCACAGCTCATGACGTCACACATGACCAAGCGAGAGTGAAAACAAGAAATATTAAATCTGGGAAGTCATTGGAATAAACCAATGGCTTCTGTTATTAATCATAGGCATTTAAGGATATTTGTGGGGATTTCATATTTCATCTTGTTCAGCTTACGTTTCAACTGTTTTATGTATATAGCTTCAATAATTTTTAGTTTTTGTTTATTGTTTTCATGTTTAAGTATAGTTGTGTTTTCAACGAGGATTTTCCGGAATTGTGTATGTGGCCAGGTATGTTGTTTAAATGCGTTCATGTGTATTATCAAGCGTCATGAAAGCGAGTTTGTGGTGTGACCAACATAAATATTATTTAATCCGTTGGAAATACAATCTCCCAAAGGGCACTTGAATTTGTAAACTATGTTGGTTTTTTGCAAATCGCTAACCAGCGGAGAAGAATCATAGCGAATAATTGAGTTGGATAGACTAGAATCAGAGTAGCATATGATTAACTTCATTTTTTTGCTGGGATCTGTTGTAGATATATTAGTATTTATAAAAAATTTTTAGTATACGTTCATCTTGTTTATAATTTGTATGCATTTGATTACGATATAGGAGATTAATATGTTTGTGATTAGTTGAAGTAGTATTATGTTCTATTTGCTTAGTATTGAGACTTCTAAGAAACCATCGTATTTGTTCATCAACTATATAGTTCGGAAAGCTATTATTAATAAGTGATTGATTTATATTCTTTAGCACGATGTATTACATTTCTTATAATTGCTATTTCGTAGTAATATGGAGACTCGCTCTTGTAGTTAAATGTACATGAATTCATGCTGGTAGGTTTTTCTATGGCGAAATTGTAATTCTTTTTATTATTTATGTATTAAAATGAATACAAGCGAAAAAATGTAATTTCGCCTTCGAGTTTTGTCCACTGACAGACTTTACCAAGTAGATAAAACGAGTAGGCAAAAAAATGGTTTTTCGCTTGTCTTCTTTTTTAATCTTACTGTTCCTTACTTCAGATTATAACTGAGAAGTTCATCCCCCCCCAACCCAACCACATACACATATATATGTTAGGAATAGGAAAAGAAGCATAATCTGGTTTAATCCATCCGACAGCAACAATATAAAAACAAAAAAAAGGAAAAATATTTTTTAACATAATAAAAGAACACGCCCCCAAACACAACAAACTATCAAAAATTATTAATAAAAACACAGTCAAAATCAGCTACAGCTGCATAAAAATATGGAAAAGGTAATAACCAAACACAACAAGAAAATATTTAATAAAACTAATAACAACAACACAAGCCAAAAAAGCAATACGAACAAATGTAACTGCTGACAGGACAAATATCCACTTAATAATAAGTGTCTTACTAACAACATAATATACAAAGCAACCGTAACACATATCCCCAATAAAGACAAAAACATTTACATATGAGCAACAAATATAGTTTAAAGAAAAATTTAATAATCACAAAACATCATTCAACACAGTTAAATACCAAAATAGTACAACGTTATCAAAAACCAGAAAGAAAACATTACCACCAAAATTAAATGGGAAATATTTTTTAAAAAAGGCGTCACTATAAAACAATAATAGCAAAATATGTAAATCATGTCTAGAAGATAAACTAGAAATAATCAGTTTTGAAAATCATATCAAAATTTTAAACAAAAAAAACGAGATAATGAGAAAATGCAAGCATGCGAATAAATACCTACTTTGCTACACAAAAAACAATAAATAACAACAAAATCAAACAAATATATATAATAAATTTAAATAAAAGAATAAAAAGAATAAAAATTAAAAATTAAAAATTAAAAAATTAAAAACTAAAAACTAAAAATATAATTACAGATATGAAACTACGATAAGCAAAAAAAAACATAAGAATAATATAAAAACGAAAAATAAAAGTACATACAAACACCCAGTCATGACAAAAACAGAAAATAATACTATAACAACTAAACGAAAAATAAATTAAATAAATAAATAAAAATAAAAAATAGAAGCAAAAATAAAACAAACACACGTAAACCCTAAAAAAACATTTAGCACCTGAATAAGGCTGGAGCGTACAACATCCGAAATGTCGTAAACATGACAGCAAAGATGAGGACAATAGTCTGAATAATGTAGAGTAAATACGACCTCATCTCAGAAGCATAGACAAATACAAATGCAATAACACCCAACCATGACCCTAAAAAAACCAAGACAATGCCAGAGATAAGTAACTGCCTATACGGATCGTTAGAAAATCATACCTTTGATTACGGCCACATCACACACGGCCACCAAGGTTAAGCAACATCGAGTTTTGTCGGTACTTAATAAGTGACGGCTTAGAAATATCAGGTGTTACAAGTTTGAATGTGAGGAGTTGTCGTGAATAATGGTTCGGAAGTTTTTAATCAAAGAGCCGAGTTACAGTCTGTAATATTCACTAACACTTTTGGGAAAAGTACGAATCCACCTCTTCTCTCTCCAGATATGTGTTAATTAGTAAGATTTGTATCACTAAACCATTATTATCTAAAAAATGATTTTATAATTTAAAAATACTTTCTGACATGAAATAACTTGAAAAGAGTTGATAAACCGTAAAAAAAGCGAATCAATCAAGCAATCAAAATTAATATCTCGTAGACAATTTCTAATATCAACTTTAAATTCTAAGATTTTAATTTCTAATTTTTTCCGTAATATATTCTAGTTGATTCTTTATCATTCAGAGAGATTTTAGGATATGTCCGTCCATATAATGGATTGACCGGAACATTGCAAGAATAACAAAAATCGTAAAAGAATGAATAAATTCAAATTTTGAAAATCTCTTTCAGACTGGTACGATTTGTGCAGAATTGGGTTTACCTTGTGGATATTTCTACTTTATTCTTAATTCTTCTTTGGTACGTAATTATACGAAAGGGTATGTGTATATTAAGTGGATCTGAGGTGTTTCTGACTTGTTACCAAATAGCATAAACTTATCTCATGACGCCATGAACTATGACATCAGAACAACTGAGCAAATAGTTTCTCCGACCTGCCGTGATATATGTTATTTCGAACGTAATAAAAAGAGAAAATATGCTTTCTTGATTACATTCAGATGAACAGAATGACAAAGTGCGTGGATTTCAGTATTTGCAGTCGGGGTTCAAGGTAAGGATCGTGTTTCAAGTCGTCGATCTTATCATAGCGCAATTCAAGATTCTTAATTACAAAAACGCGTTAAGCTTTAGATTTGACGTGTAAGCAATTAGAATAAATCTAAGAAACCATGTTCATCCGTTTTCTTTATTTCTCTGTCTCTCTTTCTTTCTTCTCTTTCTTTCTTCTCTTTCTTCGGATGTCTCTTTGTGTCTTGCTTTTCCTCTCATTTCTCGCTTCTCTTACTCTTCCCTCTCTCTTTCATTTCTTTCTGTTCCTCTCTTCCCCTCCTTCTTTGTATTCATTTCTCTGTTTCCTTTTAATTCTCCCCTCACTTTACTTTCAGCCTCTCTTTAGTTTTCGCCTTCATTTTTTCTCGCTTTTCCCGATTCTGATTCCTTGTCTCCCAATTACCGTTTTCTTTCTTCTTTCCTTCCTTCTTTGTCTTTCTTTTTATGTCACACTTTTCCCTTCTTTCTCTTTCCCCGTTTCTCTTTTTCTTTTTTTCTTCTTTGTCCTGGGTATGAAGATAAATTGCATCCAGCAGCAATGCCTCTGATTGAGAAGTTGTGAAAAGCATAGAACCACCTTTTAATTACTGTTGTTCCCATGTCCACCCTGATCCGGAGCGGTAGCACCTGTTAGGGTCCCAGCTATGGGCAAATAGTCAACCCCCCAAACTGGGGTCAAAACACTATGAAAGTATAGAAATAGACTTTTATAGAAAAATATACATTTTTGAAGGAAATATATTACCAACAATATATTTTTGAAAAAAAAATTATTACCATAACACATTGAAGGAAAAAAATTATTGCAATAATACATTTTTGAAGGAAAAAAATATTACCAGTGATACATTTTTGAATACAAATCTAGAAAACATCTTCAGTTTCTAAAATAAATATAAAAGAGTTTAATCAAAGTCTGACTAAATCAACCTTCTCACTATAACCGAACATTAAAAAGAACCTAAAAACCCCACTTTTTGGCATTAAATAACCCACAGAGGTGTTGATATGCCGTTAAACAAACCTCAAACTCAATTCTCTTTTTTTTTTTACTCTCTCTTACTTTCTATCTGTCTTTCTTTTCGCTTATTCACTTTCTCATGCTTTCTCTCTTTCATTCTCTCTCTCTCTCTCTCTCTCTCTCTCTCTCTCTCTCTCTCTCTCATACTTTCTCTCTCTTCCTTTTTTCTTTATTTCTCTTTTTTCTTTCTCTCCCCACCTCTCTCCGTATCTATTTCACACACGCAGTCTTTTACCGATAGGACATTGAAAGGAACGAGTTTATGCTAAATCAATCTTTCAAATATGACGGCCCTACCTTGGAAATCGGATGTTCGTTGTTTGTGCAGTGGATATCACTTCAAAACGAGAAACCGGAGAGCTGAGTTCGAATTCCAGTTAAATTTTTTGCATTCACTTACGTACAAATACCCTTGGGAAAAGTATTAATCTGTCTCTTTCTTCCAGCTGTTGGTCAAATAACAGGACAGATTGGGCTATATAGCCTTGGTTGGCAACCAGTCTACCACAGAAAGTAATGGCAAACTACTGCGAGAAAATCTTCTGCCCAGTCAGTCATGTTTCTTTCGGCGCATGATCACCCAAGCGTGTTTCACGTATGGCGCCTAACCGACTTACTGACCTTGAAAATCAGCATTCAGTCTTCTGGCCTTTACAACAGCTTGAACACCAATATCTGCAGCTATCACGAGCAAAACCGTGGTGTATGGGGTCTAAAATGAAACTGATTACACAACAGTACGAAATTGAGCTCGTTCACCATAACCTAAAGGTATAGTCCTCCGCACATCAGTTTTCCTTAGTTTGTCTTCCTTTTTGAATATTTTCATTTCTTTACTGATATACTTTGTTTTGTTTTTTCTGTTTTATTGTTTTTAACCCTCACATCTCCCTCCCCCCACACACACTCTCCTCTCCACCTCCTCACCGGTGAGAATTTTATGGATTGCCCACTGTGTAAAAAATTCTTTGCATTGGTCTACTGCTTTATAGACCAGAAATAAACTCGGCCTGAGATAGGATAACATTTCAATCAGTGTTGGCTATGAAAGTGATAAACAGGTTAGATGACAATTTCTTTCGTGGGATTTATCACCAAGACATAACTTTTCTTCTTTCTTTCCTCTTTTTTCTCTTTTCATTCTCCTCTTTCTTTTTCTTTCCTATCTTTTCTTTCTTATTTGATCATTTCTGCTTTCATTTTTTCCTTTTTGTTTCTTTTTTTTTCTATTTTTTTTCTGGTTTTATTTTCCCTGTTGATTTTTAATCTTTTTTTTTTTTGTTCTTTCGTTTTTAGTTTTTAAATTTCTTTTTCCTTTTTTGCTTTCGCAAATTTTCTAATCCTTATACTTTTAAGCTTTTTCTTTTCATCTTTTGTTTCTTATATTTTCATGTTTCTTCTTTCTTTTCTTTTCATTCATTTACTTTTCATTCCTTTCATTTTCTCATTTTTCATTTCAGTTTTTCCATCCCTTTTATTTTTTTCTCTCGATTCTCCTTCATTTTTTCACTTTTTATACTAATTTCCCTCTTTTTTCTTTCGTTTTATTTCTTTTCTTTCATTTATTATTTGATTTTTTGTTATCTTTTTTCTTTTTATTGTTTGGTTTCTATGTTTTCTTCTTCTTCTTCTTCTTCTTCTTCTTCTTCTTCTTCTTCTCCTTCTTCTTCTTCTTCTTCTTCTTCTTCTTCCGTTGTGTTTTTCCCTCGGTTTTTATTCTTTTCTTCGTTTAATCATCATTCGTCCCGATCGTTCGAATTCTTTTTCGAAAATTAAGGGATGAAATCTTCCTCATTGTCGTGAGTCATTTTTAATGAGGAACGTCCAATCGCATTAGCTGCTTGGAATGGTGGCTTTATTTCTAACACAGTCGGTTTGGCCACTTAAATCTACTCGAGACGCCACCTGGCGAGTATCGAATTGAAAACAACAGGAATATTACGTGCGAATTATTCACTTCTTTTACACACACACACACACACACACACACACACACACACACACACACACACACACACACACACACACACACAGAAACACACATATATACATACACTAGCAGTATTGCCCAGCGTTGCTCGGGTGTAATGAAAGCTTTAAAACTAATCCATGGTCCAGGAGCTCAGACTCAGCCTAAAGAATATTTGTATGAAGTTTAGTGAGAATCGGATAAAAATTGTGGATTTGTATAAAGGACATACAGACAGATAAAGAGACACACGCACAAACATCTTGCCTTATATATATTATCGATTATCTGCACTATTGTAAGAACTGCAACCTTGAAACTTCTGAATATTGTTTCTTATGTCTTTGTCTATGAGTGTATCAAATTTGATTAAAATCGGACCACTCCTTCTAAAACCCGATTTTTATCGATTATCGATTTTCGATATTTATCAGGGTTACATCGACACAAAACCTAGCTAAGAACAGTCGCAGACGCTTATAGTACAACTGTGTAAATTTTCAAGAAAATTGGTTTAGCCGTTTCGGAGTCTATAGGTAACGAATACACACACACACACACACACACACACAGTTCCATTTATAAATAAGTTTAGATATTATCCTCTTAATACCGGTTGCTTAATTCCTGACAAACGACAATCCTTTTTCTTGATTTTGAATTCACGATATAAACATACTATAACAAAATTTTAGAATCTCCTTTTTTTACTCTTCTTTTTTAACTGACACACGTTTGGTATCTTGATAAAAGATATTTAGATTGGATGCTTTCGCACTAATATCAACCCTGGCTGGGATATTTAACGTCGGCTATAAGAATTTATATAAAGGTAGACGCTAGTTTGATCTGCGCTAGACTAAAAAACGCAAATGCAGCTATACATAGAGATCCCGTTTACACTGGGGGTAAATTTATTCCCGGTTTACACGTGAGGTCAAAAACGTAAACACTCATCGAGGTTTAGATCCCGCGACTCTAAGTATCTTGAAAGAGAATATAATAATAATAATATATAGACCTCTGTTTCACTTCCATCCCAGACTCTTGCGCTACCAGGCAGCTCTGCCCTCTCGGAAACTCTGACCACTCCGTAGTTTCCGTCAACATCTCATTCCACTCCCACTCTACCCAAGAAACCCAGACCAGCAGAATATCCTACTGCTACCAAAGAGCAGGCTGGGATTCGTTTCGAGACTTCCTGTGTGGCGTCCCTTGGAACAACGTTTTTAGTCTTCCCGTTAAAGACTGTGCATCCGAGGTCTCCTCTTGGATTAAGGCTGGCATCGATTCTTTTATACCTGCCAGAAAATTTCAGCTTAAATCCCATTCGTCTCCCTGGTTCTCGCTCGCTTTCTCGGCCGCCATTGCCCACTGGAATCACGCGTCAGACCAAAACAGGCGCCTTTTCACCTCAGCTCGTAATAAATATAAAAAGATACTTAACGAAGCTAAGATGTTGTTTGCTGCCAGAATGATGCAACGCATAGCATCCTGTAAGTTCGGCGCCAAAGACTACTGGCGACTCTGTAAAAGCGTGCTTAACAAGAGTAAGACCTCAATACCCCCTCTAATCATTAATCTGAGGACCTCACCTCCTCAGCGGACATGGCTGAATGCTTTGCTCGTAGATTATCGCCCAATTCGCGACTGGATTTGTCTGGAGTTTCTACACCAGACTTCCCACCTAGAACTGAGGCTCAACTGAATGACTTCTACATTACACAATCGCTGGTCTCTAACATAATCTCAAAACTTGACCCTCACAAAGCAAACGGAGGGGACGGAATCCCAATCATAGTCTTGAAGAAATGTGCCCCTGAACTCTCATCTGTCCTCTCTAAGCTCTACAACTTCTGCCTAGCTGCTTCCTGCTTTCCCGCCTGTTGGAAATCTTCCTCTGCAGTTCTTATGACCCTCGGACCCCGCAAATTACTGCCCTATCAGGCTTCTTCCGATCTTTGGCAAAGTGTTCGAAGCCATTATCAACGCCGAAGTGGTTCAGCATCTCATAGCCCACAGGCTCCTCTCGAACAAACAGTATGGTTTCCGCTTCACCAGGTCTACTGCTGATATGCTAACGACCATCACCGAGTATATATACCAGGCTCTCGACAAGAATGGCAAAGCCCGAACCGTTGCCTTGTATATCTCCAAAGCGTTCGACAGAGTCTGGCATGCTGACCTTCTATGCAAATTGAGGAGCTATGATATAACTGGACATTTGTTTGACCTAATCCAGTCATTCCTCTCTTACCGCACATTGAAGGTAGTATTAAACTGAAATGCCTCCCAAAACTACCATACGAACGCGGGTGTCCCTCAAGGCTCTATCCTAGGTTCTACACTCTTTCTGATCTACATTAATTATCTCCCCAATGCCATAAGATCCCAAGTAGGCATGTACACCGACGACCCTACAGTTTACTCTCGCCTAGATCAAAAATCTGGTTGGGGCGACAAAGCGAACCTCGCTGCCAAGCTTGAAAAGGACCTCCAATCCGTAGTGGACTGGGGTAAGAAATGGCACGTAAATTTTAATGCTTCCAAAACGAAGCTACTATCAATTAACCATCATAGACAATCGCGCTTCCCTCCCGTTAGCATGGAACAGGCTTGCCTCCCAGAGAGTAAAACGGTACGCCTCCTTGGCCTCACACTCTCAGCGGACCTCAAGTGGAATGACTATATTCGAATTCATTGCTAAATCCGCTGCTATGAAAGTCGGTTCTCTGTGCAGGGCCCGGAAGTTTTTCCCGTCTGAATCTATCCTGCACATATATAAATCTACCACCCGCCCGTGTACTGAATACTAGTGCCACATCTGGTCGGGTGCCCCTGCTATTCTCCTCGGGGTTCTTGACAAAATACAACGGAGAATCTGTAATGTGATTGATACCGACTTGGCAGACCGACTGCAGTCACTCTCTCACCGGCATGATGTGGCTTCCCTGTGCTTCTTCTATATATACTTTCACGGCTTCTACTCCAATGAAGTTAGATCACTGGTGCCCCCTAGATACGAATTTGCACGAGATACTAGATCAGCAACTAGGCCCCATTCTTTTAAGGTGAAACAGATAAGATGTAACCGCAATTTCTACTCCAACAGCTTCTTTTCTCGCACTTCCCGCCTGTGTAATTTCCTTCCATATACTTGCTTCCCCGACAGCTACAATCTCCAGGAGTTTAAATGTAAGGTCAATAGACACCTCCTAACACACTAATTCGCATCCATTCTCTCAAACACTCTTCCCATCTACCCAACCCTCATCCTCGGTATCCTCATCCGTCTACCACCCTCCTTCCGACATTTTCTATAACTAACCACTCTTTCTCATCACTTTCCTCTATGTAACCCCCTGCATAATAGTGACAGTGTAATGTCTTGCCTAGGGTAAAATGATTAATATATATATATATATATATATATATATATATATATATATATTTTAATAGTTGTTACAATGGTTTATAAATTCATAGTATCACAACACAAAAATGTTCGCGTTTCGAAGCTGACCATGTGTCTTGGCCGCTTCTTCCTCGGGTGATCAAGTTGGTATGAAAATTATCTGGTTGAAAAGACCGTTTATTTGTGGTGGATTTGTTTTTTTTTAGGTGAATGTGGGGTTGGGTTGTAATTTTGATTCTGTTGACCTTATTAACGTCTTAGGGTTTCGTCTTAGCTTTACAATATAATGCTCTACGTTGTATCGAGCACTCTTTATAAAAGTAAATACATAAACAACAGGTTAAAAAACCTACGAGTTCTACAACTTAGTTACAATATATATATATATATATATATTCAATGTTAAAAACTGTTGAATGATCATTTCAACATGATTTTTTTGTGACGTAAATTTATTAATTCTTAACCGTCATTTTTGATTTCTTCTTTTTATTTCATTTTGAAAAATGTGTTAGTTGCTGATGAGATGTGAAATCTCTCTTAGGGATTTCATGTTGAAATGATCATTCAACAGTTTTGAACATTGAAAATTTATTTTATATTAGCTCTGTAATTTTAATTACATTGAGCTCTCCACCTGTATCAATTTTTAATATTAAAATTTTAATATTAATTAAGATCAGGTTTTGGGATTTACCTTCCTACTTTTCCGTTTGGATTAAAGTTATTTTTAAAATATATAAATATATTCTCTTTCAAGATATATATTAGAACTAGAACAAACTAATGAGTTGGTATTCTACTGTTTGTTATGATTAATTTTTCAGGAGTGCTTGATACTAGTAGAACATTATAAATGGTAATATTTTTATTATAAGTTTTTAATCAAAACATAATTTACTGAAACACGGGTCGTTGCGTTTCGGTACTGTCTTATTAGCACCTCGTCAGGAAATAAAATATTTTTTCTATTAGGAATCATTATATGTAGAAGCTTAAAAACAGCACGATTTGTACCGAATCAAGGTAATTAAGGTGGAGACATTTTCTGGGGTTCGTCTCACCTAATCAATAGAAAATTAGGTCATGATGTATATGAGAAATTTGATTCTAAGAGTAAAGGTGAGTAGATACTTAAAATGACTTAAGACCCAGACGTTTTCCGTGCCAGTGATGAAATGAATTAAGAGATAAATATGTTGCAATTTAGCAAGTCTGAAAAGTTACCGCGCGTCATTGTGAAACGGTTACTGGATTTTCTTTAAGTTGATATTCAACTTAAAATAGTGGACAAGAGACAAAGACGGAAAAGATTTTTGTTTTGTTTTGTTTTGTATTTTTTTAATACCTTGTACGTCAAACATACGTAGTCGAGTGTTTGGGTGATTTATCTGTTAATCCGCAACACATTAAATTATCAGAAGTTGGGAGAATCAATCAATATATGCTAGTGAATAGATTATAGATGTATAGTTATATTATATTAGGAAAAATTAACTATACTTTAGAATACATGTTAGATGATGAAGACAAATGGAAGTTCGTTACGTTTACTGAGTAAGTTTAGTGTTGGGGATCACACCTTTTTTGGCACATAAGAATGGACTCGCCTGATGTGTACATATAATCCTGCCTCTACAGAGAATGGCGAGCAGTAGTTGCAGTAGTTACAACTTCCATTGTCACTGTCAGCTCTCTGCCTTCAGGCGGAGAGCACTAACCCAGTCGTAGCTCCGCCGAAGGGTAGAAGCACGACTGGGCGAAAATAGACAGGTATTTTTTTGGCCGGGCCGTATAGCCCGGAAATCCCAGTTATAAACTGACCATGTGTCACATGTTGCCCTTACTGGGAGGGACAGCTAAATAATGTAGTAGTTGCAGTAGTTACAACTTCCATTGTCACTGTCAGCTCTCTGCCTTCGGGCGGAGAGCACTAACCCAGTCGTGGTTCCACCAAAGTGTAGAATCACGACTGGGTAACATAGATAGATATTTTTGGCCGGGCTATATGGCCCGGGGATGTGCGTCGCGTGGTGCAGTGGATATCGGCTCGGAACGACAAATCGTGGAAGTCGAGTTCGAATTCTAGTCACAAAAATAAATAGACAAAACTTGTCTATATTATTCAATGAAACCTTGTATTAATATATATATATATATATATATATATATATATATATATATATATATATATATATATATATATTGTTAAATACTTAGTTTTTAGTGATAATAGGGTTAGACCAGCACGCATATGTATTAAAAAGCGTTCGATACAATTATATTGAAGAACTTTTGAATATTTTCCATTTTGAAACGAGTTATTTCGCTACCCGAGTTATTTCGCTACCCAGGTTCCTACCATGAGTGGTGTCTTCAGACGATTTTTAATAAATTTTAATAATACGTGATACACGCTTGGACGTTCATGTCTTGAAAGAGACGACTGACAGGGTAGAATATTACCCCGCAGTAGGTTGCCATTACTTTCTGCGGTAGACTGGTTGCCAGCCAAAGCTATAGAACCCAATCTGACCTGTTATTTAACCCATAACTGGAGGGAAGAAACGGATTAATACTTTTGCCATGGGTATTTGCGCGTAAGTAAATGCAAGGAATTCAATACAAGGGAATAAAAGGTTCATGCCTCTTTCAGTGTGATTATTAGAAAATTAATATAAAAGATTCGAAATTCAATTGAGTTTAACGACTTTTATGCTACGTTTTTCATTTTACTGAATTGAATATTGTTAATAATTTGTTCATGCATTTGAAATTATTTTATCGTTTTTATGTTCAGAAACAAATGACTTTGAATTTGTCATTATTTTTATTTTTATCCATAATTTGATTCCGTAGAGAAGATGCGTTCTTTTGCTTTTAAAGATTACAATGAAATTTAGCAGCATTTTAATAATGAGTGGAAGATATTTTTAAAAATGATTTTATTTTCGAACAAAATTCTCAGAGATTTAAAAATTTCGGTGTTTAGGATTTTATTACTGTAGCTAAATTCTCCTCCATTTATCGATCTATTAATAACGCTTTTACGATTTTAACGTCCTGACAAAATTAAATCAAAGGCCGACAAGACAAATATTTTAACGCTTTTGACAAAATTTTTCCGTTATATTGGTTTTCACAAAAAGTTTTTAAAACTCCCGAATCCGACATAATTGAAACTTTTTGGCAAATATATATATATATATATATATATATATATATATATATATATATAGTGTATCGAGGCAGCAGATAATTTTCTAAACATATACTGTTAAATATAAGAGATAATGAATGTCTGGTATGTTTAATCATGAGACGTTCTAAACATCGCTTTTTGGCTTTAATTTCAGGTGAAAATAAAGACAAAAATTCTCCAACATTTTTTAAAGTTGGTTCTAAGCTTTCAGTTCACATGAGACATCTTCAGCGACGATTTTATCTTATTTTGATATAAAACTTTGCTAAGCAACGATAACAGTTACCTAAAATAGCAAACTCAGTTCGTAAATTTGTAATGCGGTTCTATGACGTCACACCGCGTGAGAGCTCGAAATGATAACAGAACCATATATTTAAATGCAATGTAATGTGTTATAACCAGATTTTAATGTGATTTTATTAAGTGTGGTTTGTTTGGATTTAATTTAGATGGCCTCCAGTATCTAAAGGTTCTTTGTACGGTATGTATAAGTGAAGATTATTGTATTGTTAAGCTCTCGCGCGGTGTGACGTCATAGAACCTCATTACAAATTTACGAACTGTGTTTGCTATTCAAAGAACTAGATTTTGATATTACAGTGGACACAAATAATAAAGTGATACAATATTTAAATGTAGAACGTAATTTACAAACTGGAGATGTTTCGCCATACATGAAAACAAATACTAAGTTATCATACATAAATACAAAGTCCAATCATCCAAATGTTATAATTAAACACATTTACAAAGGAATAGAACACAGACTATCTAATAATTGGTCAAACAAATCAATATTTAATAAAAAGAAAAATATCTATGAGGATGCACTAAAAAATTCTGGCCATAAAACCATTTTACAATATAATTCTCAACCAAACAGACAAATCAAAAGTAACAATAGAAAACGAAACATTATCTGGTTCAACCCACCATTTCATTTAGAAGTAAAGACCAAAATATGTCAAATATCTTTTAAACTAATCGATAAATACTTTCAAAAAGAATCAGAACTAAATAAAATTTTCAACAGAAAAACAATCAAACTAAGTTATAGTTGCACTAATAATTTAGATAGTTTCCTAAAACAACAAAACGCCAGAAACTTAAATAGCATCGTACGAAACAAAACCACCAACAAAGAATGCAACTGCAGGGACAAAAATAAATGTCCGCTTCAACCTACTTCAAGGTCTCTGCAACACAAAAGAAATAATTTATAAGGCAGAGGTACATGACCCAGAT
Source organism: Ascarosepion bandense (assembly GCA_037127315.1). NCBI lineage: Eukaryota > Metazoa > Mollusca > Cephalopoda > Sepiida > Sepiidae > Ascarosepion > Ascarosepion bandense. Next base: position 1,381,706 of record JBBBDQ010001856.1, read on the forward strand.
GGCCAAAACAAAATATATTTGGCTCAACCAAAGACGCCTTTAAGACCAGGTGGCTTAATCACATGTCTACATTTAAAATAGAAATATTAAAAAACAATACAAAATTGGCTAGCCACGTCTGAAAATTGAAATGAAAATATGGAAAAGACCCAGACATAACGTAGAGCACTGTAAAACAGCCAAGCCTTACAATGGTGGAAAAATATGTATGCCAAGAAAAAAAATTAGAAATTATGATATTCCCAAATAAAGACGAACTGTTAAATGAAAGAACGGAAATTATGACTAAATGCATCTACACTAAGAAATACCTCTTAGATTTATACAACCATAGATGAAAACGCCATAATCGGTTGTAATTTAAACATTGCGCGTTCATAAATTTCAAGCCACGTGAACGTTCAAATAAAACACCGTTACAAGAGCGTTCTTAAAAAGAAAAACGGTAAAATCATTGATTAAAAATCACCTGAAGACACCACTCATGGTAGAAACCTGGATACCCATAATACCCATATAAAAGTATACATACAAAGTATACATACATAGAGGTCGTTCCAGGGACAAAGGAACTAATACCAGCGATTGTAATTGTAGAAATCTTAACGACTGACCTTTGCATAATAACTGTCTAGTCAGCTCCATAGTTTATCTTTGTACCGTCTCCACAATTGAAAATTCTAATACTATAAAGTTTTATATAGGTTCTACTAAAAACTCGTTCAAAACTCGCTGGTATCAACATAAATACAGTACTTCATAATCTAAATACTATTGGTCATTAAAGGAAAAAGACAAAACCCCCACTGTTAAATGGAAAATCCTTACAAAAGTCCGAACTTGTAACTCCCTCCGTGCACCTTGCTACCTTTGTCTCAACGAAAAATTAGAAATTATCAAATTTAGGGATAAGGTTAAACTGTTAAACCAGAGGAGTGAGCTCATAGTTCATTGTAAGCATAGTTCAGCATTTACATTAAAATCCGGGTTATAATATTGAAAAAAGTAAGGAAAATAACATTAACTGCCTTTTTGATGGGTGTTTTTATTCGGGTTGAGCGTTCTAGTTGATCTATACTGGGTGGTTTGTTTGCCACGTGTTATACTATTTCTGCCAGCCGTTCGACCTTATATTGGTCGGCGGGTTGTATGGTTATGTGGTGCTTTACCCGACTTTGTTTTTCATGGGGCCGGTGATTTATAAATAGTTAAGAAACTATGTGGGAAGTGGGCCTTGAGTATCATGGTTATTAGTTGTTGGTTTGATGGTCGTTGCTATGGGGAAGCGTGTTGTGCTTTGGCCGAATGATTTGTATTGGTGTGGGCTATGTCGTGTATTGACATGATAATCGATGTCGGATTAAATGCCTCATGGCTATTTAGGTTGGCGTTCGGTATTGGGTTCTGTGCTTGCAAAGTATTATTGTGTTGATATGTGTCGGATTATGTGCCTAGGGCGTCCTAATCGGGTGAGGGTACCCATCAGATATAGGCAAATTAATATCTAAATATAAGTGTATGTATATATATGTGCGTATGTATATGTGTATATGTATGTATATATATTTGTGCGTATGTGTGTATGTGTGTATATATGAGTGTACATCTGTCCTTTTGTACTAGTAGACATAATTAATCTTTGCTTTACTTACTGATATGTATGTATTTGTATTCAGTTACTTGTATGTGTGTGTATGTCTTACATGTATGCATGTATACTTTTATATGGGTATTTGTGTGTATATATATGTATATACGTATATGTGTGTATATGCGTATGTATATATATATATATATGTGTGTGTATATGTGTATATATTCATACTTGTATGTATGTATGTTCAGATGTCTATATATGCACATCTATATCTCTATATAAATATGTATGTTTGCGTATGTGTGTATATGTATATATATATGTGTGTGTGTGTGTGTGTGTGTGTGTGTGTGTGTGTGTGTACGTATGTATTTGTATGTGTGTGTATATGTGTATGTGTGTATATATATGTATATTTGTATATATATGTATGTAGGTGTATATGTATTTATGTATGTATGTATGTGGATAGATAGATAGATAGATAGATAGATAGATAGATAGATAGATAGATAGATAGGAACAGACAGACAAATAGATAGATAGATAGATAGATAGATAGATAGATAGATAGATAGATAGATAGATAGATAGATATGAACAGGCTGAGATAGATAGATAGATAGATAGATAGATAGATAGATAGATGAACAGGCTGAGATAGATAGATAGATAGATAGATAGATAGATAGATAGATAGATAGATGAACAGGCTAGATAGATAGATAGATAGATAGATAGATAGATAGATGAACAGGCTGAGATAGATAGATAGATAGATAGATAGATAGATAGATAGATAGATAGATAGATAGATGTTGTCTTGGGTTTCACGCTATTTTGATTGTCTAACAACAATTGTTTTAATTTTTTATTTAAAATCCTGGATATATTCAGAGATGCGTATATTGATGAATTTTTGTGAGGGTGAGATGAGCTGTCGGAGGAATATTTTTTGTCATGATGCCTTTTATACAAACACAGACATAAGTTAACACTTATACAATCATTGACGTACGCAGAGACACACGCACACGCGAGCTAAACAACTGAGGCCCACAGTCATAACTTTATATGAACGATATGGAACTTAGCATACATATGTATATGTATGACGTTTTGCACATGCATACGCATTTAACTTTAGCTTGTGTTTTTGCGTAGGTATATATTTAATTCTGTTTATATGTTCATACATTGAAATATGATTATGTCTATCCAGACCCAATTCATCCAAGGCCTGTAGCGTTATGAATTCGACTTGACTGTATCCAATACGTAGCAATTTAGTCTGTTTAAAAGTTAACGGGCAAATTGACAAGTCGATAAAGGCTAAATTTTGTAATTTGTGTATGTATATATGCGTGGGTGTATTAATCTGTATATGTGTCTATTTGCTAGTGTTTGTGAATATACTCGTCTATTTTTACATGTGTGAATGTTTGTAGGTTTATTTATGTATGCGTTCTTTCTCTTCCTCGTTTAAAATATGAATAACTTTCTAAATCTACTAAATTGTTAAACTAAAAAATATTTTTTTAAATTTCGCAACAAAAATAAAGTAGATATAATAGTTAACCAATAATTGCTGATCTCAATTTAATCAAAATTTAATACCAATGCCCACCAAGATTAATTTTAGTCTGCCCACATATTCTCCAAATTAGAAGTTGCTTTACTCTGACTGGTCCACATTGTACATACAATAATGCCTCCCTGATTAAAGGGGTCTTGCTTGTTTTTAACCTTTTAAAACCATTCAATTTAAAATAAACCACATCACTTGACAAGACACAAGAAGTGTCGAAACAAAATAGCTACTTTTTTTTAGTGATATTGTAACATATCCATGTTATAATTTCTGAATAAATATTATTAGCTCTACTGTGTATTGAGCACTTTTTTAAAAATAGTGTTTCTTTGGACAAGGAATATTATTCCACCCATAGTTGTGTATATATATATATATATATAACTTTGTATATTGAGTCTTATACGACTATATACTTACATATACGAGAGAAAGAAAGAATACTCTCAGATAGATAGATAGATAGATAGATATAAAATTGTCACGGAAGGGGCAAAAGCGTGTTTCTGTGTTTCATAGTTGAATGCAATCTTCAATCTGAAGATTAGCTAATGAAAAACTAAATAAAAAAGATTTTATTCATTTTTATTTAATTTTTCCAGTATTCTGACATGTTTATTTTTTTTTTATTGAGATAAGAAATGTTTAAAATGTTCCATAATTTTTAATTTTCCAATCACTTTTAGCCACTTTTTTCTAAAAGATGTTATGTTTCCGATGTTATTATATTTTCATGTTTTGAATTAACGTAATTTATTTTAATTTTTTGAAAAGGAGCGTTTTATTTGATATCCACTGACGAATGGGCAGTGTAATTATTGTAGGGTCTGTCTACGAAACTCTGAAATCGTGATGCTGAAAGTAACATCAATCAGCTAAGTGACAAACCTATGACTTTTTTTTAAAATCGTATCACTCCAAGCAAGGCCGTAACGCCACTGATGTGTAGGGGGCTACGTAATAGTGAAAAGATTGGAAAAGAGAAAGCCGGAAACCACATCCTAAACAGGGAACAAGGGATGATCCTCTTAACCTGTTCAATAGATGTGGGTGGAGTGTGAACCGGGCGATAGATAGATCTATCTACTCCAATTGAGAAAAAAAACAAAGTGAGAAGATTGGAAAAGAGAAAGCCGGAAACCACATCCTAAACAGGGAACAAGGGATGAGCCTCTTAACCTGTTCAATAGACGTGGGTGGAGTGTGAACCGGGCGATAGATAGATCTATCTACTCCAATTTTATATTAATTCTTTCTCTCGCTCTCTCTCTCTCTCTCAATCTCTCTCTCTCTCTCTTTATATATATATATATATATATATATATATATAGGAGAAGCCACCAATTGATCTGGCAAGTCTTAGACCACTCGACCACAAATGATACCACAGTGTAAAATCACGACTATATAACACAATTTTCGATTCTATGCAAGTAAACATCTCTGCTCTGAAATGTATGCTAATGTCAACAAATGTGTGTGTGTGTGTGTGTGTGTGTGTGTGTGTGTGTGTGTGTGTGTGTGTGTGTGTGTGTCGAGGCAGCAAATTATTTTCTAAACACATATTGTTAAATATAACAAACAGTGAATGTCTATTATGTTTAATCATGAGCTGTTCTAAACATCGTATTTTGGCTTTAATTTCAGGTGAAAATAAAAACAAAAATTGTCGAACATTATGCTGTTTCTAAGCTTTCGGTTAACATGAGCCATCTTCAGAGAGCTTACAAAGTCCTTAATATAGACATCCACCATCAAAGATGATGTTTTCTTGTGTTGGCATAAAACATTGCTATGCGAATATAATAGTCACCGAATAGCAGACGCAGGACGTAAAATAGAACCGCATTACAAATTTACGACCTGCGTCTACTATTCGGTGACGGTTTTCTTCGCATAGCAATGTTTTCTGTTAACACAAGATAATATCATCTTTGATGGTGGATGTCTTTATGTAAACGTCCCTTTAACCACTCTGAAGATGGCTCGTATCAGCCGGAAGCTTGGAAACAGCATAATAAAAAATATCTAACAATTTTTGTTTTTATTTTCACCTGAAATTAAAGCCAAAATACGATGTTTAGGACGGCTCATGATTAAACATATAGACATTCATTGTTTAACAATATATATATATCTGTGTGTGTATGTGTATGTGTGTGTGTGTTTTCTGCGGCCATATACATGCATACATACAGGGTGCGATGTATGAATTGTCGTCTAAATTGCACCAAAATGAAAATAACACTAACATCTCATTTTAACACATATATTTATCCAAATTACAGAAAAATATCTTGAAATATTAAAAGGTAACTTTATTCAATAAAACCTTCATTCAATCATGGCCTCCAGACCACTTCAGAATCCCCTGCATCTCTTCTAGACGGTCACCTTGTTCAAGTTGGTTGAAGGCTGCCACAATCTTTGCCTTCAGTTCATCTTTGGTGCTACAAGGAGTTTTGTTGATCTCTCACCCCACACATAATAATCAAGGGGGTTGCAGTCTGGGGAGTTAGGTGGCCAGATGTAAGGGGTGATGTGGTCGCAGGAATTATCTGATAGCCATGACTGGGTCCTCCTGCATGTGTGGCATAGTGCAGAGTCCTGTTGAGCATGGTCTTCTAGCGGTCATCTTCTTGACCCAGGACAGTACTCTCTCCTCAAGACACTTGATGTACGCTTCTGTGTTGAGTCTAATGCCCTCTGTGAAGTGATGAATGGGGGCTTAACGTCGCCGTAACAGTGATCATTCTAAGCACCATGATATTGACTGGATATATCATCCAACTCTTTCCCAATCCTCTGCACTCAGATTGATACCCATAAATTAGACATATAAAATGGCGACATCGCACCCCGTATAAAAAAATTCTAATGTAAGTAAAAATATATTTGCAAATGAACACTACAAATAAAGGCAAAAGGAAAACCTTTCTTCATCGACTCGTTTCTTCCTGAGAATGATTTTTGTCATATATAGAAATAAGTTCAGCAATTAAAGCTCAAAAGAATGCTAAACTTTTTAAAAGAGAAAATAGCTTACTTAGACGGAAAGTTCTTGAGAGTGTCGTTATCGTATTTTGCCAAAATGTAAATTTACTCTCAGGAATTTTTCAAATGTCTCCTTTCCTAAAAGATATACTTCTTTCCCAAGCCAACATATGTGATCATAAAAATGAAAAAAAACGTAGTAATAGAAAACGTTCTGTTATTTAAAATAAATAGATGGATAAACAGTTTATTAAATTAACATATGATAAAAACAGTTATTACTTTTAGAAATATAAATATAAACAAATAAACAAAAAGCATTCAGCAACAAAAATAACAACGTTTAGTCAGTTTCGTTTATTAAGTATTAGATTATATCACTTAGAATCCTCCATAATTTACCTTGACTTTCACAGTTTGCCTAAAGCATATTTACGCGCATTAACACCTCCCCATAGCTAGGGTGACTTCACTCGAATCTACTGACCACCAATACATATGTCTCCGCCTGTCTCTCCTCAGTTCGGCTAGTTACCTATTCTTTCTTTACCGTTCTCCCTCCTCTCCTGACTGCTCCCTACTAGATAGCATTACTGACGACATAGATAAGGCTATTTCCTATCACCCATTCGTCCACATATTTGTATTCGGAGACATCAGCGCCCATCACTCTGAGTGGCTTGAAAACGCTGTTACTGATCCAGTGGGCATTCACGCCATGAACTTCGCTATTTCCCAATCCCTTACGCACTCCCTCGAGACATTCCTCACTACTAGATATATGTTTCACCTCTGCGTCTGACGCCTGTCAAGTCTCGCAGCTTTGCCCTCTCGGCAACTCCGACCACGCTGCAATCTCTCTCAGTATTTCTTTCCACTCTCACTCCCCTCGGGAGCCCCCTACCTATAGGACCTCCTACCTATACCAAAAAGTTGACTGGGATGCCTTTCGTAATTTCCTCCGCGATGTCCCTTGGGGAAAAGTGTTCGATCTATCAGCTGATGACTGTGCCTCTGAGGTCTCGTCATGGGTGAAAGCTGGCATTGATGCCTTCATACAGACCAGGAAGTATTGCCTAAAACCTCATTCCTCTTCGTGGTTCTCTCCTGTCTGCTCAGCCGCCATTGCCCACACGAACCGCTATTTCCGTCTATTCCGGTGAAATAGATCGTCATCTGATCACAATAGGCGCCTGTTCACGTCTGCTCGCAATGAGTGCAAGAGAACCCTAAATGACGCCAAACGGTTGTTTGCTGAGAGAATGCGACAGCGCATAGCTGACCGCAAGTTCGGCTCCAAGGACTATTGGAGGATTTGCTATTGTTCAGCACTCGTTTGCAAACGAGTGCTGAACAATAGCAAATCCTCAATACCTCCTTTAATCCATGAATTTGGGGTTCTCATGTCATCTGCGGACAAAGCTGAATACTTTGCCCGCAGATTCTCATCCAACTCCACATTTGACTCATCTGGAGTACAACCACCCGACTTCCCTATTAGAACTGAGGCCAAACTGCACGACGTATATATTACCCCGACAGTAGTATACCGAGTAATCTCAAAACTCGACCTCCATAAGGCGAGTGGAGACGATGGAATCCCGGTGATAGTCCTTAAGAGGTGTGCTCCTGAACTTTCCCCCATCCTCTCTAAACTGTTTAACTACTGCCTTTCTACTTCCTGCTTTCCTGCATGCTGGAAGTTCTCCTCAGTCGTTCCTGTATTTAAGAATTGTGGTGAACCCTCGGAGCCATCCAACTATCGTCCTATCAGTCTTCTACCAATATTCGGGAAAGTATTCGAGGCCATAATCAATGCTGAAATAGTCCAACATCTTACTGCCCACAAACTCTTCTCTGGCAGGCAATACGGCTTCCGCTTTGCCAGGTCCACGGCCGACTTGCTAACAACCGTAACGGAGTACATGCTCCAGGCCCTTGATGAGTCTGACGAGGCTCGCGTGGTTACACTGGACATCTCCAAGGCTTTTGACAGGGTTTGGCACTCTAGTCTCCTATGCAAGCTACGGGGTTACGGTATTACCGGTCGCCTGATTGACCTAATCCAATCTTTTTTAAATAACCGCAAAATGAAGGTCGTTTTTAATGGGCATGCCTCTTCATCCTACAGCACGAATGCTGGTGGCCTACAGGGCTCTATCCTAGGCCCGATGCTCTTCCTTATTTTCATCAACGACCTCCCAGATGAGATCAGTTCCCAAGTAGGCATCTACGCAGATGACACTACAATTTACTCCCGCACCAGTAAGAAACCTGTTGTGGCGGACAGACATAATCTCGCTGCTGAACGGGATCTACACTCTGTGGTGAATTGGGGCAAGAAGTGGCTTGTTAACTTCAATGCGTCTAAGACCAAGCTGCTGTCTGTCAACCATCACAGGCAACCTCTCCTGCCTCCCATAAGCATGGACCAAGTGATTCTCCCTGAGAGCAACACACTATGCCTCCTCGGCCTTACCCTCTCCTCAGACCTCAAATGGAACCACTATATTGATTCCATAGCTAAATCTACTGCTAAGAAGATTGGGTCACTATGCCGATCCAGGATGTTTTTTCCGCCTGAATCCATTCTGCATACATACAATGTCAATACTCATGTATTAACCACTGGACTCTAGCTCTCTCCCCACCCCCGTATATCCTTCCCTTTCTCTCCACCTATGTATCTGTCATCGCACCTGCATTCTCAGCTTTCTATTGCTCCTTTCTAACTAGTTTGTACTCGTCACTCTTTTCTAATTAATCTTTTTACAGTTATGTAGCCCCCAGCTCATCAGTGGCATTTCTGCCTTGCTCGGGGTGAAATGATTAAAAAAAAAACTTTTGAAAACCTAACAATAATTTTTTTCTGTTTATGAGTACGTTTTGCAAAATAAAATCCTTGCATTCGTTTCAATAAACGTCCACCAGAGAACGAAACGTGCCTGTAAAGAAAAGTTTTTTTCCTTAGATTTTATTCATGCATACATATATAGATGAAAGTGCGTCTTTCTCAATTAAATTCTGTCCCTGTATCATGGTTGCCACAGCTACACTACTTATTTTTATTTGAGTTTCTTTCCGCAAGTCGAAGAAGAAGATATTTTCAGCTCTTTTAATTTATTAGCAGCGGTTGACAGACACCAGTTATTAACTATGAGACATTTACAAGATTATCTTTTTCAGAATGCAATTAAATAACATATTGACATGTCTTCTCATATTAACATCAATTCTGATATATATATATATATATATATATATATGCGTTGTACTACCAGTGAGACAAAATGCATATTTAATTTCAATATATATATATATATATATATATATATATATATATATATATATAAATTGTAGTTTTGTTATTAAATGTGTTATAAAAGCATTATATAACTACACAAAAGTTTTCAAGTTTCAAAATAATACTGTACTTCTTCAGTTGATATTTCAAATTAAATGTTCTATTTATTTTAAAATGCCAACTGAAGAAGAACAGTAATGTTCTGAAACATGGAAATTTTTGTGTAATGATATAATGAACTATCGTAATAACAAAATTACAGTATTAAGCTCTACCTTGTATTGAGCATTCTTTAAATGCAAGAACAGTGGGTTTAAACTATCTGTTCTTTCACTTCCTTATAATATATATAAATACAAGAGCCAACAAAAGATTTGTTGGTTTTTGCATAGATTTTCTGTCTTTGTTGCTCTGCTTTCGTATTGAGCGTTTTAGTGTTAGGGTTTTCGTCTTGTTTTTTTTTTTCTTTCCTACGAGTATTTGACTTTTTGTTTATGTACTTCGTTTGTTTCTTTTTTTAATTTCCTCTCATTTTCCCTCCGAGTTCGTCCTCGGTGGGTTATTCAAGACGATCTAAATTATAGTATAACTATTACTAGTATTAGCAGAATTATTTCTGTTACTATGAATATTGTTATAATTACTATAGTTATTATTATTATTATTATTATATATATATATAATGCCTTCACGAAATTTCGAAGCAGGCATGACTAATATTTCTGCTTAGCTAAGTGGCATATCTGTTAACATTAATTCTATTATCGCTCTATCGCGATATCGAGTAATTCTTGATAAAAAATCTGCTTGCTAAAAATTCTTTTTACCCGTAATCAAAAAACAGTAATTTTTCTGCAAAAACAGTAATTTTGGCACTAAGCATCATTAAAATTAAGCAATATATATATATATATATATATATGTGTGTGTGTGTGTGTGTGTGTGTGTGTGTGTGTGCGTGTGTGTGTGTGTTCGCCTAGTAGCGTAACCGGCTGATCTTTCCTACTTAAATATCTAAATGTTCTACATGTTGAATCTTTATCCAAACATACATATATATATATATATATATATATATATATATATATATATATATATATATATATATATATATGTACTACCGGGCATAATTATTAGGCTACCCAAGTATTTTAAAAGAACTAATGTATTTCAGAATATTTTTTATATTTTTAATATTTCTTGCCAAGTGGATAATTCTAAAGGAAAATAGATTTTTTTTTTGTTATTAATACTTCGCCACATTTTACAAAGCAAGAAAGCAAAGATCAAAATCACCCTAAATTTTCTTCATTCTTTCATTGATGAAACTGCAATATAGGTAATTATTAAATATTTATAAATTTATTTGATGCACATGTTATTGTGCAATATTAACAAAAGAACCATTTTATTTTCATTTATAATTATTCACTTGGCAATAAATACTAAAAAATAGTATGAAATACATAATTTTTTAAAACACTGGGGTAGCCTAATAATTATGGCCAGTAGTGTATATATATTTATATATATATATATATATATATATATATATATATATATATGAGTAATGTTTTTTTTTTCAGATGGAATAAGTAGCAACAAGTCAGTGATTTTCATTTTGCATTGTTTGGTTACTTTATATCGGTCATTTAATCAAACACACAAATTTATGCATATAATATTTTTCTATTTTTATAAATATATTTGTGACAAGCACGACTCATGTTAACATAACAACATAATCTCTCATCGTTCTACGGCACAAGTATGTCGTTAGTTCCCACCCGACTGGTGTCTATTTTTAAGGAACAAGAAACAAAAGGTCTAAGTTACACTGTTTATGTTGAGCTATACTAAATTAGATCAATAATTCTTTCGGTTAGCAGATTGTTATCAACTCAAGTGTGGCCTGAAATTTGCAACGCATAATGAGCCATATATTTAATTAATATCTACCACTCAATTAAACACGTTGACAAAGGATGAGATTATGTTGAAAAATACTTATTTCGTGTGTAAAATAAATACAATCAGAAGAAAACGTTCTTGGGTGATCATACTTTTTTAGATTAAGATGAATAGCTTGGTCATCTTCCTGCCAAGATGTCTTGTCAGTCATTTTCCAGGATCATCGATAAACTACTGGGGCTTGAAATAAGTTCTCGTTGTTTTTCAACAGATGGCGTTCCCAGAACTGCCATGTGTATAGTTTAAGATGATAACGCATCTATTGTTTTTTAATCGTATCACCCCGAGCAAGGCGGTAATGCCACTAATGTGCAGGGGGCTACATAAGTGTAAAGGATTAAGTAGAAGAGAGTGAAGAGGAAGATGAACCAGTTAGAAAGGAGCAAGAGAAGGATGGGAATACAGGTGTGATGACGGTTGCAAATATGGAGAGAAAGGAAAGGATATATGGGGTGGTGAAAAAACTTGAGTCTAGTGGTTAATAGATGAGTATAGCCATCAGGAAAGCAAGAATATGAAAGCGAGTTCCACAGGCGGGAAGTGCAAGAGAAGAAGCTGCAGGAGTAGAATTGTCGTCGTAAGGAAGTATTATAAGCAAGCTTGAAATTCACTGTATGCCATTTCGTCGAAGTGTTTTCTTTGTTTTTCATAGTGTTAATCATATGAAGTTTTGTGCCAAAAAAAGTGTATTTGTGGGGAACTTTACTGCACTACTTTATTCAAAAGAAATATGCAGCTGAAACACACAGAATTCTTGTCGGGACTTATGGTAACCATGCTCTGTCGGAAACAACATGCAAAGATTGGTTTAGATGCTTTAACAATAATCATTTTGATGTTGAAGCTAAAGAACGCTTTGGAGTAGAGAAAAAAATTCAAAACAAAGAATTAGAGGCATTACTTGATGAAGACTCATGTCAGGCGCAAGAAAGATCATTAGGAGTTGATCACACAACAGTTTCGAAATGTTTGAAAGCATTAGGAATAATTCAAAAGCAAAAGCATTTGGGTGCCGTACGAGTTGAAGCCAAGAGACGTCGAATGGCATCTTGTCACGCGTGAACAGCTGCTTCAACGGTAGAAAAAGACAGTTTTTTGCATTTTATCGTGACCGGTGATGAAAAGTGGATGCACTAAGATAACTTTAAGCATAGAAGCTTGTGGGGTAAGCTTAGTCTTGCATCAACATCGGTGGCAAAGCCGAATATCTATGGTTCGAAGCTTCTGTTCTGAATTTGTTAGTATCAGCTGGGTATAGTTCATTATGAGCTGCTCAAACCAAGCAAAACCGTCACGAAAGATCACTATCAACTAAAACTGGATGCGTTTGAGCTGCGCATTGAAGAAAAATGTGCCGCTATACGAGTCGAGACACGACAAAGTGATTTTACAATATGACAACGCTAAGCAAAACGGCCTAATAAGTAACGCTTAAATGGCAAGTCCTACGCCGCCCCCCACTGTATTCACCAGACATGGTACCGTTCGATTATCACTTGTTCCAATCGATGGCACATGGCCTGACTGAACAACAATTTCATTCACATAAAGATACCAAAAAATGGGTCAACCCGTGGTTAGCATCAAAAGACGTGGAATTCAAATGGTTACAGAAAAAAGGGAAAAGTAATGGCTAGCGATGGACAATCATTTTAATGACATATTTCTTACTAATTTTTGTAAATAAGACATTAATTTTCATGAAAACCAGCGAGAACTTGTTCAAGGTTCTAATGCATCTGGAAGCAAGGCTTGTGATCGGGAGATTGGAGGATCTGAGGCGCATGAAACTACATCTAAATTGCCTTAACCCAGGGTGGTGGCACCTATTAGGGCTCCAGCTATGGACAAATTGTGAAACCTCAAACAAAACAGCATGAAAGTTGTTACGGGAAAACACACGTATTCCTCAGAAAATGTACTCTCCATCGTATAATAATAAGAGTTTACAGGAAGTTAACTCGAGAAGTTCTTGGGAAGTTCTTAGGAGTTTTTGAAGTTCTAGAGAGTTTTTGGAGTTCTATTGGAGTTCAGTAGAACTACTAGGCAGTTGATATTAGTCGCTAATTAGCCGAATAGTAAGGAGTCAGCTTTCAATGGAAGATTACCAAGTTCCTAATATTTTGGGTGCGTTAAGTCGATTAGCAACCGACATAGCACGATTATAATTTTCAGTGCAAAAACTACTCCACAACAAAAGTATAAAAATATATTTTCATTCAAAATATATTTAATTGAAGCCATAAAATTGTGTTCAAAATATTTCCGCTAAACAAAATTAACAAATCAACGAGGATATTGTGATAAGTAAAACAAAAGTAAGACTTAAGACTGAGCTGTTAAAGACAAGAATCAGTGACTGGTAATTAAAACGAAAATGGCGATGGCACATGCACCGAATCCATCTTAAAAATTCAGGATGTGAAAATAAATAAAAGTAAGGTTTAAGACAAAGCTTTTTTAAAACTAAAAACTACGACCTGAAGTTAGAATGAAAATGGCGACGGCACATGTACCGAATCCATCATAAAAATTAAGGATGTGAAGTTTACTAAAGGTTAGATTTAATAGGAAGCTTTTTAAAACAAAAAAATATAACGGAAATTGGAGTGAAAATGGCGACGGTACATGCACCGAATCCATCATAAAAATTCAGGATGTGAAATAAATTAAAAGTAAGACTTCAGACAAAGCTTTTTTCAAACATATCACTATGACCTGAAATTGGAGTGAAAATGGCGACGGCGTATGCACCGAATACGTCATAAAAATTAAGGATGTGAAATTAATTAAAAGTAATACTTAAGACAAAGTTTTTAAAACAAAAAACATTGACCTGAAATTGGAATGAATATGGCGAAGGTACATACCCCGATTCCATCTTAAAAATTCAGGATGTGAAAATAAATAAAAGTAAGGTTTAGGACAAAGCTTTTTTAAACTAAAATCTATGACCTGAAATTAGAATGAAAATGGAGACAGCACATGCACCGAATCCATCATAAAAATTCAGAATGTGAAATTAATTAAAAGTATGACTTAAAACAAAGCTTTGGAATACAGAAATCTATGACCTGAAATTTGAATGAATATGGCAACGTTACATGCACCAAATCTATCATAAAATTTCAGTGTGTGAATTTCGTTAAAAGTAAGACTTAGGACACAGCTTTTTAAAACAAAAACAATGACCTGAAATTAGAATGAAAATTTGCGACGGTACACACACCGAATCCATTATAAAGATTCAGGATGTGAAATTTAATAAAATCACATAAAATACTTCAAATTCTTCGGTGTATCCAGTTGAATATAGAATAAAAATAAGAACTGAATATCTAGAAAATACGAATATAGTATAGAAGATTAAGCATTTGAGTACAGAATAAGAATAGGAAAAGAATAAAAATTTAATAAGAATTTTGTATGAGAAATAAGGCAGTTAAATATAGAAGAAGAATAAATGTAGAATAAGATTAATCTATTTTAGGAGATAATGTAGATGAATGTCGAATAAGCTGCGCTAAGCGTATTATTATTCAACGGATGCTGCAAAACCAAAATATTAACCCAAGAACTCAGGTCATATTCTTGTATGGATTTGCCAGATCTAAACTCGTGTGTGGATGTCATGCAAGGACATCCAAATTCTTCAGTAGCATACAAACGTTTTCTCAGATCAATGATTAAAAATAAGTTCAAGCAAACGAGTCCAGTATGTCTTAGAGCGGACTGTACTTCGTCGGATCCCAAAGACTAGAGCTACAGAACGGCAAAGAACTTCTCAAATTAAAAAGTTCAAATCTCTTGAAAACATTCAAAAACAGTAACAACTAAAATGCATAGTGCATTTTGAACGAGACGAAAATATTGACGTTGACGTTGAGTTTCCACAATACCTTAAATGAAAGGTTAGGAAAAAAATACTCATCATTCTAAAAGATAGCGTTAACAGCTAAACTTTACAAAAGCTACTTTCTTGATCAGTCAGTCAGTTAAGTGCCGTACGTGATACACGCTTGGGCGATCATGTCTCGAATGAGACATGACTGACTGGGCAGAAGATTATCCCGCAGTAGGTTGCCATCGCTTTCTGCGGTAGACTGGTTGCCGACCAAGGCTAGAGAACCCAATCTGTCCTGTTATTTAACCCATAACTGGAAGGAATACGCGGATTAATACCTTTCCCAAGGGTATTTGCGCGTAATTGAATGCAATGAATTCAGCTGGAATTCGAACTCGGCTCCCCGATTTCTCGTTCCGAGCCGATATCCAATGCACCACAACGCACATCCTGATAACATTGTTTTAAGAGACTTTTATAAATTCCAAGTGAGCGTAACGCTAACGGTTCAATATATGAATGACGAATGTTTCTTGTCTGGAAACAGTTAATCTTAGCTCATTAGCATTGCCATTATCCATTTGAAGTATTATTTACCCTGGCCTCCCCACTGAAACAGGATGCGGTACAAGGTCTGATTTAACGTGTTGAATTCGAGCACGTATAAAAATTGCCCAGCCCCACGCAACTGTGGTTACGATGGCATCGGTATGACTACCGATTCCAACTTTAGTTCAATAGGGGTGCAGATTCGGGCAGCTGTTCCCCGAGATCGGATGCCTCACAGTAATTATTTTCCTCATCTTCGTATTTGTACGCTACAACTGAGTCGCACTCTGCCCGAAGATAAAGACGCAGCTGAGAGATGATAAACTCTATCCGAGATGAACCAGGAATTTACCCTACTCTCCCACTGGAGCGAGATGTGACACAAGGTTTTTCTTTTCACGTGGGGAGCCCGACCGCGTACGGACGGGTGAAGGAACAAAAATTCCCCAGTCGCCTCAACCCCCGGTTGAGCTGGCCCCGGTGACGAGCACCTGGTCCACCTCTCTGCTGCAATGGGGTGGCGCGGCCGCGTGACATTGTTCCCCGGGACACGCATCTACACAGTATAACTTTTCTCAGATGCACCTCTGCCCACGCGGACGGATCTACAACGGATCTCTCAGACGCAACTAAGAAATGATTTTTGGTCCATATCCGACATAGGATGTGCGTTATGGTGCAGTGGATATCGGCTCGGAACGAGAAATCGGAGAGCCGAGTTCGAATTCCCGTTGAATTCCTTGCATTCACTTACGCACAAACACCCTTGGGAAAGGTATTAATCCGTCTCTTACCTCCAGTTATGGGTTAAATAATAGGACAGATTGTTTTCTATAGCCTTGGCTGACAACCAGTCTACCGCAAAAAGCAATGGCAATCTACTGCGGGATAATCTTCTACCCAGTCAGTCATGTCTCTTTCAAGACATGATCACCTAAGCCTGTTTCATATATAGCACTTAACTGACTGACCCGACACAAAAATGTACTAAGTATATTGGAAGTAATGAGCTACACTCTGATATGGTTGGTCATAAAATCGTACCAAGTTTGAATTTAGAGTTGCTATTCTCCTAGACTGTTTTCTCTACCAAAGATAAATAGCTCAGCCAACAGAGATAAAATAAAAGATGTTTCTATGCCTTTTCCAAAGAGCCTCCAGGAGAATTCAAAATTGCCTGACGATATTTACCTTTTTGCATCGCTGACAATTACACCGGACGCACGTCGTTTCACTGTCCAAAAGACACATTATTTTTACGAAATTTCGATTAATCTTTTGATGCTTGAATCTGTTTAAAAATTATTTTCTATTTTTACCCAATGATTATTTTCTCGTTACTTTGCATTAGAAAAGGGATTTCCCAAGCGTTCGCCCGCGTCATTGGTTTATCGCCTACTGCTGATTCCCAGGTGAGTGTCAATCACTCTTTGTTCGTCTCTCCAACAGAAAACAAGAAAAATAACTACTGGAGCGATTGGGAGAAGGGTAACGCATTATCGATATTAAAGTGTGGTTGACTGCCATACGGCTTGGTGATATAAAGGGGAAAACGGAAGAAAGAAAAAAACGAAAATGGAAAACTGTACAAAAATACAAAATGGAAAAATGGAAAACTGTACAAAAAATTCTTTTGCCTGAGAATAGAAAAGAAGTGGATAGAGAGAAAGGGAGAGTTACATCCATATCCATCATGACTGGTATGTTTGAAACAGTTCTAACGAGCTTTCCAAAGACATTCGAACAACTATAAACTCGAAAAAGCGAAAATATCCAATCGAGGTCATTCCTATTGGGTAACGTAAAAAGCTTATTCCTTTGATTAAGGAAAAGATGTTTTTATTTTAAGCAATGCCATTTTATCTTCGTCATTAGCTCGACTGAATGAAATATTTTCTTTTGTCATCTTTCAGGCAACTTCAGAATTTGAAATCACCTAGAATGTATAGTGGGTTATCCGTTCTAGTGAAACGTAGTTGGGTGTTGATGCAGATTAACGGAATGTAGCCTCATTGTAGATAGCCCACTATAAGTTATAAAAAGGGATTATAAAACACGAAAAGCAAATTGAGTATAGAAACAACATTTTATATATACACATATTAATTAAGGTTTTTACAGTTAAAGCAATCCTTTTAGGATGGGTTCAACGGACGTTAAAAGTTCATGGCAATAAAATGCTGAAAAGTGGATGATACAATTCGTAAGGCAACATGAAGAAAGAAAGAAAAAATATTCAATAATAAAAGAAGGCAGTAAATACAAACAAGAATTACAGTTAGTAGATTCTGTAGAAAAGCAAAACAGTAGCCAAGAACCAACTATTGCGGCAAAAAATATGAAAATGAAAGCCAAAGATAAAGCTCTTGAAAAGATGAAACAGCGCTGGCAAGACAAACCTCTGCATGGCCAATATCCAGTACGTGCCAATAAATCCAATGTTGACAAAGTTAATACTCATCGATGGTTACGTGCATCTGGATTAAAGTCTGAAACTGAAGGATTTATACTTGCAGCACAAGACCAAAGTCTTTTCACGAGAAACTTTCAGGCAAATATTATGCATAATAATATGGATCCAAAATGCAGGTTTTGTGATAAACACCAAAAAACAATAGACCACCTAATCTCAGGCTGTTCTGTGCTTGCCCCAAACGAATATAAAAATCGCCACGATAGAGTTGGGCAATATTTACATTGGGCAATATGCAAACATTATGGAAAAGCTGTAAACAAACACTGGTATGAACATCATCCAGCACCGGTTACAGAAATAGAAGATGTAACCATTCTATGGGATTACACCATCTACACAGACAGAAAAATTGAAGCAAACAGGCCAGACATTATTGTTAAAAACCAGAAGGAGAAAACTTGTCTATTAATTGATATGGCTTGTCCAGCGGATTGTAACATAGCAACCAAGGAATTTGAAAAACTGTCAAAATATAAAGACCTGGAAATTGAAATAGAAAAAATGTGGAAATTGAAAACAAGAGTTGTGCCAGTGATAGTAGGTGCACTTGGAATGATAAAAAAATGGAACAAAACAACACATTGAAAGAATCTCTGGAAACCCCAGCTTAAGAGATATACAAAAAATTGTCTTATTAAGTACAGCCCACACACTAAGGAAAACGTTATCTATGTAATGCTGGAGATGATAGGGAAGATAGAAAAACATGAAATGGAGTCATAACAACACGCCACTACCTGCCTTAGGTCTCCCCGCAGACTTGGTTGGTAGTGAGACCAATGCAGAAATCGAAATATGATGAAAAATGACATAATAATAATAATATATTATAAAGAGTGCTCGATACAAACGTAGAGCGTTATATTGTAATAGTTGTTACAATGGTTTATAAATTCATAGTGTCACTACACAAAAAATTTCGCGTTTCGAAGCTACCTTTAGGTGCTTCACATCAGGTGACGAAGTTGAAATGAAAAATTAGATGGTGAAAACGGTTTATTTTTGGTGATATGATGTCTAAGTGAAAGTGGGGTTGGGAGCTTATTCAGATTCTGTCGGCCGTCGTATTGTAGTCCTAGAGATATGGGTTAGGAGAGGTGGCTTAGTTTAAGACCGGTTTCCTATTTATTTCCTAAAGCAGAAATCGAAATATGATGAAAAATGACATAATAATAATAATATATACTGGAGCAGAGGAATCAAGATAAACCAACTAATGAGAACGAAGTCAAGAAGAGAGGCTGTTCTGTTACTGCAGTACATAACCTATTGTTTATTTTCCTTCGTTTGTCCTTCTGTTGCTTAGGTACCTTTTAGATTGGTCACCGTTTTAACCACTCCCGGTTAGTCTGTAGTATATTACCGGAAGCCCTGACAATAAAAGCATGGCACCAAGAACGTGATCGGTAATTTCATCATACTCCTAATCTGTGACTGTAGAAACCGATGTGGGAGTGACAGTCTTTGTTGCAGAGGCTGCATTGATGTTTCGTTTCTGGTCTGTCAGAGCTGTCACTTTGCTTTCTGCGAACCCGCCTCTCCATGGCAACTTGTGTCAGTTGCTTTTCTCTTGATTTAAATTGTGGGGTCAGGGTTCCTCTCCATTTGGTCCGGTTGACTGCTACGCTTTCCCATAACTCTGTGTTGATGTCCACAGCTTTCATATCGCGTTTTATGATGTCACGATACCGCAGCTGTGGACGCCCAGTGGATCTTCTTCCAGAGAACAGTTCTCCATACAGGAGGTATTTTGGAATGCGATCGTTTGGCATGCAGTGGACATGGCCTAGCCAGTGAAGTCTGCGATGTTTAAGGAGTGTGAAAATGGTGGGCAGATCTGCATGAGACAGGACCTTAGTGTTGTTGTTGTATCCCAAGAGGGGATAAACAGAAAGAATAGTGCAAGAAATAACTCTTAACACTGATGATATATAAATAGAGATTTATTATCCCTCAGTACAATAAACCAAATACAAGTACACCAACGAACAGTTAACACGACTAACAATTAAGACGTATGCGTCCGTCTTTAGAAGAAGGCTTCCGTCTAGTGACGTCTAACTCTCGTCTAAGGCCGATGTCTCTCGATTTCTCTCGCATAATGACGAAGACTCTCAATCACTCTCGTTTAATGACGAATAATCTCGTATAGCCACGAACACTCTCGAACACTCTCGAACACTCTCGAACACTCTCGATCACTCTCGATCACAATGTGGTTCGTTCCCGTCTGGGTAGGACAGGATATTTCACTACAACAGGTGGGCATCTTGTCTTGCCATGAGATTCTCAATATGCTTCGGATACTTCTCACATGGTAGGTATTGAGACGCCTCTCTTGCCTGGCGTACATGGTCCATGTCTCGCTGCCATTTAACATTTTATTATGACGTCATTATTTTAACATTTCTTTCATACCGCCATATTTAAAACCATTATTTTACGTTTGTATCTGTCGGTGTAGAATTCTTTCAACATGTGTTCACTTTCCACATAACACTGTTGTTAAATATGACATCTGTCTAGCTTCTTTTTTCGTTAACTCGTTGTAACACTGAAATGTATTTCTGTGGCAAACTTTATACACATTCATATCAACAAAGTATTCGCTTCATTTCTTTACCCTTTCAGACAACTGGTTTTCGTTCTACGTTGAAGCCTCCGGCTGCCTTTGCCATACTTCTCGTTGCCCCTGTTTGTTTTAATTTTCAGAATATCTAGTCTTATTTGTATGTATTTATTTTTATTTTCTAGTTTTACACTTTTGGTTATTAACAAACCTGCCGATAAACAGGACATTTTCTTCGAACTCTTACTTGTCTTCAGGCGTTTATTTGGCTGTCTTCGACACGGGCCCGTATTCTTGAGGGCAGAATAGATGCCATCAAATACGATGGACCATTGAATGAAGGGGAAGGACAGAGAAAGAAAAACGGGAAAATATTAAGACTTTGTCGAATAACTGAAGAAAATATTGGTAAAATATATGCTTCTAAAAACTGGTTTCCTGGGAATTGTATCAAAGATTCAAGCGATAATAAAAGAAAAATGAAAATTGAAAGAGAAGGTGGAAAGTCTGCGGACAACGGCAATATACTTGAAAAGCCTTGCTGTCACATTATCTCTCCAGACATATCTATAAGTAACCATACAACCTAATATTGCCGAAAACGGAGTATTGACATATATATGTGTAGAGTAATATATATCACAAACTGAGTATCTTTTTTGTTAATTCACAACAAAATATTAATTTATTCCAAAATAAAATGAATTTATATTAAAATTCACAACAAATTCTCCCCAGATCGAGGATCTTCCATTGCATTCCAGTTGGGCTGACCTTTGCGATCGTTCCAAATGTGGGCGACTCGGGTGTGCTATTTCTAAATTTGAGATCGGCATTTTTGCTCACTCCGATAAACAAGCCAAAAAATTTGTTTTCTTTTTTTTAAAAAAGTAAAAATTCCTTGTAATTTCCTCGAATATCATCAGTTTTTAAGAGATGTGAATAAATCCTTGAGTTTGTATATTTTT
Organism: Ascarosepion bandense; assembly: GCA_037127315.1. Lineage (NCBI taxonomy): Eukaryota > Metazoa > Mollusca > Cephalopoda > Sepiida > Sepiidae > Ascarosepion > Ascarosepion bandense. The sequence continues at coordinate 1,403,569 of JBBBDQ010001856.1, forward strand.
TCATTCGAAGTGATAAAGTTTTTGCAAGGCAAAGGTGCTGAAAATTTAATACCAAAGAAACAAATTTTGTTTATAATTTCAAAAGAGTGGCAAAAATTTAAGATAAAAAAACAACTTTGATTTAAATTTTTTCTTGAGGTGAATTATTGTTTCCGATAATTGCATTTTTGGGGTGAATTAAGATTTTTGTTTTTTGTTTTGCTTTTATGGCATATCAACCTCGGCGGGTCATTTATTGCCAACTAAATTTTATTCATTTATTGCTGGTAATACCTTTTTCTTTCAACAATTTATTGTTGTTTTTATATAAGTTTTGTTTCTAGTAATACTTTTTTCTTTTCGAGTATCAAGATTCATTGGGATTTGTTTTTAAGGGCAGGGTCCCCAAGTCTTACCCTTGTTATTTAACCCATAACTGGAAAAAATGGACGGATTAATACCTTTCCCAAGGGTACCAGTGCTTAAGTGAATGCAGGGTATTCAACTGGAATTCGAACTCGACTCACCGATTTCTCTTTCCGAGCCGATATCCACTGCACCACAGCGCACATCCGTCACTAAACGCTTACAGCACCTGGTATTCCCAAGCGGTCGCTCATCTAAGTACTGACTTGGCTCAATGTTGCTTAACTTCGGTGATCGAACGTGAACCGGTGTATTCAACGTGATATGGCCGTAAGCCGGTGAATTAAGAGAAAGGCCGTAAATTGCGTTGTAGAAAAGACGCTTGGACATGACGACAGGACCCAAGCATTTTTACTCAGATGATAATTAGCAATTGACTGAAGACGAAGTTTCTTCCTCCGGGGAGAAGATGTAAATTTCACGAGAGATACACGTTAACAGAAACAGCTGTCCCGCGAATTAAAAAACAAAACAAAAGTATAATATGTTGTCTATTTTTCTCTGTCAGTCAGTTAAGTGCCATACGTAAAACACGCTTGGGCGATCATGTCTCGAAAGACACATTACTGACTTAGCAGAAGATTATCCCGGAGTAGGTTGCCATTGCTTTCTGCGGTAGACTGGTTGCCAGCCAAGGCTATAGAACCCAATCTGTCCTGTTATTTAACCCATAAGCCGATATCCACTGAACTACAATGCACATCCATTTTTATCTGGAGGCTTGTCAAATATGGTCATCTTCTGATCCATTAGGCTACGGAAACCTGTTTTGTTTAGTAAGATTTAATGCCACAAACTCAGGTCATTTTCTTTATTCTACGATCGTAAAGAGAGAAACAATTGGCATCTAAAGAGATTTCAACTCACATCCGATTTCCGTGGAAATCTGTTAGGCTGGGAAAGTTGCCTTGACGATTCGGATTCATTTAAGAATATCAATAATATGTCTGTTACTTTTTTTTAATTAGGAAATAAAAATAATAGAAAATTATAACTTCTAAAAGGATTCCTAAAGCCTAAAAAAACTAAACCGAGCCAAGAGTAAAAAAAAAAGGGCACACTAATAAAACCTTCGAACATGGAACTCATTCACTGTTGGGAAGAATTGGAGCTGGCACAGGAGTCAAGAAACCAGTCCTAAACCTCGTCAAAAAACCTGCTGCAAATCAAACCAGGAATCTGATGGACATGTTCAACCATCAAAACAAACCCACAATAAAGTAAACACTCGACAAAAATGAACTTGTGGAAGGTATTTATCCACATTATTTTGCAACGAAATATAACAACCAGGCCAAAAGAAACTCACAGTTTATGGAGAAGAAGAGGTCCAGGCACCAGATTCTCCCTGGTCACTAATTAACTAACAACGGTAGGACGTGGCATCTTGAATAAGCAAACATTCAGCAAAACCAACATTTCTTTTTCAAATTAAATGCTATGTGAATAATGAGCTCGTAGCTAAGCTGCCGAATGGATTCAAAAAGGAATCTGCTTCTTCTGATCATGAACCAACTGATGAACTTCGAAACTTGATATGACTGAGACGCAGGCAGAAGTGAAGCAAGAAGTCATTAAGTAGACGACGCCTCTAAGTGAGCATGATGACACTCTATTAAAACCAGTACCAAGCCATCATTTGCCAACCATTATACGACAGACCAACCCTGAGAAAGTTTAAAAACAAACAAGAACAAAAATAAAGCGGTAATATAAAAAGTGAATAAATCCGTTGAAACATTCACCCTAAACATATTCGCTAAACATGAAGATAAACTCAGTCAGTTGAGTGATATAAGTGATACACACTTAGGCAATCATGTCTCTTTCGAGACATGACTGACTGGGCAGAAGATTTTCCCGCAGTAGGTTGCCATTGCTTCCTACGTTAAACTGGTTGCCAAACAAAACTGTAGAACCCAATCTGCCCTATTATTTGACTCATAGCTAGAGGGAGAAAAGACAGAGTGTATTATTAAGTAATAATTAGAGGGGGATCAGTTTATTACTTCATAACAATATAAGACTGATCCCCCACTTTATGACCAGTAGAAGCCTTAATCATGTTTTCAACTATTATATTCAGTCAGCCAATTAAGTGCCATACTTAATACACGCTTTGGCCGATCATGTCTCAAAAGAGACATGACTGACTGGGCAGAAGATTTTCTCGCAGTAGGTTGCCATTAATTTCTGTGGTAGACTTGGTTGTAACTCAAAGCTATAGAACCCAATCTGTTCTGCTATTTAACCCATAGTTGGAGGGATAAGCGGTGGATTACTACCTTTCTCAGGGGTATTTACGTGTATGTGAATGCATCGAATTCGATTTGAATTCGAACTCGGCTCCCCGATTTCTCGTTTCGATCCAATATCCACTGCACCACCCACGCACATCCATTAGGGTAGTTAGGTTATATATATATATATATATATATATATATATATATATATATATATATATATATATATATATATATATATGGTGACCCCCAAAAAATGGGAATTTTTAAAGTGTGTATTGGCAGACATGAGTCAAGCAGCAGCAGTGCGAAACAGTGGCCCCCGCAAAGTAACCAGTCTACCATTTCAGTAACCATGGATAAAGATGAATTTCTAAGCAAGTGGATGTCAGACGAAGCCCATTTTCATTTTACAGGTTACGTGAATAAGCAGAACTACCGTTCCGACCAAAAAGCTTTTCTTCATTTCTATACCAAATGGGTCAACCTAAGGTAACCCAATCAGACCAATGGTCTAATGTTATGCCAAGGCTGTTTTAGCAAGTTAAAAAGCAACAACCTACACCTTAGATCACGAGATAGAATGAGACGAAGGCGTTCCTTTCTTAATGGTTGCAACTAAGAATCAGTGTAAGAGGGTCCGCACAAATAAATGAAAAACGACCATAAATTGAGATAGAAAAATAAGTGTATTAACGTAAGGATACAAATTTGAATGAAGATTAGTATTCCAGGAAAAGGGGTTAGTAAAAAGTATATGTACAAGTCTCTGGAAGTGGAGCCGTAGTATATTGAGTATGTCCGCGTCGAAAGCAGACGGGTACTGCGTAATAATCTTCTCGATGAGTGAAGCACAGAGCTAGTATAATTTACTAAGCGCAGCTTAGATGTGGCACAAGGCCGAAAGTATGGGGCACCCAGTGAGGATCGAACTCACTACTTAATTGCAATAGTGCTAGCGAGACAAGCTTGCTAACCATTACACCACCTTGAGATGCCCTAAGCACAGAGCTAGTATAATTTACTAAGCGCAGCTTAGATGTGGCACAAGGCCGAAAGTATGGGGCACCCAGTGAGGATCGAACTCACTACTTAATTGCAATAGTGCTAGCGAGACAAGCTTGCTAACCATTACACCACCTTGAGATGCCCTAAGCACAGAGCTAGTATCCACTACAGTATAATATAGCAGTAGTATAAGTATACTCTGGACGAGTCTATCTTTAGGAAAAGGGAGAACTCCACAACAGATTCCCCAAGATTTAGTTTGTTTGAACTTATATTTGGAAAATTCGATATGAAGTCCACTCCAATTAATAAAGGAAAAGTGGTTACTGGATGACCTAAGCAGAAAACACTTGTTAGATTATATTGAGCGATTTAGAAATCGAATATCTGAAATGAATGCGTTGGCCCTAGAGCCTCTCGAAAGTGTTCATCGTAAAATAAACGAGTGATATAATTGGAACACTTTGAAGCGAAAATTTGAAATAGGTGACGAAATTTTAATTTTACTTTCGACGAATAACGACCCCCTAAAGCTAAGTTTCAAAACCCATACATGATCAAGCTAAAGTGAGGAACTATTTCCTAAACAAAAAAGAGAAATGTATGTAGATCGGGATCCTTCCCATGAAATTAAAAACTTAGAGGCACGATTACCTACAGTCGAGAAAAATAGCTGAACTGCCCTAGTCTCGGAATAAAAGTGTTTATTTTCTAACGTGCCTTGTCAAACAATTATGGCGACTCGCGACATGAACGTTGGAAGCTCTGAGCCAATAAAACAACATCCTTATCGAATGAATCCGAAGACAAATCTAGACGAAGAAACACAATATATGTTAAAGACGGGATTACTAAACCCAGCCAGAGTGAATGAGTTTCACCATGCGTCTTGGTAGAAAAAACAGACGGGTCGATAAGATTTTGTACAGATTATCGAAAAGTAAATAATCTTATCAAAACCGATTCCCATGCCATCCCCTGTATGGATGATTTCATGAATACAATTGGAAAATTTAAATATATTACCAAATGTTATCTTTTAAAAAGTTAATGGACGGTACCAATAAATGACAGGACAAGAAAAATATCAGCCTTTGTAACTTCCAGTGGGATTTATGAATATTGTGTTATGTTTTTTGAAGGACAAATTTGCAGGGTACATTTTTAAGACTAAAGAACCAATGCTTAAAAGATATATTTGGAGTTGACACATATATCGACGACACGCAGATATAGTAATACGTAAGAAAATCACCTCCTGTCATTGCGAAAACGTTTTGAAAGGCTAAAATTTGCTAATTTTACTATTTAGTAAAAAGCGATTTTTGTCAGGCGGAAATAACACACTTAAAATATGTTGTTTCTCCAGTAGATGCTAAGGCCAACAATATTACGAGATATTACGAGATGTTACGAGATGCTACGAGATATCCAATCCCTGAAAATGTGAAAAGTTTACGATGATTTTTAGCCATGGAGGGTTCTTACCGCAAATTCGATAGGAAGTTTTCTGAAATTTCTTCTCTTCTCACTGATCTGTTAAGGAAAAAAGTTCAGTTTGTATGAACTTCGAAATGTCAGAACTCATTTGATAGAATCAAGAATTGGTTACATACAAATCCGTCGCTTCAAGCTCCAGATTATCGTCAGCCTTTTGCCATTGCTTTGGATTCGTGCAACCAAGGAATTGGGGCAAAATTATTACAAATAGATGATCAAAATAAAATACACCCGGTTAGTTATTATTCTCAGAGCTCTAACAAACATCAAAGAACATGGATCCTGGGCAAGACGATAAACGGCATCCGGCAGCAAGGTTTCTGATTGAAAGGTTGTGAAGAGCATAGAACCACCTCTTAATTGCTGTTGTTCCTAGGTCCACTCTGACCCGGAGTGGTCTCAGCTATGAGCAAATAGTTAACCCCAAAACTGGGGATAAAACACCATGAAAATATAAAAATAGACTTTTATAGAAAAATATTAAAAAATACGTTAAAACCTCACCTTTTGGCATTAAATAACCCATAGAGGTTGATATGCAGTTAAACAAAACTCAAAAACTCAAAGAGCATATTCCATAATAGAGAAAGCACCTGTGTCGTTAGCATCCACTTTAAAATATTTTGAAATTTACGTGACAATGTTACAGTCACGAATTGTCTATACGGGCCACAGCCGATTAGTTTTTATCGATGAGATGAAAAATAAATACGGATTAATTTTATCGCGGATTTTAGTATTATAAGAAATCAGTTTAAGGACTGGACATATTAAAGGCAAAAAAATAAATATCAGCTCATCAGTTTGGCTAGACACATCGAAACTCGACCAATTTGGTGTCAGTGGGAGTCCCTACCCCCTAAGTCATAGGCGCATGGAATCAGAGAAGGGAAATTTTAGGGTGTTGTTTATAAGCAGTGTATACATACGCCAGTCACCGAAAGAACTCAATTCATTTCTGGAGAGTAACGCATATATCGCAGAAGTGGAAACTGTTTTTAAATTTTTCTTCTCTATATAGCTCAATATATATATATATATATATATATATATATATATATATATATATATATGACCTCCACCCGTATCGGTCACTATAACAATACCCGATCTCCACGGACGATCGATGGTTGATCACTTCGATCCAAACTCGGCCCTGTTCCATGTCGTGTTTGTTTGATTACAAGGTTGATTCTGATCGATGATCGTCGAAGTTTGCTGTCTCGAGTGATCTAAGCAGAGTCGAGAGCCGCAGTGAAAAATAATAAAGAAAATATATTTGTGGAATTAAATCTAAATTTTCATGTAAGTGCTTTTCTCGATAAAATTCTTGTTTAAATTCTCGATGCAAACAAATAAAATTCCAACCCGTGTCTACTATCGGACGTAAAACGTCATTAGTTTGGTTTATCTGGCACAAGGCTTGAGTCGGAGGGTTCTCCTCAGGCAAGCAATCACGTGTTAACACGTCTCTCTCTAACTGCACCGTCTTCTCTTTCCGGAACTGCCACTCGTCGCTTTTGGTGCTCATTTTTAGGGACACCTACTCACTTTGTTGCCGTTATTTTGTTGCCGTCATTCTTTCGGAATAGTGAATTTCCTTTTTCCCCGAGAGCAGCGGTCAGAGGCACTGTACTGCCTGCCCTACTACTCCCTCCTTCTCTTATTGGCATCTCACACCACCACCCGTCAAGGTTTGCAGACAATTTATTTCATTTTCTTAGTATTTCTACTCTGCTACTGTGTCTGCTACATTCAGCCACCTTTTGACTGGTTGGCGGTACACCCTCTCTCTCTCTCTCTCTCTCTCTCTCTCTCTCTCTCTCTCTCTCTCTCTCTCTCTCGCAGCAATTTATTAATTAGGACTTGTTATTTCAAATTTCGACGAATGGCAGATGTGTTTTTAATCTGCTTCTACTCCGTACTTTTTTTGTCAGGGTCATTAAATTTCTACAGTAACAAAAGAACATTGCTATAGTATAAACATACGACTGGGTTGATTTCTCTTAGGGTCATTAATCAACTTTTCCCTTTCCACTCTCGCCCCAAAATGACCTCTACCTTGTGAGCCTGGTTTCCTCAATAAGAACTTCATTCTCGAGTCTTGTATTTTGATTAACAGCTTCTCTGAAAATTGACAATCATGATTCAGTTGCCAGTTAAAACGTACATGACTTTCCTTGGCTTTTGTTCATCCCTAGAAAGTTTTTTTTTTTATGTCTTGGTTGTTTTTAAAAAAAAATTCACATTTTCTGTCAGTATACCCATCGTTATATCTATTAAGAAATGTTCATTCTACCTCTCAGCATGCATAGCTATATTCATTAATTCTTTGCCTACACACCAGAAAATAGTTATATATATATATATATATATATATATATATATATATATATATATACTACTGATCATAAGTTCGGGACTACTTAGATTTATTCTCTAAGAGAAAGAAATAACAAATTTTATGTCTTAGAAGAATAAATATAGATATATTTTATTGTTGGTCACAATGGTACAATAATTAAAACCAAAATTAACATAGAGTAATTTCAAATTCAATTAAAGTTAATTCATATTTTCTTTTCATCAAAGAAACCACCACGAGCCTTTATTACTGCAGAGCAAATCCTTGGCATTCTTTCTAATAACTTATAAAAATAAGTTGGTGAAAGTGATTTCCAAGCATCCTGCAAGCATTTACACAACATTTGTTCATTTTTAGGAAGTTCATTTCGAAGTGAACGATTAATTTCATCTCTTATTCTCCTTTTTTAATAGTGGTTTCTTAACTGCTACACAGCCTTTAAGCCCAGCAGAATGAAGTCGTCTCTTAACAGCAGTAACAGATACTGGATATTACCGAGTAGAATCCATTTCAATTGTTAATTCCGGAGCGGTTTTTCTTCTATTCCTCTTGCTAGATATGATCAAGTGCCTCTCCTCTACAATAGATGTTACTCTGGGCCTACCAGATCTTTTTCTGTCAATATTTAAATCAGTTCTACGAAGTCGTTGAATTCAATAATGCACGCCATTTTTTGATAAGTTTAATTTTTTAGCGATAACACGTTCAGAATATCCTTCTTTCGAAAGAATTTCAACCTGAGCTCTTTTTTCAATGCTAATCTGTTTCTTCTTTGACATTTATACCGTAGTAATATTGTTTACAAAAATAAATTATACCGTAATTATAATATCTGAATAAATCTGAATTTTCGGCAAAAACTTGATCACAATAAGAGGAGTCAAGTAGCAAAATGAGTAAATATTTACTTTAAAGTTGAAAAGAATACTTTTTTTTACTTGACATCTGCATAGGAATAACAAAAAATACAAACTCGGCGAATTTGATTCTGCCAAAAATGAAATTTCATAAACTTTGTGAAAAAAATTTGGGTGGTCCCAAACTTATGGTCGGTAGTGTATATATATATATATATATATATGTGTGTGTGTGTGTGTGTGTGTGTGTGTGTGTGTAAATACAGTGTGTAGATAGAATCTCGTCATCAGGCAATATTGGATGTCGGATGTTGGTTATGTAAATCATTTTCACAACCAACATCCAGCATTTCCTGATGACAAGATTCTATCTCGAAACATAGAAATTTCCGTGTCGCAATTTTATTCATAATTATATGATTATATTAAGCTCTACAATATTTAGTGTATTGAGCACTATTTATAAAAAAAATAAATGCCAGGGAACTCAAAACCTAAAACCTTGGATCGCCTTCACCTGCATATATATATATATATATATATATAGTCATCCGCAGGCAGATCTGTTTCGCTGTATCACAGCTCATCAGTACGGTTAGACTCCGACTGCTTCTAACACAGGATTGAAACCCAACCGAAGTAGCGTCAGTCAGCGATTCTTCCTCTAGGCTATGGGTGCACGGTAGAAGAAAGCAGACCTTTTAGCATGTATATTATCACTATACACGCCCAATAGCCAGAGTGCTCTAATTCATTAGTGAATGAGCAATGCGTATATATATATATATATATATATATATATATATAATCAGGAAACAATATATATATATGTGGGGGTGTATTAGAGATAATGGCAACTCGTGAAGACGGAGAGGATAATTCAAAAGATTATGTCTAATTAATATAAATTATCCACTAGATAGAAATAGAGAGCTCAATTGATATTATCTAGAGCAAATATATTGAGAAAAAACTCAACACATAGTTAAACGGTTGTAAATCTAGAATTTAATTCAGCAATATAAATTGCCTTGTTCAAACTGTTGATAAATTAATAAATGTTAATTTCACTCAGAATATTTTGAAAAAAATAAACGTTTGTCGCAGAAGGATTCTTAAACCGAAAATAAATTGAGAATAGATGCATCAAATTACGCACATAATACAATAAAGAGTAAGGAACTACACTCTAGGTACCTCCACTGGAGTCCAGTCAATTTTTCTATACTTAAATTTAAATTTAAATTTTGAAAATAAATAAATTATCTTCAAGCTTTAAAATTAGCTTTAATTGAAAGCCAAGAGATTAAATTTAATAATTCTAGTAAGTAAAAAACATACTGGTGTATTTTTAACCGAAATTCTATTGATTTAAATCTAAAATTTTAAAATTTTATCAGTTTTTTTTAAACTACCGCCATTGTTGATTGATTGACTCATTACGTAAACAGTAGCCAACTTTCTCTTTATAAAAATCTTGAAAAAATAAAATATACCGCGCAATCACGTTAAGTCAAATTTTAATATTAAAACTTACCTTTATCTGTTTTCAATCAATTAATAATTGCCTACTCCCAGAAATTTACAATAAAAAAAAATTAAATACGGTAGCCACTTTTTTGTTATGTAAGTCATGGAGGTGCTAACAGAAAACAGCTACCGGATGTTGACAGAAACGCAATGTCTGGTGACCAATCGTGATAAAAAATTTAATTTTTTTTTTTTTGGTGGGGTAGGGGTTAACTTAATAGTGAAATTAAAAATTTAACATAATAATTTCAGCACTTATATAATATTTTATAGAATTTTAGCTTAGATTTATAGCCAGACATTTGAATATGCTTTCTGAATAAATAAAAATTTTAGAAACGTAGAGAATAAAATATCGTAAGAATGAAAGTGCGTTCTTCTGTTTTGCTATGTAAGGGGGAATAACCCATAACGCTTGTTAACATAAAATCATTTTGACCCATATGGAACACAGTACTTTATAGATTTGAACATCGTACTTTATAACTTTGAACGTATTTGCACAAATAATTTATTTATTTTTTTCTTTTTAAAAATATACGTGGTGAATTTTTTTTTTATAGATGGTATAATCATCAATTCTTAACTAATGAAAAAACGATTCAGTTCTTTAGAAGATTTTTAAAACATTTTTAAAACTTTATGAATTATGTATAATAAAAAAAATGAAAACAATTCTTTTAAAATTTTATTAGTAATCAAATTTTTTTTTTCTTCAGACTATAATGTCCTTAATTTTTATTATTTAGTCCAGCAATTAAAAGCTTATCAAATTAAATTTTATCAAAGTTTTATTGCATTTTTTATATTTCTCTTCGGAGCAGATTTTCGTATAGTGAATCATAATTTTAAATAAAAAAATAGATGATTTATATTTCCCGATGAGTTCTGCGTTTAACTAATAAAACAGAAAATGCCAGAAAATTAAAATTTATTAAAATTTATTAAAATTTCATGAATTTACTTGAAGGGGGTAAAAAAATTTTTCGGCAATATTTTAAAAAAGTAATAATTTCAAAAAATAATTTTATTCATTTGTGAATGAGTACTGAAAGTTTTATTAAAATCCGACAAATATTTGATTTTTGCGAGAATTTCCAAATTAATGTGTTTGTCACCGAAAAAGTGAGTGACGTAAAAAAAATTACGTAATCAATTGTAAAATAATCGTAATATTTTCGACCACGCTAACGCCAAATCAAAACAAAATTTTCTGCCAAAATTTCGAACATGTTAAAAGGAATTAAAAAAAATTTATAAAATAAATAAAATTTACTTTGATCTTTCCTCTTCATAATATTATAAACATTTTGGATAGAAAAATTCGTTTTATTAAGTTTTGAACCTTTTAAACATTTTTTATGCTGGATTTTTTGTTATGTAATGGAGGTACCTACACTACACCTACATAAAACAATAAATAAGAAACTATACACACAAAAAATGAGGAATCAGATCAGGGACCACAACGCCACTATTTTGTCACTGTCTTCGGCCATCCGCCACGGTAGGGATGGACTTGTATTTTCAATTTAATTCTCTTTATTGTTAATAACTTAAATGTTCTATGTTTACTGTGTGTTAATATTTACTCTTTGATAATGGCTTATGTGAGCCGAAAGCTTAGACCCGATAAAAAAAATCAACAATTACTGTGATTTTTTGTTGTCTTTCAACGATATCACCATCAAGTATATCAGACGGTACGAACGGATCCTACACAAAATTAACCCTCTAGGGCCATTCGTATCATATTTGATACAGTATTTCCCTATAAGGAAACATTTCGTATTTCCCTATAAGGAAACATTTGGTATTCATTGACTGAGCAGTCAGTACTGCTTTCATTTGAAATTTATAAAATATTTCTCTTAAAAAATTTTTCAGGAAAATATTTCTTTCAAGGCTTGTTTTCATACTGTATCAAATATGATACGAATGGCCCTAGAGGGTTAATAGACAAAACTTGTCTATATTATTCAATGAAGTCTGCATTAATGAAAAAATGCTGCCAAAATACACACAATATATATATATATATATATATATATATATATATATATATATATATATATATATATTACGGAAATTAACGAAGATAAACGAAACTGGTTATAAACAACCGACATATTATTAGTTTGAACTTTATTTTTGATCGATACTCGTATTTAAGCAGATATTCTGTTTATAATCAAACAGTACCATATAATTATTTCTACCATTCTGATTATTTCGTCACTCGTGGTCGAGAGGTCTAAGACGTGCCAGATCACTTGGTGGCTTCCCCTATCTAGATAGGGGTCGCAGGTTCAGATCCTGCCAAATGACACACACTTTCGTAACAAAAATATATCGTAAATAATCAGGTCGGCAGAAATAAATATATAATACTGTTTGATTAAAAACAGAATATCTACTTAAATACGAGTATCGATCAAAAATAATGTCCAAACACATAATTTCGTGTGTGTGTGTGTGTGTGTGTGTGTGTGTGTGTGTGTGTGCACAAATATCCCGTCTCTTAAATCGAGATGTCTGGGCAACGTAGATTTCGCTCTGTCGGTTAATATTGCTCGTGAGCTATGTGACATTCCGAAGAGCCCCGTTTTTCGGAACGAGACCAATTAACCTTCAATCCAAACCCGATTTGGATTTTCCTCAACGCTGATAATTTATTAGGTAAGCACGTGACCTCAGCAAACTGTTGGCGATTTCAGTGTCCATCTCCAGCACTTAATGGCTTGACTGGCTGGGCCCTCGACACGTGCACCATTTTCAACCATTCAGCCGGGGCGATTTTTTATGAACCTATTGCACTATTCGCACGAATCAGTGAATGAGAATTCGTTACAAATATTCAAGTCGCATTAACTCAACCCACATTTACAGCATTATTACTTTACTTATTATTATTATTATTATTATTATTATTATTATTATTATTATTATATTATTATTATTATTATTATTATTATATTATTATTATTATTATTATTATTATTATTATTATTATTATTATTATTATTATTATTATTATATTATTATTATTATTATTATTATTATTATATTATTATTATTATTATTATTATTATATATTATTATTATTATTATTATTATTATATTATTATTATTATTATTATTATTATTATATATTATTATTATTATTATTATTATTATATAATTATTATTATTATTATTATTTTATTATATAATTATTATAATTATTATTATTTTATTATATATTATTATTATTATTATTATTATTATATATTATTATTATTATTATTATTTTATTATATAATTATTATAATTATTATTATTTTATTATATTATTATTATTATTATTATTATTTTATTATATATTATTATTATTATTATTATTTTATTATATAATTATTATTATTATTATTATTTTATTATATAATTATTATAATTATTATTATTTTATTATATAATTATTATTATTATATTATTTTATTATATAATTATTATAATTATATTATTTTATTATATAATTATTATAATTATATTATTTTATTATATAATTATTATAATTATATTATTTTATTATATAATTATTATAATTATATTATTTTATTATATAATTATTATTATTATATTATTTTATTATATAATTATTATTATTATATTATATTATTATATAATTATTATAATTATATTATTTTATTATATAATTATTATTATTATATTCGACAAATATGAAGATGAAAGAAAGAAATACTAGTTCAAATTAATAATAGTTTTTCTTATAATCATATCGCCCCAAGCAAGGCATTTTATTGCCACTGTTTTGCAGGGGGTTACATAGGAGGAAAGTGACAGGTTACAGAGGGTGTCAGGAAGTGGGTAAGAGAAGAAATATCGTGGCCATAAAATGAAGGATCATTTTATATATTGATTGTAATGTAGAATTGATCCCCCGCTTTATATCCACATTATCATAGTATGGAATTTTTTTTAATCAGATCGCCCCAAGCAAGGCATTCTACTACCACTGTTGAGCAGGGGGTTACATAAGAGGAAAGTTATGAGAAAGAGTGGCGGATTATAGTGGGTGTCAGTAAGTGGGTAAAAGAAAGATTACTGTGGCCATAAAGTGAGGGATCATTTAATATGTTGATTGTAATGTAGAATTGATCCCCCACTTTATATCCACATTATAATAGTATAGAATATTTTTATTAATTTTTTATAATCAGATCACTCCAAACAAGGCATTTTATTGCCACTGTTTTGCAGAGGGTTACATAGGAGAAAAGTATTCAGAAAGAGTGACAGGTTATAGGGGGTGTCAGGCAGTGAGTAAGAGAAGGAAGAGAATACTGATGAGAGTCGAGTGGATGGAGGAAGGAGCATGAGAGAGAGGATGCAGGTTAGTGAGATAGGAGATGGCTATTGACTTTACATTTAAATTCTTAGAGATTGTAGCTGTCGGGGAAGCAAGTAAACAGAACGAAATTCCACAGGCGGGAAGTGCGAGAAAAGAAGATGATAGAGTAGAATTTGCGTTAACACGTTTTTATCTAATAATAAAATTCAATATATTATGACGGATACTTCTTCATTCTACGTGTCGTGTTCCTTTAGGACATTGGCGATCATGTCTCTCCACAATTTCCTGTCGTCTGTAACTTTGAATAAATTTGAACTTTTTGTTCTCGCGATTGAACCATGTTGCGTCATCCATTTACTCAACCTCGCTTTGTCATACGTTGTTTTTCGGTGTCAATGATGCCTTCAATCTGCCACGGTAGTATCATGTTTTCCAAACACTCTTTCCTCATTATGTTCCCTAAAATTTCAACTGTTTTTTCTGATATTAAGTGTAAGTGTTCATTTTGTTACACTTTCGCCAAAACTTTGACAAAGCACATTTGTTCAGTATTTACAAAATGGTACAAATGGCAACAAAGGAGAGGACAATAGTCCGAATAATGTAAATACTGTAAATACTACCTCATCTCAGAAATACAGACAAATAGAATTATCTATTATTAAACGTCGTACAAATGGCAACAAAGATGAGGACATTAGTCCGTATAATGTAAATACTGTAAATACTACCTCATCACAGAAATACAGACAAATAGAATGATCTATTATTAAACGTCGTACAAATGGCAACAAAAATGAGGACATTAGTCCGTATAATGTAAATAATGTAAATACTACCTCATCTCAGAAATACAGACAAATAGAATGATCTATTATTAAACGTCGTACAAATGGCAACAAAAATGAGGACATTAGTTCGTATAATGTAAATACTGTAAATACTACCTCATCTCAGAAATATAGACGTATAGAATGATCTATTATTAAACGTCGGAGAAATGGCAACAAAAATGAGGACAATAGTCCGAATAATGTAAATACTGTAAATACTACCTCATCTCAGAAATATAGACAAATAGAATGATTTATTGTTAAACGTCTTACAAATGGCAACAAAGATGAGGACAATAGTCCGAATAATGTAAATACTGTAAATACTACCTCATCTCAGAAATATAAACGGATAGAATGATCTATTATTAAACGTTGTACCAATGAAACAAAGGTGAGGACAATAGTTCGAATAATGTAAATACTGTAAATACTACCTCATCTCAGAAATATACACAAATATTCATATGTCCTGTCCAGTATCCTGCTGTATTTCCACATTTCTGTTGCTTCAAGCCTCATCATCTGTGAGATCTTCCAGCGTTCACTGCCACATTGAAGCACTAATACTACGTGAGATTGTAGTAATTTTTTTCTTTGTTTCTAAATTTTCCTGTTTCTTAATACTTTGTTTCGCTTCTGGAACGCATCTTTTGGTATTGCGAACTGCCTTCGGATTTCAATGCTGCACTTTCCATCCTTCTCAGATATGAAAATTTTCCACTTGTTTGTTTTTGGTTTTTGGTATCCGTAAATTGGATGTGCGTTTGCGTGCATTGGATATCGACTCGGAACGAGAAATTGGGGAGCCGAGTTCGAATTCCAGCTGAATTCATTACCTTCACTTACGCGCAAATATCCTTGGGAAAGGTATTGATCCGTCTATTCCTTCCCGTTATGGGTTAAATAACAAGACAGATTGGGTTCTATAGCCTTGGTCGGCAACCAGTCTACCGCAGAAAATAATGACAACCTACTGCGGGATAATCTTCTGCCCAGTCAGTCATGTTTCTTTCGAGACATGATCACCCAAGCGTGTATCACGTGTAGCACTTAACTGACTGAATCTGTAAATTGTATCTTGGGATCTTCCTTTTATTGATAACCATGCATTCTTTCTTCTTGATTAATGCTTAGTCCTTTCTTCTCGCTTTCCTTCGCTACCTCCTGCAAAATGTCTTTCAGTTTCCTTTCTGTGTCTGTTACCAACACTGTGTTATCTTCATATCTTATGCTGTTTAGATTGCGGCTGCCTATAATGAATCCTGGTAGAACTTCTAATTCCTTTAGAATTGCGTCACTGTGAAGATTGAACAAATCCGGTGAGAAGACACACCCTTGTCTTACACCGTTTCTATTTTTGTATATTTACTGAAATCATTTTAAATCTGTATGCAGACGGATTGCTGCCAGTATAGTTTGCGGATTATTCTAATATCCTTCGCAAATATGCCAAGGCAATCTCTCAGTCCAAACAGTTCTTTGTGAAACGCTTTTGCGTGACACGAAGAAAATGCTATTAAACGATGAATAATGGTTGACAATAATCGAATGAATAAACATTTAAGACAATCTTACTATTACTAATTCTACTTGGGCATATAAAAGCTGTTGTATCAAATGCAGCGTCTAGCGATCGGGTGTAGAGTTTAAAGAATGATATATGGTCAGATACGGCCTCCGCCAGCCGGAGAGCTTTCGTAGATTAATCGATAAAAAAGCATGTGTCACAGTAAAATAAGATATTACAGGTAAAAGAGCTTGCTTCGAGACAATTAAATACGCTTATTCATTGACGCAGAATCAGTAAATAAAACTAAAATGAAATAAATGCGATTAAAAAATGATAATGGTTGGCAAGGCTTTGTATAATAAAATCCAATATATTATTACTACTAATAATACGACAAGAGAAAATAAAACGCGCGAAATTAAGATGAAAAAAACGTCTATCAAAAAATTAATAATGGCTGACAATGCTTTATCTAATAGAAATACCATATAATATTATTACGTGTTTACTAATGTCCGTAAACTGACAGTTGGAATGAAAAAGTAATTAAAATTAAAAATTATATCTACACTAGTCAAAAATGAATTATGACTGACAATGCTTCGTGTAACAAATTGTGATTAATAATGTTTGGTAGTTCTTCTTTTAATAAAGATAAAAAATGGATATAATTACTAATGTAATATAAGACAACGAAAATGAAGTTGAAAATTAAAGACGGTTGACATTGTGTCATCTAATAAAAGTTTGTTAGACATTTTGAAAGCATGTCTCACTGTGAAAACGCAACTTCTACTCCAACAGCTTCTTTTCTCGCACTAACCGCCTGTGGAATTCCCTTCCGTTTACTCGCTTCCCCGACAGCTACAATCTCCTAGAATTTAAATGTAAAGTCAATCGTCATTTCTTATCTCACTAACCTACATCTCTCTCTCTCTCTCTCTCTCTCTCTCTCTCTCTCATGCTCCTTTCTCAGTGCACTCCAGGCTCATAAGTATTTTCATCCTTCTCTTACCCACTTCCTGACACGCCCTATTACCTGTCACTCTTTCTCATAACTTTCATCTTCTGTAACCCTTTGCAAAACAGTAGCAGTGAAATGCCTTGCTTGGGGCGATACGATTATAAAATAATTTTAAAAATCCTACGAGTCTTTCTTTTTTCTTTCTCTTTCTTTTTCTTTCTTTCTTTCTCTGTCCTCTCTCTCTCATGCTCCTTTCACCATCCACTTCACTATCATCAGTATTCTCATCCTTCTCTTACCGACTTCCTGACACCCCCTATAACCTGTCACTCTTTCTCATAACTTTCCTCCTATGTAACCCTTTGCAAAACAGTGGCAGTAAAATGCCTTGCTTGGGGCGATACGATTATAAAATAATTAAAAAATTCTACGATTCTTTCTTTTTTCTTTCTTTCTTTTTATTCTCTCTCTCACTTTCTCTCTCTCTCTCTGTTTGTCTTTCTTTCTTCTTACTCTTTCTTTCTTTTTTTGTTTCTTCATCCTCTCTCTCTCATGCACCTTTCTCCATCTACTCCACTCTCATCAGTATTCTTATCCTTCTCTTACCCACTGCCTGACACCCCTTATAACCGGTCACTCTTTCTCATAACTTTCCTCCTATGTAACCCCCCTGCAAAACAGTGGCAGTAAAATGCCTTGCTTGGGGCGATATGATTTTTCAAAAAATCAAATTCTATACTATTTTAATATGGGCATAAAGTGGGGGATCAATTCTACACTACAATCAATATATAAACTGATCCCTCACTTTATGGCAACAATCATCTTTCTCTTACCCACTTCCAGACACCCTCTATAACCTCTCACTCTTTCTCATAACTTTCCTCCTATGTAACTCCCTGCAAAACAGTGGCCAGTAAATTTCTTGCTTGTGGCGATATGATTATAAAAAAAATGTATTAATTGAGACACAAATCTATTAAAACAAAAAAGGATAGAAGCAAAAAGATAAACAAAAAATGTTTATTATTAATTAAAGCAAACTTGGGGATCCAAAAAGGATATCGGCCCGAACACTTCAGAGAAACATCGAGGACAAAATGTATAAGGGCACAACGACTAAGAAAAAAGAATAGATAAATGTTACTACTAATACTAATACTACTAATACCAGTGTATGTGAGAGTGCCAGCCTTATATATGGCACTGAGCGATCGGGGGAAAATAATCATTCAGTTTATATAATGTGATTTTATCTTTTGCAGGGTTTTAATATACTCCATGAAAAAAGGATTGATATCAAATAATTTCTAATATATATATATATATATATATAGAACCTCATAAGGCAGATGAACCTCCCTAGGTTTCTCCTAAACGTAAGCTTTCCCTGATGGTCAGTTTAGGTTCTATTAAGTTCGCTCTACCTTTGTATTGAGCGCTTTCTGTTAGATGGTTACTCGTGTCGGGTTTTTTCTTTTTTTTCTTTGGATTTCGTGCTGATTTCTGTTTGACAGACTTTCATGTCCTAAACTCTTTCTTTTTTTCTTTTTTGTTTTTTTAACCATTTTTTCTTTCGTACGAAAGTTTTCGAGACGAGTATAACTATATATAATCACGTATATATATATATATATATATATATATATATATATATATATATATATATATTATAAATTATATTTTAGAACATGTTCAAATTATCATCTACGACAAAGTGTACATTTTATTTCGACATTGAAAGGACAATGTGTCATGGAGTAGAGACACGACCTGATGAGACATTGTCCTTTCAATGTCAAAACAAAATGTACACTTTGTGGTAGATGATAATTTGTACATGTTCTAAATTATAGTTTTTATTAAATATTCATAGCTCTATTTTATATTAAGCACTGTTTTAAATTAATGTTTTGAACGTTGTAAATTTTTTTGAATACGATCGTAAAATACCCAGACTTTACAGCCAATCCTTTTATTCCTATATAACCAATCTTATCTGTTATTGGAAATACTCCCAACAGACTAGCGAAAACTACAATAAAAATTTAACGTTTTGGAATAATTAGCCTTTCAGATAATGAAGATTCTAGAAACCATAGGACAGAAAAGTTCTAGACCACTTTTTTTTTTTCACATCAAATCAGACTTCAAATGAATAACTTTCCAGATGTGCCGTGGGCGCTTTTCTAGTCGCTTAAAATGTGTCGATTCTTAATCAACTTCACAATGTGGCCATCGAGAACCAGTTAAGAATGAGCCACATCGAAAGACCATTGACGAATCACGTCTAACAGCTTCAAAATAAAAAATAACCATCTAACCACTCGACATTCCCCAGACCGACTCTTCCCATATCGTTCTAAATGAACAAGAGAAGTGTACATCAAACACTTTCAGCGCAAACTTGCGTCCCACCCCCTCGCAAGTTCACACTCGGTGCATACGAATAATGCTACATCACAAAATGGCTGAAAACTTTGAATGAAAAATGTTATCAGATTATCTACTTTGCGCGTCTTTTCATCTTTTATGTTCCCTTCCCTTTCGGTACCTGGGAGATCATTGTTCATCATAACTTTCCGTATATTCAAACATATTTAAATATTTTATTGACATAACATCTTCAGGGATAATTCTTTATATAAATGTTAGAAAATTTCAGAACAGGCCATCAAATTTAACAGCACACATGAGATATTGAAAAGGGTGTAAAACCTACAACCTAAAAGTGAGCTAGGAAATATTCTTACAAATATATTCAATATACAAATCACTTATTAATGACAAAGTACTGAAAAGTTTATTTGAAATTCATTGATTTTTGGCAAATATTTCGATACGGCGGTTAGAGATTTTTGTGCAGTTCGGAAAAAAACACATTAATCTTAGTAGTTGTTTTTTGGGTTCATCCCCCTCCCATCATTTCATTTTTCATTAATGTTTTATATTCTATTGTACATAGCATTGTACATATTATATTATATTGTATATAAATACATTTTTATTGTCATGGGTTATTTCCCCACTTTTTGACGTGTTCCTTCTAAGTTTGTGGCATTGTGGTGTATGAAGGATTGGGAAGAGATGGATGGGTTCTTGTGTTAATTGTGCAAATTGTAATGAGTGAATGGGACGTTTAGCTAGGTATATAGATAAGCAAGAACCAAAATCTACACCTCTCATTTTCGGATTTATGCCACAATTTTTTGTATTTTATACAATAAATAAATAGTGTTAGTAGATAGTTCAAATAAGTTTCCATGGCAACACAAATCCTCAAACTAGATTTTAATTTAAGCAATAAATATTGGCAATAAAAACGCAAGACGTCATAACAAAATAAGCTTAATCTGTAATTGTTGATTATGACGACATTAAAATATTACAATTGTTATTATGACGTAAAGCGTGACAAGGTCTTCATAAACAAAACAAAGCCTCGCCAGTCCAATACAATATTTCAACTCGGTTGAAAGCGTAGGATACGGTCTCACTTTGCACACTGTGTCTAAAACAACAACATTGTGGTGATATTTAAGTACATAATTTCTCGGTATTCAAAGCAGTATGTCTGTTGAGGTGGTTGACAAAAACATTCCGAATACGAGACAAAGCCATCTGAATTTGGACTGCAACATACACCTGGCACTAGATATTTTACAGAATATAAAGATCTAAAAGAACGCTTTCGAAAATAGACAAATTTCAGAGGTAACATGAAGAGTGGCAAAACAATTTAAAATTCATTGACGAAAGACAAAATTAGCTATGGTTAATTTGAAAAGAATCTGTCTCTACGTTTACCATAGAGGTACAAGAAAAGATACAGTGCAATTATATAAATAAAGATACTTATATGAGGCAAAAATCGGTCTCTTTATGCAACGAGACAGGTCAAAGACGTACAGTCACTAAGCAAAAACGATCCAAAAGTTTGGCAAATCAGACAGATGTCCAGTAACACTGAATCGGATATAGAAATTGCTAAATTAGATACTCATGCTTCTTAACCTGATACATTAATTGCGAAATTGGATATTCTTGCTATTGTTTTATTTGAACATTCTTCTTCTCGACCGTTCAAAAATGATACAGGAAAAACCATAAGTGCAACTTCGTGTTGGTGCAACAATTGCTCATCTGATTTCTCGTCCATGAGAAAGCGACCCATGAAGAACCAAATATGAAATTCATGTTCGAACAGTTGGTCAGCTGACGTCTTATTCCTAAGAAATGGATACATGAACAATATAATCTGAAATTCATGTTATTCAAAACGATGGCACATCAGTCTACCCGTTCTTCTTAACCTGATACATGAATTGCGAAATTGTATATTCTTGCTATTGTTATATTTGAACATTCTTCTTCTCGACCGTTCAAAAATGATACAGGAAAAACCATAAGTGCAACTTCGTGTTGGTGCAACAATTTCTCATCTGATTTCTCGTCCATGAGAAAGCGACCCATGAAGAACCAAATATGAAATTCATGTTCGAACAGTTGGTCAGCTGACGTCTTATTCCTCAGAAACGGATACATGAACAATATAATCTGAAATTCATGTTATTCAAAACGATGGCACATCACTCTACCCGTTCTTCTTAACCTGATACATGAATTGCGAAATTGTATATTCTTGCTATTGTTATATTTGAACATTCTTCTTCTCGACCGTTCAAAAATGATACAGGAAAAACCATAAGTGCAACTTCGTGTTGGTGCAACAATTGCTCATCTGATTTCTCGTCCATGAGAAAGCGACCCATGAAGAACCAAAT
Organism: Ascarosepion bandense; assembly: GCA_037127315.1. NCBI lineage: Eukaryota > Metazoa > Mollusca > Cephalopoda > Sepiida > Sepiidae > Ascarosepion > Ascarosepion bandense. The sequence continues at coordinate 1,425,925 of JBBBDQ010001856.1, forward strand.
ATGAAATTCATGTTCGAACAGTTGGTCAGCTGACGTCTTATTCCTAAGAAACGGATACATGAACAATATAATCTGAAATTCATGTTATTCAAAACGATGGCACATCAGTCTACCCGTTCTTCTTAACCTGATACATGAATTGCGAAATTGTATATTCTTGCTATTGTTATATTTGAACATTCTTCTTCTCGACCGTTCAAAAATGATACAGGAAAAACCATAAGTGCAACATCGTGTTGGTGCAACAATTGCTCATCTGATTTCTCGTCCATGAGAAAGCGACCCATGAAGAACCAAATATGAAATTCATGTTCGAACAGTTGGTCAGCTGACGTCTTATTCCTCAGAAACGGATACATGAACAATGTAATCTGAAATTCATGTTATTCAAAACGATGGCACATCAGTCTACCCGTTCTTCTTAACCCGATACATGAATTGCGAAATTGTATATTCTTGCTATTGTTATATTTGAACATTCTTCTTCTCGACCGTTCAAAAATGATACAGGAAAAACCATAAGTGCAACTTCGTGTTGGTGCAACAATTGCTCATCTGATTTCTCGTCCATGAGAAAGCGACCCATGAAGAACCAAATATGAAATTTATGTTCGAACTGTTGGTCAGCTGACGTCTTATTCCTCAGAAACGGATACATGAACAATATAATCTGAAATTCATGTTATTCAAAACGATGGCACATCAGTCTACCCGTTCTTCTTAACCTGATACATGAATTGCGAAATTGTATATTCTTGCTATTGTTATATTTGAACATTCTTCTTCTCGACCGTTCAAAAATGATACAGGAAAAACCATAAGTGCAACTTCGTGTTGGTGCAACAATTGCTCATCTGATTTCTCGTCCATGAGAAAGCGACCCATGAAGAACCAAATATGAAATTCATGTTCGAACAGTTGGTCAGCTGACGTCTTATTCCTCAGAAACGGATACATGAACAATATAATCTGAAATTCATGTTATTCAAAACGATGGCACATCACTCTACCCGTTCTTCTTAACCTGATGCATGAATTGCGAAATTGTATATTCTTGCTATTGTTATATTTGAACATTCTTCTTCTCGACCGTTCAAAAATGATACAGGAAAAACCATAAGTGCAACTTCGTGTTGGTGCAACAATTGCTCATCTGATTTCTCGTCCATGAGAAAGCGACCCATGAAGAACCAAATATGAAATTCATGTTCGAACAGTTGGTCAGCTGACGTCTTATTCCTCAGAAAGGGATACATGAACAATATAATCTGAAATTCATGTTATTCAAAACGATGGCACATCAGTCTACCCGTTCTTCTTAACCTGATACATGAATTGCGAAATTGTATATTCTTGCTATTGTTATATTTGAACATTCTTCTTCTCGACCGTTCAAAAATGATACAGGAAAAACCATAAGTGCAACTTCGTGTTGGTGCAACAATTGCTCATCTGATTTCTCGTCCATGAGAAAGCGACCCATGAAGAACCAAATATGAAATTTATGTTCGAACTGTTGGTCAGCTGACGTCTTATTCCTCAGAAACGGATACATGAACAATATAATCTGAAATTCATGTTATTCAAAACGATGGCACATCAGACTACCCGTTCTTCTTAACCTGATACATGAATTGCGAAATTGTATATTCTTGCTATTGTTATATTTGAACATTCTTCTTCTCGACCGTTCAAAAATGATACAGGAAAAACCATAAGTGCAACATCGTGTTGGTGCAACAATTGCTCATCTGATTTCTCGTCCATGAGAAAGCGACCCATGAAGAACCAAATATGAAATTCATGTTCGAACAGTTGGTCAGCTGACGTCTTATTCCTCAGAAACGGATACATGAACAATATAATCTGAAATTCATGTTATTCAAAACGATGGCACATCACTCTACCCGTTCTTCTTAACCTGATGCGTGAATTGCGAAATTGTATATTCTTGCTATTGTTATATTTGAACATTCTTCTTCTCGACCGTTCAAAAATGATACAGGAAAAACCATAAGTGCAACTTCGTGTTGGTGCAACAATTGCTCATTTGATTTCTCGTCCATGAGAAAGCGACCCATGAAGAACCAAATATGAAATTCATGTTCGAACAGTTGGTCAGCTGACGTCTTATTCCTCAGAAACGGATACATGAACAATATAATCTGAAATTCATGTTATTCAAAACGATGGCACATCTGTCTACCCGTTCTTCTTAACCCGATACATGAATTGCGAAATTGTATATTCTTGCTATTGTTATATTTGAACATTCTTCTTCTCGACCGTTCAAAAATGATACAGGAAAAACCATAAGTGCAACTTCGTGTTGGTGCAACAATTGCTCATCTGATTTCTCGTCCATGAGAAAGGGACCCATGAAGAACCAAATATGAAATTTATGTTCGAACTGTTGGTCAGCTGACGTCTTATTCCTCAGAAACGGATACATGAACAATATAATCTGAAATTCATGTTATTCAAAACGATGGCACATCAGTCTACCCGTTCTTCTTAACCTGATACATGAATTGCGAAATTGTATATTCTTGCTATTGTTATATTTGAACATTCTTCTTCTTGACCGTTCAAAAATGATACAGGAAAAACCATAAGTGCAACTTCGTGTTGGTGCAACAATTGCTCATCTGATTTCTCGTCCATGAGAAAGCGACCCATGAAGAACCAAATATGAAATTCATGTTCGAACAGTTGGTCAGCTGACGTCTTATTCCTCAGAAACGGATACATGAACAATATAATCTGAAATTCATGTTATTCAAAACGATGGCACATCACTCTACCCGTTCTTCTTAACCTGATGCATGAATTGCGAAATTGTATATTCTTGCTATTGTTATATTTGAACATTCTTCTTCTCGACCGTTCAAAAATGATACAGGAAAAACCATAAGTGCAACTTCGTGTTGGTGCAACAATTGCTCATCTGATTTCTCGTCCATGAGAAAGCGACCCATGAAGAACCAAATATGAAATTCATGGTCGAACATTTGGTCAGCTGACGTCTTATTCCTCAGAAACGGATACATGAACAATATAATCTGAAATTCATGTTATTCAAAACGATGGCACATCAGTCTACCCGTTCTTCTTAACCCGATACATGAATTGCGAAATTGTATATTCTTGCTATTGTTATATTTGAACATTCTTCTTCTCGACCGTTCAAAAATGATACAGGAAAAACCATAAGTGCAACTTCGTGTTGGTGCAACAATTGCTCATCTGATTTCTCGTCCATGAGAAAGCGACCCATGAAGAACCAAATATGAAATTCATGTTCGAACTGTTGGTCAGCTGACGTCTTATTCCTCAGAAACGGATACATGAACAATATAATCTGAAATTCATGTTATTCAAAACGATGGCACATCAGTCAACCCGTTCTTCTTAACCCGATACATGAATTGCGAAATTGTATATTCTTGCTATTGTTATATTTGAACATTCTTCTTCTCGACCGTTCAAAAATGATACAGGAAAAACCATAAGTGCAACTTCGTGATGGTGCAACAATTCCTCATCTTCATGTCTAAATTGATGTCTGTCTGAGATGCAAATTTTTCTATCCTTTTTGCTTAGTGACAGTTTTTCTTTGACCTGCCTCGTTGGATACAGAAACCGATTTTCGCCTAATATCAATATTTTTATATCTATAATGGCACTGTAACTTTTTCTTGGACCTCTGTGTTAAAGGTAGAGACAGATTCTTTTCAAGTTAACCATAGTGAATTTTGTTTTTCAAGTTAACCATAGTTAATTTTGTCTTACGACAATGAATTAAATTTAAATTGTTTTGCCATTTTTGATGTTCCCTCTGAAATTTGTCTACTTTCGAAAGCGTTCTTTTAGATTTTTGTAATCTGTAAAATATCTAGTACCAGGTATATGTTACAGTTCAAATTTAAATGGCTTTGTGTCACACTCGAAATTATTATTGATAACCACCTCATCAGACATATAGCTTTTTAGGTACTTAAATATCACAACAATGTTGTCGCTTAAACAAAATGTACAAAGTGAGAATATACACTACGTTTCAACCCAGTCGAAATATTGTATTGAACTGGCGAGACTTTCTTTTGTTTATAAAGACCTTGTCACGATTTAAGTCATAATTGTAATAATGGACTGGAACAATTCCTCATCCAATATCGTGTCCATAAAAAAGCGACCCATGTAGAACCGAATATAAATTACTTGATGTTCGAATACTTGGTTATCGAACGTCTTATTCCGAAGAAACGTATGCCTGTAAAATATAACTGGAAATTCATGTTATTCAAAACGGTTACACATCAGACTTCCCGTTCCTCTTAATCACGTCCATGCATTGAGAAATTGGATATTCATGCTCTTGTAATATACGAACAGACTTCTTCCCGGCCGTTCAAAAATGATACAAGAAAAAACCATAAGTGCAACTTACTCTTCGTGCAACAATCCCTCATCTTATTTCCAGTCCATAAGAATGCGACCCAGGTAGAACCGACTCTGAAATTCATGATGTTCGAACAGTTGGTCATCGGACTTCTTATTCCTAAGAAACGGATACATGAACAATAAAATTGGAAATTCATGATATTCCTAACGAATGCACATCAGTCTTCCCGTGCTTCTTACCCCGATACATGAATTGCGAAATTGGATATTCATGCCCTTGTAATATTTGAACATTCTTCTTCCCGTCCGTTCAAAAATGATACAGGAAAAAGCCATAACTGCAACTTCGTGTTGGTGCAACTGATCCTCACTTATTTCCCGTCCATAAGAATGCGACCCACCTTGAACCGAATCTAAAATTCATGATGTTCGAACAGTTGGTCATCGGACTTCTTATTCCTAAGAAACGGATACATGAACAATAAAATTGGAAATCCTGATATTCCTAACGATTGCACATCTGTCTTCCCGTGCTTCTTACCCCGATACATAAATTGCGAAATTGGATATTCATGCCCTTGTAATATTTGAACATTCTTCTTCCCGTCCGTTCAAAAATGATACAGGAAAAAACCATAACTGCAACTTCGTGTTGGTGCAACTGATCCTCACTTATTTCCCGTCCATATGAATGCGACCCATGTTGAACCGAATCTAAAATTCATGATGTTCGAACAGTTGGTCATCGGACTTTTTATTCCTAAGAAACGGATACATGAACAATAAAATTGGAAATTCATGATATTCATAACGATTGCACATCAGTCTTCCCGTGCTTCTTAACCCGATACATGAATTGCGAAATTGGATATTCATGCCCTTGTAATATTTGAACATTCTTCTTCCCGTCCGTTCAAAAATGATACAGGAAAAAGCCATAACTGCAACTTCGTGTTGGTGCAACTGATCCTCACTTATTTCCCGTCCATAAGAATGCGACCCATGTTGAACCGAATCTAAAATTCATGATGTTCGAACAGTTGGTCATCGGACTTCTTATTCCTAAGAAACGGATACATGAACAATAAAATTGGAAATTCATGATATTCCTAACGATTGCACATCAGTCTTCCCGTGCTTCTTAACCCGATACATGAATTGCGAAATTGGATATTCATGCCCTTGTAATATTTGAACATTCTTCTTCCCGTCCGTTCAAAAATGATACAGGAAAAAACCATACCTGCAACTTCGTGTTGGTGCAACTGATCCTCACTTATTTCCCGTCCATAAGAATGCGACCCATGTTGAACCGAATCTAAAATTCATGATGTTCGAACAGTTGGTCATCGGACTTCTTATTCCTAAGAAACGGATACATGAACAATAAAATTGGAAATCCTGATATTCCTAACGATTGCACATCTGTCTTCCCGTGCTTCTTACCCCGATACATAAATTGCGAAATTGGATATTCATGCCCTTGTAATATTTGAACATTCTTCTTCACGTCCGTTCAAAAATGGTACAGGAAAAAGCCATAACTGCAACTTCGTGTTGGTGCAACTGATCCTCACTTATTTCCCGTCCATAAGAATGCGACCCATCTTGAACCGAATCTAAAATTCATGCTGTTCGAACAGTTGGTCATCGGACTTCTTATTCCTTAAGAAACGGATATATGAACAATAAAATTGGAAATTCCTGATATTCCTAACGATTGCACATCTGTCTTCCCGTGCTTCTTACCCCGATACATGAATTGCGAAATTGGATATTCATGCCCTTGTAATATTTGAACATTCTTCTTCCCGTCCGTTCAAAAATGATACAGGAAAAAGCCATAACTGCAACTTCGTGTTGGTGCAACTGATCCTCACTTATTTCCCGTCCATAAGAATGCGACCCATCTTGAACCGAATCTAAAATTCATGCTGTTCGAACAGTTGGTCATCGGACTTCTTATTCCTAAGAAACGGATATATGAACAATAAAATTGGAAATTCCTGATATTCCTAACGATTGCACATCTGTCTTCCCGTGCTTCTTACCCCGATACATGAATTGCGAAATTGGATATTCATGCCCTTGTAATATTTGAACATTCTTCTTCCCGTCCGTTCAAAAATGATACAGGAAAAAACCATAACTGCAACTTCGTGTTGGTGCAACTGATCCTCACTTATTTCCCGTCCATAAGAATACGACCCATGTTGAACCGAATCTAAAATTCATGATGTTCGAACAGTTGGTCATCGGACTTTTTCTTCCTAAGAAACGGATACATGAACAATAAAATTGGAAATTCATGATATTCATAACGATTGCACATCAGTCTTCCCGTGCTTCTTAACCCGATACATGAATTGCGAAATTGGATATTCATGCCCTTGTAATATTTGAACATTCTTCTTCCCGTCCGTTCAAAAATGATACAGGAAAAAACCATAACTGCAACTTCGTGTTGGTGCAACTGATCCTCACTTATTTCCCGTCCATAAGAATGCGACCCATGTTGAACCGAATCTAAAATTCATGATGTTCGAACAGTTGGGACTTCTTATTCCTAAGAAACGGATACATGAACAATAAAATTGGAAATTCATGATATTCCTAACGAATGCACATCAGTCTTCCCGTGCTTCTTACCCCGATACATGAATTGCGAAATTGGATATTCATGCCCTTGTAATATTTGAACATTCTTCTTCCCGTCCGTTCAAAAATGATACAGGAAAAACCATAACTGCAACTTCGTGTTGGTGCAACTGATCCTCACTTATTTCCCGTCCATAAGAATGCGACCCATGTTGAACCGAATCTAAAATTCATGATGTTCGAACAGTTGGTCATCGGACTTTTTCTTCCTAAGAAACGGATACATGAACAATAAAATTGGAAATTCATGATATTCATAACGAATGCACATCAGTCTTCCCGTGCTTCTTACCCCGATACATGAATTGCGAAATTGGATATTCATGCCCTTGTAATATTTGAACATTCTTCTTGCCGTCCGTTCAAAAATGATACAGGAAAAACCATAACTGCAACTTCGTGTTGGTGCAACTGATCCTCACTTATTTCCCGTCCATAAGAATGCGACCCATGTTGAACCGAATCTAAAATTCATGATGTTCGAACAGTTGGTCATCGGACTTCTTATTCCTAAGAAACGTATACATGAACAATAAAATTGGAAATTCATGATATTCCTAACGAATGCACATCAGTCTTCCCGTGCTTCTTACCCCGATACATGAATTGCGAAATTGGATATTCATGCCCTTGTAATATTTGAACATTCTTCTTCCCGTCCGTTCAAAAATGATACAGGAAAAAACCATAACTGCAACTTCGTGTTGGTGCAACTGATCCTCACTTATTTCCCGTCCATAAGAATGCGACCCATGTTGAACCGAATCTAAAATTCATGATGTTCGAACAGTTGGTCATCGGACTTCTTATTCCTAAGAAACGGATACATGAACAATAAAATTGGAAATTCATGATATTCATAACGAATGCACATCAGTCTTCCCGTGCTTCTTACCCCGATACATGAATTGCGAAATTGAATATTCATGCCCTTGTAATATTTGAACATTCTTCTTCCCGTCCGTTCAAAAATGATACAGGAAAAAACTATCACTGCAACTTCGTGTTGGTGCAACTGATCCTCACTTATTTCCCGTCCATAAGAATGCGACCCATGTTGAACCGAATCTAAAATGCATGATGTTCGAACAGTTGGTCATCGGACATCTTATTCCTAAGAAACGTATACATGAACAATAAAATTGGAAATTTATGATATTCATAACGATTGCACATCAGTCTTCCCGTGCTTCTTAACCCGATACATGAATTGCGAATTGGATATTCATGCCCTTGTAATATTTGAACATTCTTCTTCCCGTCCGTTCAAAAATGATACAGGAAAAACCATAACTGCAACTTCGTGTTGGTGCAACTGATCCTCTTACGGTTTCCCGTCCATAAGAATACGACCCATGTTGAACCGAATCTAAAATTCATGATGTTCGAACAGTTGTGCATCGGACTTCTTCTTCCTAAGAAACGGATACATGAACAATTATATTGGAAATTTATGATATTCCTAACGAATGCACATCAGTCTTCCCGTGCTTCTTAACCCGATACATGAATTGCGAAATTGGATAATCATGCCCTTGTAATATTTGAACATTCTTCTTCCCGTCCGTTCAAAAATGATACAGGAAAAAACTATCACTGCAACTTCGTGTTGGTGCAACTGATCCTCACTTATTTCCCGTCCATAAGAATGCGACCCATGTTGAACCGAATCTAAAATTCATGATGTTCGAACAGTTGGTCATCGGACTTTTTCTTCCTAAGAAACGGATACATGAACAATAAAATTGGAAATTCATGATATTCATAACGATTGCACATCAGTCTTCCCGTGCTTCTTAACCCGATACATGAATTGCGAAATTGGATATTCATGCCCTTGTAATATTTGAACATTCTTCTTCCCGTCCGTTCAAAAATGATACAGGAAAAAACCATAACTGCAACTTCGTGTTGGTGCAACTGATCCTCACTTATTTCCCGTCCATAAGAATGCGACCCATGTTGAACCGAATCTAAAATTCATGATGTTCGAACAGTTGCTCATCGGACTTTTTATTCCTAAGAAACGGATACATGAACAATAAAAATGGAAATTCATGTTATTCCTAACGAATGCACATCAGTCTTCCCGTGCTTCTTACCCCGATACATGAATTGCGAAATTGGATATTCATGCCCTTATAATATTTGAACATTCTTCTTCCCGTCCGTTCAAAAATGATACAGGAAAAAACCATAACTGCAACTTCGTGTTGGTGCAACTGATCCTCACTTATTTCCCGTCCATAAGAATGCGACCCATGTTGAACCGAATCTAAAATTCATGATGTTCGAACAGTTGGTCATCGGACTTCTTATTCCTAAGAAACGGATACATGAACAATAAAATTGGAAATTCATGATATTCCTAACGAATGCACATCAGTCTTCCCGTGCTTCTTACCCCGATACATGAATTGCGAAATTGGATATTCATGCCCTTGTAATATTTGAACATTCTTCTTCCCGTCCGTTCAAAAATGATACAGGAAAAAACCATAACTGCAACTTCGTGTTGGTGCAACTGATCCTCACTTATTTCCCGTCCATAAGAATGCGACCCATGTTGAACCGAATCTAAAATTCATGATGTTCGAACAGTTGGTCATCGGACTTTTTCTTCCTAAGAAACGGATACATGAACAATAAAATTGGAAATTCATGATATTCATAACGAATGCACATCAGTCTTCCCGTGCTTCTTACCCCGATACATGAATTGCGAAATTGGATATTCATGCCCTTGTAATATTTGAACATTCTTCTTCCCGTCCGTTCAAAAATGATACAGGAAAAAACCATAACTGCAACTTCGTGTTGGTGCAACTGATCCTCACTTATTTCCCGTCCATAAGAATGCGACCCATGTTGAACCGAATCTAAAATTCATGATGTTCGAACAGTTGTTCATCGGACTTCTTCTTCCTAAGAAACGGATACATGAACAATTATATTGGAAATTTATGATATTCCTAACGAATGCACATCAGTCTTCCCGTGCTTCTTAACCCGATACATGAATTGCGAAATTGGATAATCATGCCCTTGTAATATTTGAACATTCTTCTTCCCGTCCGTTCAAAAATGATACAGGAAAAAACTATCACTGCAACTTCGTGTTGGTGCAACTGATCCTCACTTATTTCCCGTCCATAAGAATGCGACCCATGTTGAACCGAATCTAAAATTCATGATGTTCGAACAGTTGGTCATCGGACTTTTTCTTCCTAAGAAACGGATACATGAACAATAAAATTGGAAATTCATGATATTCATAACGATTGCACATCAGTCTTCCCGTGCTTCTTAACCCGATACATGAATTGCGAAATTGGATATTCATGCCCTTGTAATATTTGAACATTCTTCTTCCCGTCCGTTCAAAAATGATACAGGAAAAAACCATAACTGCAACTTCGTGTTGGTGCAACTGATCCTCACTTATTTCCCGTCCATAAGAATGAGACCCATGTTGAACCGAATCTAAAATTCATGATGTTCGAACAGTTGCTCATCGGACTTTTTATTCCTAAGAAACGGATACATGAACAATAAAAATGGAAATTCATGTTATTCCTAACGAATGCACATCAGTCTTCCCGTGCTTCTTACCCCGATACATGAATTGCGAAATTGGATATTCATGCCCTTATAATATTTGAACATTCTTCTTCCCGTCCGTTCAAAAATGATACAGGAAAAAACCATAACTGCAACTTCGTGTTGGTGCAACTGATCCTCACTTATTTCCCGTCCATAAGAATGCGACCCATGTTGAACCGAATCTAAAATTCATGATGTTCGAACAGTTGGTCATCGGACTTCTTATTCCTAAGAAACGGATACATGAACAATAAAATTGGAAATTCATGATATTCCTAACGAATGCACATCAGTCTTCCCGTGCTTCTTACCCCGATACATGAATTGCGAAATTGGATATTCATGCCCTTGTAATATTTGAACATTCTTCTTCCCGTCCGTTCAAAAATGATACAGGAAAAAACCATAACTGCAACTTCGTGTTGGTGCAACTGATCCTCACTTATTTCCCGTCCATAAGAATGCGACCCATGTTGAACCGAATCTAAAATTCATGATGTTCGAACAGTTGGTCATCGGACTTTTTCTTCCTAAGAAACGGATACATGAACAATAAAATTGGAAATTCATGATATTCATAACGAATGCACATCAGTCTTCCCGTGCTTCTTACCCCGATACATGAATTGCGAAATTGGATATTCATGCCCTTGTAATATTTGAACATTCTTCTTCCCGTCCGTTCAAAAATGATACAGGAAAAAACCATAACTGCAACTTCGTGTTGGTGCAACTGATCCTCACTTATTTCCCGTCCATAAGAATGCGACCCATGTTGAACCGAATCTAAAATTCATGATGTTCGAACAGTTGTTCATCGGACTTCTTCTTCCTAAGAAACGGATACATGAACAATTATATTGGAAATTTATGATATTCCTAACGAATGCACATCAGTCTTCCCGTGCTTCTTAACCCGATACATGAATTGCGAAATTGGATAATCATGCCCTTGTAATATTTGAACATTCTTCTTCCCGTCCGTTCAAAAATGATACAGGAAAAAACTATCACTGCAACTTCGTGTTGGTGCAACTGATCCTCACTTATTTCCCGTCCATAAGAATGCGACCCATGTTGAACCGAATCTAAAATGCATGATGTTCGAACAGTTGGTCATCGGACATCTTATTCCTAAGAAACGTATACATGAACAATAAAATTGGAAATTTATGATATTCATAACGATTGCACATCAGTCTTCCCGTGCTTCTTAACCCGATACATGAATTGCGAAATTGGATATTCATGCCCTTGTAATATTTGAACATTCTTCTTCCCGTCCGTTCAAAAATGATACAGGAAAAAACCATAACTGCAACTTCGTGTTGGTGCAACTGATCCTCACTTATTTCCCGTCCATAAGAATACGACCCATGTTGAACCGAATCTAAAATTCATGATGTTCGAACAGTTGTTCATCGGACTTCTTCTTCCTAAGAAACGGATACATGAACAATAAAATTGGAAATTTATGATATTCCTAACGAATGCACATCAGTCTTCCCGTGCTTCTTAACGCGATACATGAATTGAAATTGGATAATCATGGCCTTGTAATATTTGAACATTCTTCTTCCTGTCCGTTCAAAAATGATACAGGAAAACTATCACTGCAACTTCGTGTTGGTGCAACTGATCCTCACTTATTTCCCGTCCATAAGAATGCGACCCCATGTTGAACCGAATCTAAAATTCATGATGTTCGAACAGTTGGTCATCGGACTTTTCTTTTCCTAAGAAACGGATACATGAACAATAAAATTGGAAATTCATGATATTCCTAACGAATGCACATCAGTCTTCCCGTGCTTCTTACCCCGATATACATGAATTGCGAAATTGGATATTCATGCCCTTGTAATATTTGAACATAATTCTTCCCGTTCGTTCAAAAATGATACAGGAAAAAACTATCACTGCAACTTCGTGTTGGTGCAACTGATCTTCATTTATTTCCCGTCCATAAGAACGTGCGACCCATGTTGAACCGAATCTACAATTCATGATGTCTGAACAGTTGGTCATCGGACTTTTTCTTCCTAAGAAAACGGATACACGAACAATAAAATTGGAAATTCATGATATCTGTGCATTGATTGAACACATCAGTCTTCCCGTGCTTCTTAACCCGATACATGAATTGCGAAATTGGATATTCATGCCCTTGTAATATTTGAACATTCTTCTTCCCGTCCGTTCAAAAATGATACAGGAAAAAACCATAACTGCAACTTCGTGTTGGTGCAACTGATCCTCACTTATTTCCTGTCCATAAGAATGCGACCCATGTTGAACCGAATCTAAAATTCGTTGTGATGTTCGAACAGTTGGTCATCGGACTTTTTCTTCCTAAGAAACGGATACATGAACAATAAAATTGGAAATTCATGATATTCATAACGATTGCACATCAGTCTTCCTGGTGTTTTTTAACCCGATACATGAATTGCGAAATTGGATATTCATGCCCTTGTAATATTTGAACATTCTTCTTCCCGTCCGTTCAAAACGGACAAGAGGAAAAAACCATAACTGCAACTTCGTGTTGGTGCAACTGATCCTCACTTATTTCCCGTCCATAAGAATGCGACCCATGTTGAACCGAATCTAAAATTCATGATGTTCCTCGAACAGTTGGTCATCGGACTTCTTATTCCTAAGAAACGGATACATGAACAATAAAATTGGAAATTCATGATATTCCTAACGAATGCACATCAGTCTTCCTGTGCTTCTTACCCCGATACATGAATTGCGAAATTGGATATTCATGCCCTTGTAATATTTGAACATTCTTCTTCCCGTCCGTTCAAAAATGATACAGGAAAAAACCATAACTGCAACTTCTGTTGGTGCAACTGATCCTCACTTATTTCCCGTCCATAAGAATGCGACCCATGTTGAACCGAATCTAAAATTCATGATGTTCGAACAGCTGGTCATCGGACTTTTTCTTCCTAAGAAACGGATACATGAACAATAAAATTGGAAATTCATGATATTCATAACGAATGCACATCAGTCTTCCGGGTGTTTACCTCTGATACATGAATTTGCGAAATTGATATTCATGCCCTTGTAATATTTGAACATTCTTCTTCCCGTCCGTTCAAAAATGATACAGGAAAAACCATAACTGCAACTTCGTGTTGGTGCAACTGATCCTCACTTATTTCCCGTCCATAAGAATGCGACCCATGTTGAACCGAATCTAAAATCTATGATGTTCGAACAGTTGTTCATCGGACTCTTCTTCCTAAGAAACGGATACATGAACAATTATATTGGAAATTTATGATATTCCTAACGAATGCACATCAGTCTTCCCGTGCTTTCAACCCGATACATGAATTGCGAAATTCGATAATCATGCCCTTGTAATATTTGAACATTCTTCTTCCCGTCCGTTCAAAAATGATACAGGAAAAAACTATCACTGCAACTTCGTGTTGGTGCAACTGATCCTCACTTATTTCCCGTCCATAAGAATGCGACCCATGTTGAACCGAATCTAAAATTCACGTGATGTTCGAACAGTTGTTCATCGGACTTCTTCTTCCTAAGAAACGGATACATGAACAATTATATTGGAAATTTATGATACTCCTAACGAATGCACATCAGTCTTCCCGTGCTTCTTAACCCGATACATGAATTGCGAAATTGGATAATCATGCCCTTGTAATATTTGAACATTCTTCTTCCCGTCCGTTCAAAAATGATACAGGAAAAAACTATCACTGCAACTTCGTGTTGGTGCAACTGATCCTCACTTATTTCCTGTCCATAAGAATGCGACCCATGTTGAACCGAATCTAAAATGCATGATGTTCGAACAGTTGGTCATCGGACATCTTATTCCTAAGAAACGTATACATGAACAATAAAATTGGAAATTTATGATATTCATAACGATTGCACATCAGTCTTCCCGTGCTTCTTAACCCGATACATGAATTGCGAAATTGGATATTCATGCCCTTGTAATATTTGAACATTCTTCTTCCCGTCCGTTCAAAAATGATACAGGAAAAAACCATAACTGCAACTTCGTGTTGGTGCAACTGATCCTCACTTATTTCCCGTCTATAAGAATACGACCCATGTTGAACCGAATCTAAAATTCATGATGTTCGAACAGTTGTTCATCGGACTTCTTCTTCCTAAGAAACGGATACATGAACAATAAAATTGGAAATTTATGATATTCCTAACGAATGCACATCAGTCTTCCCGTGCTTCTTAACGCGATACATGAATTGCGAAATTGGATAATCATGCCCTTGTAATATTTGAACATTCTTCTTCCCGTCCGTTCAAAAATGATACAGGAAAAAACTATCACTGCAACTTCGTGTTGGTGCAACTGATCCTCACTTATTTCCCGTCCATAAGAATGCGACCCATGTTGAACCGAATCTAAAATTCATGATGTTCGAACAGTTGGTCATCGGACTTTTTCTTCCTAAGAAACGGATACATGAACAATAAAATTGGAAATTCATGATATTCCTAACGAATGCACATCAGTCTTCCCGTGCTTCTTACCCCGATACATGAATTGCGAAATTGGATATTCATGCCCTTGTAATATTTGAACATAATTCTTCCCGTCCGTTCAAAAATGATACAGGAAAAAACTATCACTGCAACTTCGTGTTGGTGCAACTGATCCTCACTTATTTCCCGTCCATAAGAATGCGACCCATGTTGAACCGAATCTAAAATTCATGATGTTCGAACAGTTGGTCATCGGACTTTTTATTCCTAAGAAACGGATACATGAACAATAAAATTGGAAATTCATGATATTCCTAACGAATGCACATCAGTCTTCCCGTGCTTCTTACCCCGATACATGAATTGCGAAATTGGATATTCATGCATTTGTAATATTTGAACATTCTTCTTCCCGTCCGTTCAAAAATGATACGGGAAAAAACCATAACTGCAACTTCGTGTTGGTGCAACTGATCTCACTTATTTCCCGTCCATAGAATGCGACCCATGTTGAACCGAATCTAAAATTCATGATGTTCGAACAGTTGGTCATCGGACTTTTTATTCCTAAGAAACGGATACATGAACAATAAAGGTGGAAATTCATGATATTCCTAACGAATACACATCAGTCTTACGTACTTCTTAACCCGATACATGAATTGCGAAATTGGATATTCATACCCTTGTAATATTTGAACATTCTTCTTCCCGTCCGTTCAAAAATGATACAGGAAAAAAACATAACTGCCTTTAAATGGCTTGGTGCAACTGATCCTCACTTGTTCCGTCCATAGATACGACCCTGTTGAACCGAATCTAAAATTCGCAGTGTTCGAACCAGTTGGTCATCGAACTGCTTATTCCTAAGAAACGGATACATGAACAATAAAATTGGAAATTCGCAGTATTCCTAACGAATGCACATCAGTCTTCCCGTGCTTTACCCCGATACATGAATTGCGAAATTGGATATTTCATTGCCCTTGTAATATTTGAACATTCTTCTTCCCGTCCGTTCAAAAATGATACGAGGAAAAAACCATAACTGCAACTGTTGTTGCAACTTCAGTCCTCATATTTTATCCATAAGAATGCGGCCATGTTGAACCGAATCTAAAATTCATGATGTTCGAACAGTTGGTCATCGGACTATATTCCTAAGAAACGGATACATGAACAATAAAAATGAAAATTCATGATGTTCTAACGAATGCACATCAATCTTCGTGCTTCTTACCCCGATACATGAATTGCGAAATTGGATATTCATGCCCTTGTAATATTTGAACATTCTTCTTCCCGTCCGTTCAAAAATGATACAGGAAAAAAACGCAACTACAACCATGTTGGTGCAACTGATCCTCACTTATTTCCGTCCATAAGAATGCGACCCTTGTTGAACCGAATCTAAAATTCATGATGTTCGAACAGTTGGTCATCAGACTTCTTATTCTAGAAACGGATATGAACAACCGTTAAAATTCATGATATTCCCTAACAGTACACATCAGTCTTCCCGTGCTTCTTGATACATGAATTGCGAAATTGGATATTCACCACCTTGTAATATTTGAACATTCTTCTTCCGTCCGTTCAAAAATGATACAGGAAAAAACCATAACTGCAACTTCGTGTTGGTGCAACTGATCCTCCCTTGTTCCCGTCCCATAAGAATACACGACCCATGTTGAACCGAATCTAAAATTCATGATGTTCGAGAACAGTTGGTCATCGGACTTTATTCCTAAACGGATACATGAACAATAAAAATGAAAATTCATGATGTTCTAACGAATACACGTCAGTCTTCCCGTGCTTCTTACCCCGCGATACATGAATTGCAGAAGTGGATATTCGTACCCTTGTAATATTTTGAACATTCTTCTTCCCGTCCGTTCAAAAATGATACAGGAAAAAACCATAACTGCAACTTCGTGTTGGTGCAACTGATCCTCACTTATTTCCGTCCATAAGAATGCGACCCATGTTGAACCGAATCTAAAATTCATGATGTTCGAACAGTTGGTCATCGGACTTCTTATTCCTAAGAAACGGATATGAACAATAAGGTGGAAATTCATGATATTCTAACGAATGCACATCAGTCTTCCCGTGCTTGTAACCCGATACCTTGAATTGCGAAATTGGATGTTCATGCCCGCTTGTAATATTTGAACATTCTTCTTCCCGTCCGTTTCAAAAATGATACAGGAAAAAACCATAACTGCAACTTCGTGTTGGTGCAGCGGCTGATCCCCTGCTTGTTTCCCGTCCCATAAGAATGCGACCCATGTTGAACCGAATCTAAAATTCATGATGTTCGAACAGTTGGTCATCGGACTTTTTATTCCTAAGAAACGGATACATGAACAATAAAATTGGAAATTCATGATATTCCTAACGAATGCACATCGGTCTTCCCGTGCTTCTTACCACGATACATGAACTGCGAAATTGGATGTTCATGCCCTTGTAATATTTGAACATTCTTCTTCCCGTCCGTTCAAAAATGATACAGGAAAAACCATAACTGCAACTTCGTGTTGGTGCAATGATCTCACTAATTTCCCGTCCATAAGAATGCCGACCCATGTTGAACCGAATCTAAAATTCGCCCAGTGTTCGAACAGTTGGTCATCGGACTTCTTATTCACAAACGGATACATGAACAATAAAATTGGAAATTCATGATATTCCCTATGAATACATCAGTCTTCCGTGCTTCTTAACCCGATACATGAATTGCCGAAATTGGATATTCATGCCCTTGTAATATTTGAACATTCTTCTTCCCGTCCGTTCAAAAATGATACAGGAAAAAACCATAACTGCAACTTCGTGTTGGTGCAACTGATCCTCCTTATTTCCCGTCCATAAGAATGCGACCCATGTTGAACCGAATCTAAAATTCATGAGAGTGTTCGAACAGTTGGTCATCGGACTTCTTATTCCTAAGAAACGGATACATGAACAATAAAATTTGAAATTCATGATATTCCTAACGAATGCACATCAGTCTTCCCATTATTATAACCCGATACATGAATTGCGAAATTGGATATTCATGCCCTTGTAATATTTGAACATTCTTCTTCGTCAAAAAATGATACGAGAAAAACCATAACTGCAACGTCGTGTTGGTGCAACTGATCCTCACTTATTTTCCCGTCCATAAGAATGCGACCCATGTTGAACCGAATCTAAAATTCATGATGTTCGAACAGTTGGTCATCGGAATTTTTATTCCTAAGAAACGGATACATGAACAATAAAATTGAAATTCATGATATTCTAACGAATGCACATCAGTCTTCCCGTGCTTCTTACGATACATGAACTGCGAAATTGGATATTCATGCGCCTTGTAATATTTGAACATTCTTCTTCCCGTCCGTTCAAAAATGATACGGAAAAAACCATAACTGCAACTTCGTGTTGGTGCAACTGATCCTCACTTATTTTCCCGTCCATAAGAATGCGACCCATGTTGAACCGAATCTAAAATTCATGATGTTCGAACAGTTGGTCATCGGACTTCTTATTCCTAAGAAACGGATACATGAACAATAAAATTGAAACAAATTACATATTCCAAACGAATGCACATCAGTCTTCCCGTGCTTCTTAACCCGATACATGAATTGCGAAATTGGATATTCATGCCCTTGTAATATTTGAACATTCTTCTTCCCGTCCGTTCAAAAATGATACAGGAAAAAACCATAACTGCAACGTCGTGTTGGTGCAACTGATCCTCACTTATTTCCGTCCATAAGAATGCGACCCATGTTGAACCGAATCTAAAATTCATGATGTTCGAACAGTTGGTCATCGGACTTCTTATTCCCTAAGAAACGGATACATGAACAATAAAATTGGAAATTCATGATATTCCTAACGAATGCACATCAGTCTTCCCGTGCTTCTTAACCCGATACATGAATTGCGAAATTGGATATTCATGCCCTTGCATGATTGAACATTCTTCTTCCCGTCCGTTCAAAAATGATACAGGAAAAACCATAACTGCAACTTCTTGCGTTGGTGCAACTGGATCCTCACTTATTTTCCTGTCCATAAGAATGCGACCCATGTTGAACTGGAATCTAAAATTTCATGATGTTCGAACAGTTGGTCATCGGACTTCTTATTCCTAAGAAATGGATACATGAACAATAAAATTGGAAATTCATGATATTCCTAACGAATGCACATCAGTCTTCCTGTGCTTCTTAACCCGATACATGAATTGCGAAATCATATTCATGCCCTTGTAATATTTGAACATTCTTCTTCCTGTCCGTTCAAAAATGATACAGGAAAACCATAACTGCAACTTCGTGTTGGTGCAACTGATCCTCACTATTTCCCGTCCATAAGAATGCGACCCATGTTGAACCGAATCTAAAATTCATGATGTTCGAACAGTTGGTCATCGGACTTCTTTATTCCCAAGAAACGGATACGAACAATAAAATTGGAAATTCATGATATTCCTAACGAATGCACATCAGTCTTCCTGTGCTTTCAACCCGATACATGAATTCACAATTGATATTCATGCCCTTGTAATATTTGAACATTCTTCTTCCTGTCCGTTCAAAAATGACAGGAAAAAACCATAACTGCAACTTCGTGTTGGTGCAACTGATCTCACTTATTTCCTGTCCATAAGAATGCGACCCATGTTGAACCGAATCTGGCAATTCCGATGTTCGAACAGTTGGTCATCGGACTTCTCGGCTCCTAAGAAACGGATACATGAACAATAAAAATTGGAACCATGACATTCCCAACGAATGCACATCTGTCTTCCCGTGCTTCTTAACCCGATACATGAATTGCGAAATTCACGATATTCATGCCCTTGTAATATTTGAACATTCTTCTTCCTGTCCGTTCAAAAATGAGTAGGAAAACCATAACTGCAACTTCGTGTTGGTGCAACTGATCTCACTATTTCCCGTCCATAAGAATGCGACCCATGTTGAACCGAATCTAAAATTCATGATGTTCGAACAGTTGGTCATCGGACTTTATTCCTAAGAAACGGATACATGAACAATAAACGGAAATTCAAGATATTCCCAACGAATGCACATCGGTCTTCCCGTGCTTCTTAACCCGATACATGAATTGCGAAATTGGATATCCATGCCTTGTAATATTTGAACATTTTTCTTCCTGTCCGTTCAAAAATGATACAGGAAAAAACCATAACTGCAACTTCGTGTTGGTGCAACTGATCCTCACTTATTTCCCGTCCATAAGAATGCGACCCATGTTGAACCGAATTTAAAATTCATGATGTTCGAACAGTTGGTCATCGGACTTCTTATCTTTAAGAAACGGATACATGAACAATAAAATTGGAAATTCATGATATTCTAACGAATGCACATCAGTCTTCCCGTGCTTCTTAACCCGATACATGAATTGCGAAATTGGATATTCATGCCCTTGTAATATTTGAACATTCTTCACGTCCGTTCAAAAATGATACAGGAAAAAACTATCACTGCAACTTCGTCTTGGTGCAACTGATCCTCACTTATTTCCCGTCCATAAGAATGCGACCCATGTTGAACCGAATCTAAAATTCATGATGTTCGAACAGTTGGTCATCGGATTTTTATTTCTAAGAAACGGATACATGAACAATAAAATTGGAAATTCATGATATTCCTAACGATTGCACATCAGTCTTCCGGTGCTTCTTAACCCGATACATGAATTGCGAAATTGGATATTCATGCCCTTGTAATATTTGAACATTCTTCTTCACGTCCGTTCAAAAATGATACAGGAAAAAACCATAACTGCAACTTCGTGTTGGTGCAACTGATCCTCACTTATTTCCCGTCCATAAGAATGCGACCCATGTTGAACCGAATCTAAAATTCATGATGTTCGAACAGTTGGTCATCGGACTTCTTATTCCTAAGAAACGGATACATGAACAATAAAATTGGAAATTCATGATATTCCTAACGAATGCACATCAGTCTTCCCGTGCTTCTTAACCCGATACATGAATTGCGAAATTGGATATTCATGCCCTTGTAATATTTGAACATACTTCTTCCCGTCCGTTCAAAAATGATACAGGAAAAAACCATAACTGCAACTTCGTGTTGGTGCAACTGATCCTCACTTATTTCCCGTCCATAAGAATGCGACCCATGTTGAACCGAATCTAAAATTCATGATGTTCGAACAGTTCGTCATCGGACATCTTATTCCTAAGAAACGGATACATGAACAATAAAATTGGAAATTCATGATATTCCTAACGAATGCACATCAGTCTTCCCGTGCTTCTTAACCCGATACATGAATTGCGAAATTGGATATTCATGCCCTTGTAATATTTGAACATTCTTCTTCCCGTCCGTTCAAAAATGATACAGGAAAAAACCATAACTGCAACTTCGTGTTGGTGCAACTGATCCTCACTTATTTCCCGTCCATATGAATGCGACCCATGTTGAACCGAATCTAAATTTCATGATGTTCGAACAGTTGGTCATCGGACTTCTTATTCCTAAGAAACGGATACATGAACAATAAAATTGGAAATTCATGATATTCCTAACGAATGCACATCAGTCATCCCGTGCTTCTTAACCCGATACATGAATTGCGAAATTGGATATTCATGCACTTGTAATATTTGAACATTCTTCTTCCCGACGGTTCAAAAATGATACAGGAAAAAACCATAACTGCAACTTCGTGTTGGTGCAACTGATCCTCACTTATTTCCCGTCCATAAGAATGCGACCCATGTTGAACCGAATCTAAAATTCATGATGTTCGAACAGTTGGTCATCGGACTTTTTATTTCTAAGAAACGGATACATGAACAATAAAATTGGAAATTCATGATATTCCTAACGAATGCACATCAGTCTTCCCGTGCTTCTTAACCCGATACATGAATTGCGAAATTGGATATTCATGCCCTTGTAATATTTGAACATACTTCTTCCCGTCCGTTCAAAAATGATACAGGAAAAAACCATAACTGCAACTTCGTGTTGGTGCAACTGATCCTCACTTATTTCCCGTCCATAAGAATGCGACCCATGTTGAACCGAATCTAAAATTCATGATGTTCGAACAGTTGGTCATCGGACTTCTTATTCCTAAGAAACGGATACATGAACAATAAAATTGGAAATTCATGATATTCCTAACGAATGCACATCAGTCTTCCCGTGCTTCTTAACCCGATACATGAATTGCGAAATTGGATATTCATGCCCTTGTAATATTTGAACATTCTTCTTCCCGACCGTTCAAAAATGATACAGGAAAAAACCATAACTGCAACTTCGTGTTGGTGCAACTGATCCTCACTTATTTCCCGTCCATAAGAATGCGACCCATGTTGAACCGAATCTAAAATTCATGATGTTCGAACAGTTGGTCATCGGACATCTTATTCCTAAGAAACGGATACATGAACAATAAAATTGGAAATTCATGTTATTCCTAACGAATGCACATCAGTCTTCCCGTGCTTCTTAACCCGATACATGAATTGCGAAATTGGATATTCATGCCCTTGTAATATTTGAACATTCTTCTTCCCGACCGTTCAAAAATGATACAGGAAAAAACCATAACTGCAACTTCGTGTTGGTGCAACTGATCCTCACTTATTTCCCGTCCATAAGAATGCGACCCATGTTGAACCGAATCTAAAATTCATGATGTTCGAACAGTTGGTCATCGGACTTCTTATTCCTAAGAAACGGATACATGAACAATAAAATTGGAAATTCATGATATTCCTAACGATTGCACATCAGTCTTCCCGTGCTTCTTAACCCGATACATGAATTGCGAAATTGGATATTCATGCCCTTGTAATATTTGAACATTCTTCTTCCCGACCGTTCAAAAATGATACAGGAAAAAACCATAACTGCAACTTCGTGTTGGTGCAACTGATCCTCACTTATTTCCCGTCCATAAGAATGCGACCCATGTTGAACCGAATCTAAAATTCATGATGTTCGAACAGTTGGTCATCGGACATCTTATTCCTAAGAAACGGATACATGAACAATAAAATTGGAAATTCATGATATTCCTAACGATTGCACATCAGTCTTCCCGTGCTTCTTAACCCGATACATGAATTGCGAAATTGGATATTCATGCCCTTGTAATATTTGAACATTCTTCTTCCCGACCGTTCAAAAATGATACAGGAAAAAACCATAACTGCAACTTCGTGTTGGTGCAACTGATCCTCACTTATTTCCCGTCCATAAGAATGCGACCCATGTTGAACCGAATCTAAAATTCATGATGTTCGAACAGTTGGTCATCGGACTTCTTATTCCTAAGAAACGGATACATGAACAATAAAATTGGAAATTCATGATATTCCTAACGATTGCACATCAGTCTTCCCGTGCTTCTTAACCCGATACAAGAATTGCGAAATTGGATATTCATGCCCTTGTAATATTTGAACATTCTTCTTCCCACTCCCCGTCCGTTCAAAAATGATACAGGAAAAAACCATAACTGCAACTTCGTGTTGGTGCAACTGATCCTCACTTATTTCCCGTCCATAAGAATGCGACCCATGTTGAACCGAATCTAAAATTCATGATGTTCGAACAAGTTGGTCATCGGACTTCTTATTCCTAAGAAACGGATACATGAACAATAAAATTGGAAATTCATGATATTCCTAACGATTGCACATCAGTCTTCCCGTGCTTCTTAACCCGATACATGAATTGCGAAATTGATATTCATGCCCTTGTAATATTTGAACATTCTTCTTCCCGACCGTTCAAAAATGATACAGGAAAAAACCATAACTGCAACTTCGTGTTGGTGCAACTGATCCTCACTTATTTCCCGTCCATAAGAATGCGACCCATGTTGAACCGAATCTAAAATTCATGATGTTCGAACAGTTGGTCATCGGACTTCTTATTCCTAAGAAACGGATACATGAACAATAAAATTGGAAATTCATGATATTCCTAACGATTGCACATCAGTCTTCCCGTGTTTTTAACCCGATACATGAATTGCGAAATTGGATATTCATGCCCTTGTAATATTTGAACATTCTTCTTCCCGACCGTTCAAAAATGATACAGTGAAAAAACCATAACTGCAACTTCGTGTTGGTGCAAATGATCCTCACTTATTTCCTGTCCATAAGAATGCGACCCATGTTGAACCGAACTCCAAATTCATGATGTTCGAACAGTTGGTCATCGGACATCTTATTCCTAAGAAACGGATACATGAACAATAAAATTGGAAATTCATGATATTCCTAACGAATGCACATCAGTCTTCCCGTGCTTCTTAACCCGATACATGAATTGCGAAATTGGATATTCATGCCCTTGTAATATTTGAACATTCTTCTTCCCGACCGTTCAAAAATGATACAGGAAAAACCATAACTGCAACTTCGTGTTGGTGCAACTGATCCTCACTTATTTCCTGTCCATAAGAATGCGACCCATGTTGAACCGAATCTAAAATTCATGATGTTCGAACAGTTGGTCATCGGACATCTTATTCCTAAGAAACGGATACATGAACAATAAAATTGGAAATTCATGTTATTCCTAACGAATGCACATCAGTCTTCCCGTGCTTCTTAACCCGATACATGAATTGCGAAATTGGATATTCATGCCCTTGTAATATTTGAACATTCTTCTTCCCGACCGTTCAAAAATGATACAGGAAAAAACCATAACTGCAACTTCGTGTTGGTGCAACTGATCCTCACTTATTTCCCGTCCATAAGAATGCGACCCATGTTGAACCGAATCTAAAATTCATGATGTTCGAACAGTTGGTCATCGGACATCTTATTCTAAGAAACGGATACATGAACAATAAAATTGGAAATTCATGATATTCCTAACGAATGCACATCAGTCGTCCCGTGCTTCTTAACCCGATACATGAATTGCGAAATTGGATATTCATGCCCTTGTAATATTTGAACATTCTTCTTCCCGTCCGTTCAAAAATGATACAGGAAAAAACCATAACTGCAACTTCGTGTTGGTGCAACTGATCCTCACTTATTTCCCGTCCATAAGAATGCGACCCATGTTGAACCGAATCTAAAATTCATGATGTTCGAACAGTTGGTCATCGGACATCTTATTCCTAAGAAACGGATACATGAACAATAAAATTGGAAATTCATGATATTCCTAACGAATGCACATCAGTCGTCCCGTGCTTCTTAACCCGATACAAGAATTGCGAAATTGGATATTCATGCCCTTGTAATATTTGAACATTCTTCTTCCCGACCGTTCAAAAATGATACAGGAAAAAACCATCACTGCAACTTCGTGTTGGTGCAACTGATCCTCACTTATTTCCCGTCCATAAGAATGCGACCCATGTTGAACCGAATCTAAAATTCATGATGTTCGAACAGTTGGTCATCGGACTTCTTATTCCTAAGAAACGGATACATGAACAATAAAATTGGAAATTCATGATATTCCTAACGAATGCACATCAGTCTTCCCGTGCTTCTTACCCCGATACATGAATTGCGAAATTGGATATTCATGCCCTTGTAATATTTGAACATTCTTCTTCCCGACCGTTCAAAAATGATACAGGAAAAAACCATAACTGCAACTTCGTGTTGGTGCAACTGATCCTCACTTATTTCCCGTCCATAAGAAAGCGACCCATGTTGAACCGAATCTAAAATTCATGATGTTCGAACAGTTGGTCATCGGACATCTTATTCCTAAGAAACGGATACATGAACAATAAAATTGGAAATTCATGATATTCCTAACGAATGCACATCAGTCGTCCCGTGCTTCTTAACCCGATACATGAATTGCGAAATTGGATATTCATGCCCTTGTAATATTTGAACATACTTCTTCACGTCCGTTCAAAAATGATACAGGAAAAATCCATAACTGCAACTTCGTGTTGGTGCAACTGATCCTCACTTATTTCCCGTCCATAAGAATGCGACCCATGTTGAACCGAATCTAAATTTCATGATGTTCGAACAGTTGGTCATCGGACATCTTATTCCTAAGAAACGGATACATGAACAATAAAATTGGAAATTCATGATATTCCTAACGAATGCACATCAGTCTTCCCGTGCTTCTTAACCCGATACATGAATTGCGAAATTGGATATTCATGCCCTTGTAATATTTGAACATTCTTCTTCCCGACCGTTCAAAAATGATACAGGAAAAAACCATCACTGCAACTTCGTGTTGGTGCAACTGATCCTCACTTATTTCCCGTCCATATGAATGCGACCCATGTTGAACCGAATCTAAAATTCATGATGTTCGAACAGTTGGTCATCGGACTTCTTATTCCTAAGAAACGGATACATGAACAATAAAATTGGAAATTCATGATATTCCTAACGAATGCACATCAGTCTTTCCGTGCTTCTTACCCCGATACATGAATTGCGAAATTGGATATTCATGCCCTTGTAATATTTGAACATTCTTCTTCCCGTCCGTTCAAAAATGATACAGGAAAAAACCATAACTGCAACTTCGTGTTGGTGCAACTGATCCTCACTTATTTCCCGTCCATAAGAATGCGACCCATGTTGAACCGAATCTAAAATTCATGATGTTCGAACAGTTGGTCATCGGAATTCTTATTCCTAAGAAACGGATACATGAACAATAAAATTGGAAATTCATGATATTCCTAACGAATGCACATCAGTCTTCCCGTGCTTCTTAACCCGATACATGAATTGCGAAATTGGATATTCATGCCCTTGTAATATTTGAACATTCTTCTTCCCGTCCGTTCAAAAATGATACAGGAAAAAACCATAACTGCAACTTCGTGTTGGTGCAACTGATCCTCACTTATTTCCCGTCCATAAGAATGCGACCCATGTTGAACCGAATCTAAAATTCATGATGTTCGAACAGTTGGTTATCGGACTTCTTATTCCTAAGAAACGGATACATGAACAATAAAATTGGAAATTCATGATATTCCTAACGAATGCACATCAGTCTTCCCGTGCTTCTTTACCCGATACATGAATTGCGAAATTGGATATTCATGCCCTTGTAATATTTGAACATTCTTCTTCCTGTCCGCTCAAAAATGATACAGGAAAAAACCATAACTGCAACTTCGTGTTGGTGCAACTGATCCTGACTTATTTCCCGTCCATAAGAATGCGACCCATGTTGAACCGAAATTAAAATTCATGAAGTTCGAACAGTTGGTCATCGGACTTCTTATTCCTAAGAAACGGATACATGAACAATAAAATTGGAAATTTATGATATTCCTAACGAATGCACATCAGTCTTCCCGTGCTTCTTAACCCGATACATGAATTGCGAAATTGGATATTCATGCCCTTGTAATATTTGAACATTCTTCTTCCCGTCCGTTCAAAAATGATACAGGAAAAAACCATAACTGCAACTTCGTGTTGGTGCAACTAATCCTCACTTATTTCCCGTCCATAAGAATGCGACCCATGTTGAACCGAATCTAAAATTCATGATGTTCGAACAGTTGGTCATCGGACTTCTTATTCCTAAGAAACGGTTACATGAACAATAAAATTGGAAATTCATGATATTCCTAACGAATGCACATCAGTCTTCCCGTGCTTCTTAACCCGATACATGAATTGCGAAATTGGATATTCATGCCCTTGTAATATTTGAACATTCTTCTTCACGTCCGTTCAAAAATGATACAGGAAAAAACCATAACTGCAACTTCGTGTTGGTGCAACTGATCCTCACTTATTTCCCGTCCATTAGAATGCGACCCATGTTGAACCGAATCTAAAATTCATGATGTTCGAACAGTTGGTCATCGGACTTCTTATTCCTAAGAAACGGATACATGAACAATAAAATTGGAAATTCATGATATTCCTAACGAATGCACATCAGTCTTCCCGTGCTTCTTAACCCGATACATGAATTGCGAAATTGGATATTCATGCCCTTGTAATATTTGAACATTCTTCTTCCCGACCGTTCAAAAATGATATAGGAGAAAACCATAACTGCAACTTCGTGTTGGTGCAACTGATCCTCACTTATTTCCCGTCCATTAGAATGCGACCCATGTTGAACCGAATCTAAAATTCATGATGTTCGAACAGTTGGTCATCGGACTTCTTATTCCTAAGAAACGGATACATGAACAATAAAATTGGAAATTTATGATATTCCTAACGATTGCACATCTGTCTTACCGTGCTTCTTAACCCGATACATGAATTGCGAAATTGGATATTCATGCCCTTGTAATATTTGAACATTCTTCTTCCCGTCCGTTCAAAAATGATACAGGAAAAAACCATAACAGCAACTTCGTGTTGGTGCAACTGATCCTCACTTGTTTCCCGTCCATAAGAATGCGACCCATGTTGAACCGAATCTAAAATTCATGAAGTTCGAACAGTTGGTCATCGGACTTCTTATTCCTAAGAAACGGATACATGAACAATAAAATTGGAAATTCATGATATTCCTAACGAATGCACATCAGTCGTCCCGTGCTTCTTAACCCGATACATGAATTGCGAAATTGGATATTCATGCCCTTCTAATATTTGAACATTCTTCTTCACGTCCGTTCAAAAATGATACAGGAAAAAACCATAACAGCAACTTCGTGTTGGTGCAACTGATCCTCACTTATTTCCCGTCCATAAGAAGGCGACCCCTGATGAACCGAATCTAAAATTCATGATGTTCGAACAGTTGGTCATCGGACTTCTTATTCTAAGAAACGGATACATGAACAATAAAATTGGAAATTCATGATATTCCTAACGAATGCACATCAGTCTTCCCGTGCTTCTTAACCCGATACATGAACTGCGAAATTGGATATTCATGCCCTTTTAATATTTGAACATTCTTCTTCCCGTCCGTTCAAAAATGATACAGGAAACACCATAACAGCAACTTCGTGTTTGTGCAACTATTCCTCAAAATTTTACCGACCATAAGAATGCGACCCATGTAGAACCGAATCTGAAATTCATGATGTTCGAACAGTTGGTCACCGGACTTCTTCTTCCTAAGAAACGGATACATGAACAATAAAATTGGAAATTCATGATATCCATAACGAATGCACATCAGTCTTCCCGTGCTTCTTAACCCGATACATGAATTGCGAAATTGGATATTCATGCCCTTGTAATATTTGAACATTCTTCTTCCCGTCCGTTCAAAAATGATACAGGAAAAAACCATAACTGCAACTTCGTGTTGGTGCAACTGATCCTCACTTATTTCCCGTCCATAAGAAGGCGACCCATGTTGAACCGAATCTAAAATTCATGATGTTCGAACAGTTGGTCATCGGACTTCTTATTCCTAAGAAACGGATACATGAACAATAAAATTGGAAATTCATGATATTCCTAACGAATGCACATCAGTCTTCCCGTGCTTCTTAACCCGATACATTAATTGCGAAATTGGATATTCATGCCCTTGTAATATTTGAACATACTTATTCACGTCCGTTCAAAAATGATACAGGAAAAAACCATAACTGCAACTTCGTGTTGGTGCAACTGATCCTCACTTATTTCCCGTCCATAAGAATGCGACCCATGTTGAACCGAATCTGAAATTCATGATGTTCGAACAGTTGGTCATCGGACTTCTTATTCCTAAGAAACGGATACATGAACAATAAAATTGGAAATTCATGATATTCCTAACGATTGCACATCAGTCTTCCCGTGCTTCTTAACCCGATACATGAATTGCGAAATTGGATATTCATGCCCTTGTAATATTTGAACATACTTATTCACGTCCGTCCAAAAATGATACAGGAAAAAACCATAACTGCAACTTCGTGTTGGTGCAACTGATCCTCACTTATTTCCCGTCCATAAGAATGCGACCCATGTTGAACCGAATCTGAAATTCATGATGTTCGAACAGTTGGTCATCGGACTTATTATTCCTAAGAAACGGATACATGAACAATAAAATTGGAAATTCATGATATTCCTAACGATTGCACATCAGTCTTCCCGTGCTTCTTACCCCGATACATGAATTGCGAAATTGGATATTCATGCCCTTGTCATATTTGAACATTCTTCTTCCCGTCCGTTCAAAAATGATACAGGAAAAAACCATAACTGCAACTTCGTGTTGGTGCAACTGATCCTCACTTATTTCCCGTCCATAAGAAGGCGACCCATGTTGAACCGAATCTAAAATTCATGATGTTCGAACAGTTGGTCATCGGACTTCTTATTCCTAAGAAACGGATACATGAACAATAAAATTGGAAATTCATGATATTCCTAACGAATGCACATCAGTCTTCCCGTGCTTCTTAACCCGATACATGAATTGCGAAATTGGATATTCATGCCCTTTTAATATTTGAACGTTCTTCTTCCCGTCCGTTCAAAAATGATACAGGAAAAACCATAACTGCAACTTCGTGTTTGTGCAACTATTCCTCAAAATTTTACAGACCATAAGAATTCGACCCATGTTGAACCGAATCTATAATTCATGATGTTCGAACAGTTGGTCATCGGACTTCTTATTCCTAAGAAACGGATACATGAACAATAAAATTGGAAATTTATGATATTCCTAACGAAAGCACATCTGTCTTCCCGTGCTTCTTAACCCGATACATTAATTCCGAAATTGGATATTCATGCCCTTGTAATATTTGAACATACTTCTTCACGTCCGTTCAAAAATGATACAGGAAAAAACCATAACAGCAACTTCGTGTTGGTGCAACTGATCCTCACTTATTTCCCGTCCATAAGAATGCGACCCCTGATGAACCGAATCTAAAATTCATGATGTTCGAACAGTTGGTCATCGGACTTCTTATTCTAAGAAACGGATACATGAACAATAAAATTGGAAATTCATGATATTCCTAACGAATGCACATCAGTCTTCCCGTGCTTCTTAACCCGATACATGAACTGCGAAATTGGATATTCATGCACTTTTAATATTTGAACATTCTTCTTCCCGTCCGTTCAAAAATGATACAGGAAACACCATAACTGCAACTTCGTGTTTGTGCAACTATTCCTCAAAATTTTACCGACCATAAGAATGCGACCCATGTAGAACCGAATCTGAAATTCATGATGTTCGAACAGTTGGTCACCGGACTTCTTCTTCCTAAGAAACGGATACATGAACAATAAAATTGGAAATTCATGATATCCATAACGAATGCACATCAGTCTTCCCGTGCTTCTTAACCCGATACATGAATTGCGAAATTGGATATTCATGCCCTTGTAATATTTGAACATTCTTCTTCCCGTCCGTTCAAAAATGATACAGGAAAAAACCATAACTGCAACTTCGTGTTGGTGCAACTGATCCTCACTTATTTCCCGTCCATAAGAAGGCGACCCATGTTGAACCGAATCTAAAATTCATGATGTTCGAACAGTTGGTCATCGGACTTCTTATTCCTAAGAAACGGATACATGAACAATAAAATTGGAAATTCATGATATTCCTAACGAATGCACATCAGTCTTCCCGTGCTTCTTAACCCGATACATTAATTGCGAAATTGGATATTCATGCCCTTGTAATATTTGAACATACTTATTCACGTCCGTTCAAAAATGATACAGGAAAAAACCATAACTGCAACTTCGTGTTGGTGCAACTGATCCTCACTTATTTCCCGTCCATAAGAATGCGACCCATGTTGAACCGAATCTGAAATTCATGATGTTCGAACAGTTGGTCATCGGACTTCTTATTCCTAAGAAACGGATACATGAACAATAAAATTGGAAATTCATGATATTCCTAACGATTGCACATCAGTCTTCCCGTGCTTCTTAACCCGATACATGAATTGCGAAATTGGATATTCATGCCCTTGTAATATTTGAACATACTTATTCACGTCCGTCCAAAAATGATACAGGAAAAAACCATAACTGCAACTTCGTGTTGGTGCAACTGATCCTCACTTATTTCCCGTCCATAAGAATGCGACCCATGTTGAACCGAATCTGAAATTCATGATGTTCGAACAGTTGGTCATCGGACTTATTATTCCTAAGAAACGGATACATGAACAATAAAATTGGAAATTCATGATATTCCTAACGATTGCACATCAGTCTTCCCGTGCTTCTTACCCCGATACATGAATTGCGAAATTGGATATTCATGCCCTTGTCATATTTGAACATTCTTCTTCCCGTCCGTTCAAAAATGATACAGGAAAAAACCATAACTGCAACTTCGTGTTGGTGCAACTGATCCTCACTTATTTCCCGTCCATAAGAAGGCGACCCATGTTGAACCGAATCTAAAATTCATGATGTTCGAACAGTTGGTCATCGGACTTCTTATTCCTAAGAAACGGATACATGAACAATAAAATTGGAAATTCATGATATTCCTAACGAATGCACATCAGTCTTCCCGTGCTTCTTAACCCGATACATGAATTGCGAAATTGGATATTCATGCCCTTTTAATATTTGAACTTTCTTCTTCCCGTCCGTTCAAAAATGATACAGGAAAAACCATAACTGCAACTTCGTGTTTGTGCAACTATTCCTCAAAATTTTACAGACCATAAGAATGCGACCCATGTTGAACCGAATCTATAATTCATGATGTTCGAACAGTTGGTCATCGGACTTCTTATTCCTAAGAAACGGATACATGAACAATAAAATTGGAAATTTATGATATTCCTAACGAAAGCACATCTGTCTTCCCGTGCTTCTTAACCCGATACATTAATTCCGAAATTGGATATTCATGCCCTTGTAATATTTGAACATACTTCTTCACGTCCGTTCAAAAATGATACAGGAAAAAACCATAACTGCAACTTCGTGTTGGTGCAACTGATCCTCACTTATTTCCCGTCCATAAGAATGCGACCCATGTTGAACCGAATCTAAAATTCATGATGTTCGAACAGTTGGTCATCGGACTTCTTATTCCTAAGAAACGGATACATGAACAATAAAATTGGAAATTCATGATATTCCTAACGATTGCACATCAGTCTTCCCGTGCTTCTTAACCCTATACATGAATTGCGAAATTGGATATTCATGCCCTTGTAATATTTGAACATTCTTCTTCCCGTCCGTTCAAAAATGATACAGGAAAAAACCATAACTGCAACTTCGTGTTGGTGCAACTGATCCTCACTTATTTCCCGTCCATAAGAATGCGACCCATGTTGAACCGAATCTAAAATTCATGATGTTCGAACAGTTGGTCATCGGACTTCTTATTCCTAAGAAACGGATACATGAACAATAAAATTGGAAATTCATGATATTCCTAACGATTGCACATCAGTCTTCCCGTGCTTCTTAACCCGATACATGAATTGCGAAATTGGATATTCATGCCCTTGTAATATTTGAACATTCTTCTTCCCGTCCGTTCAAAAATGATACAGGAAAAAACCATAAATGCAACTTCGTGTTGGTGCAAATGATCCTCACTTATTTCCCGTCCATAAGATTGCGACCCATGTTGAACCGAATCTAAAATTCATGATGTTCGAACAGTTGGTCATCGGACTTCTTATTCCTAAGAAACGGATACATGAACAATAAAATTGGAAATTCATGATATTCCTAACGATTGCACATCAGTCTTCCCGTGCTTCTTAACCCGATACATGAATTGCGAAATTGGATATTCATGCCCTTGTAATATTTGAACATTCTTCTTCCCGTCCGTTCAAAAATGATACAGGAAAAAACCATAACTGCAACTTCGTGTTGGTGCAACTGATCCTCACTTATTTCCCGTCCATAAGAATGCGACCCATGTTGAACCGAATCTAAAATTCATGATGTTCGAACAGTTGGTCATCGGACTTCTTATTCCTAAGAAACGGATACATGAACAATAAAATTGGAAATTCATGATATTCCTAACGATTGCACATCAGTCTTCCCGTGCTTCTTAACCCGATACATGAATTGCGAAATTGGATATTCATGCCCTTGTAATATTTGAACATTCTTCTTCCCGTCCGTTCAAAAATGATACAGGAAAAAACCATAACAGCAACTTCGTGTTGGTGCAACTGATCCTCACTTATTTCCCGTCCATAAGAATGCGACCCATGTTGAACCGAATCTAAAATTCATGATGTTCGAACAGTTGGTCATCGGACTTCTTATTCCTAAGAAACGGATACATGAACAATAAAATTGGAAATTCATGATATTCCTAACGATTGCACATCAGTCTTCCCGTGCTTCTTAACCCGATACATGAATTGCGAAATTGGATATTCATGCCCTTGTAATATTTGAACATTCTTCTTCCCGTCCGTTCAAAAATGATACAGGAAAAAACCATAACTGCAACTTCGTGTTGGTGCAAATGATCCTCACTTATTTCCCGTCCATAAGAATGCGACCCATGTTGAACCGAATCTGAAATTCATGATGTTCGAACAGTTGGTCATCGGACTTCTTATTCCTAAGAAACGGATACATGAACAATAAAATTGGAAATTCATGATATTCCTAACGAATGCACAGCAGTCTTCCCGTGATTCTTAACCCGATACATGAATTGCGAAATTGGATATTCATGCCCTTGTAATATTTGAACATTCTTCTTCCCGTCCGTTCAAAAATGATACAGGAAAAAACCATAACTGCAACTTCGTGTTGGTGCAACTGATCCTCACTTATTTCCCGTCCATAAGAATGCGACCCATGTTGAACCGAATCTAAAATTCATGATGTTCGAACAGTTGGTCATCGGACTTCTTATTCCTAAGAAACGGATACATGAACAATAAAATTGGAAATTCATGATATTCCTAACGAATGCACATCAGTCTTCCCGTGCTTCTTAACCCTATACATGAATTGCGAAATTGGATATTCATGCCCTTTTAATATTTGATCATTCTTCTTCCCGTCTGTTCAAAAATGATACAGGAAAAACCATAACTGCAACTTCGTGTTGGTGCAACTGATCCTCACTTATTTTCCCGTCCATATGAATGTGACCCATCTTGAACCGAATCTAAAATTCATGATGTTCGAACAGTTGGTCATCGGACTTCTTATTCCTAAGAAACGGATACATGAACAATAAAATTGGAAATTCATGATATTCCTAACGAATGCACATCAGTCTTCCCGTGCTTCTTAACCCGATACATGAATTGCGAAATTGGATATTCATGCCCTTGTAATATTTGAACATTCTTCTTCCCGACCGTTCAAAAATGATACAGGAAAAACCATAACTGCAACTTCGTGTTTGTGCAACTATTCCTCAAAATTTTACCGACCATAAGAATGCGACCCATGTAGAACCGAATCTGAAATTCATGATGTTCGAACAGTTGGTCACCGGACTTCTTATTCCTAAGAAACGGATACATGAACAATAAAATTGGAAATTCATGATATTCCTAACGATTGCACATCAGTCTTCCCGTGCTTCTTAACCCGATACATGAATTGCGAAATTGGATATTCATGCCCTTGTAATATTTGAACATACTTATTCACGTCCGTTCAAAAATGATACAGGAAAAAACCATAACTGCAACTTCGTGTTGGTGCAACTGATCCTCACTTATTTCCCGTCCATAAGAAGGCGACCCATGTTGAACCGAATCTAAAATTCATGATGTTCGAACAGTTGGTCATCGGACTTCTTATTCCTAAGAAACGGATACATGAACAATAAAATTGGAAATTCATGATATTCCTAACGAATGCACATCAGTCTTCCCGTGCTTCTTAACCCGATACATGAATTGCGAAATTGGATATTCATGCCCTTTTAATATTTGAACGTTCTTCTTCCCGTCCGTTCAAAAATGATACAGGAAAAACCATAACTGCAACTTCGTGTTTGTGCAACTATTCCTCAAAATTTTACAGACCATAAGAATGCGACCCATGTTGAACCGAATCTATAATTCATGATGTTCGAACAGTTGGTCATCGGACTTCTTATTCCTAAGAAACGGATACATGAACAATAAAATTGGAAATTTATGATATTCCTAACGAAAGCACATCTGTCTTCCCGTGCTTCTTAACCCGATACATTAATTCCGAAATTGGATATTCATGCCCTTGTAATATTTGAACATACTTCTTCACGTCCGTTCAAAAATGATACAGGAAAAAACCATAACTGCAACTTCGTGTTGGTGCAACTGATCCTCACTTATTTCCCGTCCATAAGAATGCGACCCATGTTGAACCGAATCTAAAATTCATGATGTTCGAACAGTTGGTCATCGGACTTCTTATTCCTAAGAAACGGATACATGAACAATAAAATTGGAAATTCATGATATTCCTAACGATTGCACATCAGTCTTCCCGTGCTTCTTAACCCGATACATGAATTGCGAAATTGGATATTCATGCCCTTGTAATATTTGAACATTCTTCTTCCCGTCCGTTCAAAAATGATACAGGAAAAAACCATAACTGCAACTTCGTGTTGGTGCAACTGATCCTCACTTATTTCCCGTCCATAAGAATGCGACCCATGTTGAACCGAATCTAAAATTCATGATGTTCGAACAGTTGGTCATCGGACTTCTTATTCCTAAGAAACGGATACATGAACAATAAAATTGGAAATTCATGATATTCCTAACGATTGCACATCAGTCTTCCCGTGCTTCTTAACCCGATACATGAATTGCGAAATTGGATATTCATGCCCTTGTAATATTTGAACATTCTTCTTCCCGTCCGTTCAAAAATGATACAGGAAAAAACCATAACTGCAACTTCGTGTTGGTGCAACTGATCCTCACTTATTTCCCGTCCATAAGAATGCGACCCATGTTGAACCGAATCTAAAATTCATGATGTTCGAACAGTTGGTCATCGGACTTCTTATTCCTAAGAAACGGATACATGAACAATAAAATTGGAAATTCATGATATTCCTAACGATTGCACATCAGTCTTCCCGTGCTTCTTAACCCGATACATGAATTGCGAAATTGGATATTCATGCCCTTGTAATATTTGAACATTCTTCTTCCCGTCCGTTCAAAAATGATACAGGAAAAAACCATAACTGCAACTTCGTGTTGGTGCAAATGATCCTCACTTATTTCCCTTCCATAAGAATGCGACCCATGTTGAACCGAATCTGAAATTCATGATGTTCGAACAGTTGGTCATCGGACTTCTTATTCCTAAGAAACGGATACATGAACAATAAAATTGGAAATTCATGATATTCCTAACGATTGCACATCAGTCTTCCCGTGCTTCTTAACCCGATACATGAATTGCGAAATTGGATATTCATGCCCTTGTAATATTTGAACATTCTTCTTCCCGTCCGTTCAAAAATGATACAGGAAAAAACCATAACAGCAACTTCGTGTTGGTGCAACTGATCCTCACTTATTTCCCATCCATAAGAATGCGACCCATGTTGAACCGAATCTAAAATTCATGATGTTCGAACAGTTGGTCATCGGACTTCTTATTCCTAAGAAACGGATACATGAACAATAAAATTGGAAATTCATGATATTCCTAACGATTGCACATCAGTCTTCCCGTGCTTCTTAACCCGATACATGAATTGCGAAATTGGATATTCATGCCCTTGTAATATTTGAACATTCTTCTTCCCGTCCGTTCAAAAATGATACAGGAAAAAACCATAACTGCAACTTCGTGTTGGTGCAAATGATCCTCACTTATTTCCCGTCCATAAGAATGCGACCCATGTTGAACCGAATCTGAAATTCATGATGTTCGAACAGTTGGTCATCGGACTTCTTATTCCTAAGAAACGGATACATGAACAATAAAATTGGAAATTCATGATATTCCTAACGATTGCACATCAGTCTTCCCGTGCTTCTTAACCCGATACATGAATTGCGAAATTGGATATTCATGCCCTTGTAATATTTGAACATTCTTCTTCCCGTCCGTTCAAAAATGATACAGGAAAAAACCATAACAGCAACTTCGTGTTGGTGCAACTGATCCTCACTTATTTCCCGTCCATAAGAATGCGACCCATGTTGAACCGAATCTAAAATTCATGATGTTCGAACAGTTGGTCATCGGACTTCTTATTCCTAAGAAACGGAT
Source organism: Ascarosepion bandense (assembly GCA_037127315.1). Lineage (NCBI taxonomy): Eukaryota > Metazoa > Mollusca > Cephalopoda > Sepiida > Sepiidae > Ascarosepion > Ascarosepion bandense. Next base: position 1,464,260 of record JBBBDQ010001856.1, read on the forward strand.
ACGTGAACAATAAAATTGGAAATTCATGATATTCCTAACGAATGCACAGCAGTCTTCCCGTGATTCTTAACCCGATACATGAATTGCGAAATTGGATATTCATGCCCTTGTAATATTTGAACATTCTTCTTCCCGTCCGTTCAAAAATGATACAGGAAAAAACCATAACTGCAACTTCGTGTTGGTGCAACTGATCCTCACTTATTTCCCGTCCATAAGAATGCGACCCATGTTGAACCGAATCTAAAATTCATGATGTTCGAACAGTTGGTCATCGGACTTCTTATTCCTAAGAAACGGATACATGAACAATAAAATTGGAAATTCATGATATTCCTAACGAATGCACATCAGTCTTCCCGTGCTTCTTAACCCTATACATGAATTGCGAAATTGGATATTCATGCCCTTTTAATATTTGATCATTCTTCTTCCCGTCCGTTCAAAAATGATACAGGAAAAACCATAACTGCAACTTCGTGTTGGTGCAACTGATCCTCACTTATTTTCCCGTCCATATGAATGTGACCCATCTTGAACCGAATCTAAAATTCATGATGTTCGAACAGTTGGTCATCGGACTTCTTATTCCTAAGAAACGGATACATGAACAATAAAATTGGAAATTCATGATATTCCTAACGAATGCACATCAGTCTTCCCGTGCTTCTTAACCCGATACATGAATTGCGAAATTGGATATTCATGCCCTTGTAATATTTGAACATTCTTCTTCCCGACCGTTCAAAAATGATACAGGAAAAACCATAACTGCAACTTCGTGTTTGTGCAACTATTCCTCAAAATTTTACCGACCATAAGAATGCGACCCATGTAGAACCGAATCTGAAATTCATGATGTTCGAACAGTTGGTCACCGGACTTCTTATTCCTAAGAAACGGATACATGAACAATAAAATTGGAAATTCATGATATTCCTAACGATTGCACATCAGTCTTCCCGTGCTTCTTAACCCGATACATGAATTGCGAAATTGGATATTCATGCCCTTGTAATATTTGAACATACTTATTCACGTCCGTTCAAAAATGATACAGGAAAAAACCATAACTGCAACTTCGTGTTGGTGCAACTGATCCTCACTTATTTCCCGTCCATAAGAATGCGACCCATGTTGAACCGAATCTATAATTCATGATGTTCGAACAGTTGGTCATCGGACTTCTTATTCCTAAGAAACGGATACATGAACAATAAAATTGGAAATTCATGATATTCCTAACGAATGCACATCAGTCTTCCCGTGCTTCTTAACCCGATACATGAACTGCGAAATTGGATATTCATGCCCTTGTAATATTTGAACATTCTTCTTCCCGTCCGTTCACAAATGATACAGGAAAAAACCATAACTGCAACTTCGTGTTGGTGCAACTGATCCTCACTTATTTCCCGTCCATAAGAATGCGACCCATGTTGAACCTAATCTAAAATTCATGATGTTCGAACAGTTGGTCATCGGACTTCTTATTCCTAAGAAACGGATACATGAACAATAAAATTGGAAATTCATGATATTCCTAACGAATGCACATCAGTCTTCCCGTGCTTCTTAACCCGATACATGAATTGCGAAATTGGATATTCATGCCCTTGTAATATTTGAACATTCTTCTTCCCGTCCGTTCAAAAATGATACAGGAAAAAACCATAACTGCAACTTCGTGTTGGTGCAACTGATCCTCACTTATTTCCCGTCCATAAGAATGCGACCCATGTTGAACCGAATCTAAAATTCATGATGTTCGAACAGTTGGAAAAACCATAAGTGCAACAATTCCTCAATTTTCCGTTTTTAATAAAACGTTTTATGAACAACACACATCACTTTCCTTATACCTGAGATTTTGATATATCAATAAACCTCATATGTATTTCATGTTATTTAATATGTTTTTTTATTTTACCGTCTTGAATCATCTTACTCAGATCACTTCATGATTCTCTTGATTTTAGTTCAAGTATTCTCATCTGGCTTCCTGTTCATATGTAAATTATCTCTGATCAGTGTCATATGAAATTCATATTATGTGCACCATTGTCCATCAATTTGCTCATCGCTTTGATAGAACTCTTTGATTTGACTAATAATCAGCATCTTTTTAAGTTTATATGAATTGATCAAGCTCCAAATCACTCCTGTCCTTTCATCAGGACCGAAAATGAATGGCTTTATTGCAAATCGGTGCCTTGAAACTGACCTTTTAGAAAATAAATGAACAAAAATCAAGAAATTTATTCTTCGTTATTATTTGAAGAAATTTTTTCATTTTCTTTTCACTGTTATTTTCCACATTTAGGTATTAACACAAACGCACATTTTTACTATCAATCACAGTATTAATATTTAGATTAATTCTGTTTTTGATTCAATTAATATCAATATAATTGTACAACATTGAAAACATTGACCATCTTATTCATAATAGTTTTACTGTAACTCTATTTCCACGTTGGTATATACTGCGCCTCATGTAGAGTCCTAGCTAAAGATGTAAAAAGCAAAAACAGAATGAACCGAGAAAGAGTTAAACTAGCTAAAGAGATTAGAGATTCGTTGTATTTTTCGGAGCTGTTAGGCGACAAAAACAAAACGACCCCCGCAACCGCCGTCGCCACCGTCGTCGTCGCCGTCGCCACTGCCTGTGTAATTTTGATAAAGACCGAAAAGACGTTTTTGTTTTTGGAGAAATGATAGTCTGGTTATTTTTGAAAATTGAAAGCTCTGATGACTGTTAACGAAATTTCGAAAGGACTTATCTTTATTTGGAACATTTGAAGCTCTGATTGTTTTTTTTAAAGAAACCTTCACTTCATTGTAAACTTTGAAATTCGGCGATTGTACATTATGTTTTTTATTTTATATATATATATATATATATATATATATATATATATATATATATAGTCATCCAGTTGACTTCGAACTCATTTAGTTTTTATTTTTTTATTTTTTTATTTATTTATTTATTTTTTTTTTTTTGCGTCGTATTTTTGTTAACACAAGTGTATACAAGTGTCCGTCTGGTTTGATATGGTAGAGAGACGGCTACCAAGCTTTTCAACGTGACTTTGTGAGATCCAATGGACACAACGTGGGTAGAGATTTCGTCGTCAGGACCAGCTACTGTGACGAGATCACGACTAGCGGCCCATTTAGATTCCAGTCATCATCATCGCAGCAGTTTCCGAACCAGGGGGAGCGGACTAGCCGGGCTGAGTGTCACATTGCTTTATAAATCTTTTCGTCCTTTAATTTTTTTGTTTTCAACATTTCATTCGAAACAGACGAAATACAATACTAAACTCACACATCCACTGATATATAAATAATATATATATATATATATAAGGCAATCTATCGAGACATGACTGACTGGGCAGAAGATTATCACGGAGTAGGTTACCATTGCTTTCTGCGGTAGACTGTTTGCCAGCCAAGGCTAAAGAAGCGAATCTGTCCTGTTATTTGACTCAAGGAAGGGGAAGAGATGTATTATATTATTAAGTAGTAATTAGTTTATTACTTCATAACAATATAAAACTGATCCCCCACTTTATGCCCAGTAGAAGCCTTAATCATGTTTTCAACTATTATATTCAGTCAGTCAGTTAATTGCCATACGTGATACACGCTTTTGGGCGATCATGTCTCGATAGAGACATGACAGACTGGGCAGAAGATTATCCTGCAGTAGGTTTCCATTGCTTTCTGCGGTAGACTGGTTACCAGCCAAGGCTGTCCTGTTGTTTGACTCACACCTAAAGGGGGGAAGATGTATTATATTATTAAGTAGTAATTAGTAGGGAATCAGTTTAATACTTCATAACAATATAAAACTGATCCCCCACGTTATGGCCAACCAAGGCTATAGAACCCAATCTGTCCTGTTATTTAACCCATAACTGGAGAGAAGTTACGGATTAATACCTTTTCCATGGGTATTTGTGCGAAAGTGAATGCAATGAATTCAACTGGAATTCTAACTCGGCACCCCAACTTGTCCTTCCGAGTCGATATACACTGGAGCACAACGCACATTATTTGCTAGTATAGGTTCTTGATAACTTTAACCAAATGAAGACAATTTGTGAGTCTGTGTGACTGTAAGCTACGCACGCCTACATTTTTTAATCTACACCATTCAAACTTTCTAGGGACAAATATCTACAGGGAAGACAGGTCGACACTTTTGAGTTTTAAGTTCAGCAATGTTCCCTTTCGCACTTTTTGGCCAATGGAGCCGATTGTTTACATTTGCTCCGTAAAACATCTAAGATCTAAGATGGTTGCTGAATTTCGTCACAGAAATCAAATCACACGCGTCAAACGTGGCTAAGATATATTAAAAAAATGAGCCTTTATATTTAATTTTTATTCCGACGTTTTAAAAATTCATTAGGTCAACAAAAAGATGGGAATATTTTTCCCCGTTATTTTGAAACAAAAAAATCCTAAAAAAAGAAGTGTTCTTTCAAACAAAAACAAAATATGTAAAAAAAAAAAAAGTGCCAATGGCTAGTTTAATTATTTAAGATGTTTTTTTATTTCAGATTTAATATTTCACACTTCAGAAAATAAAATTTAAAAAAAAATAAAGCTTTTTTTTCGCTAAATATATCATGCAGGAAATCAACTGTCTGTAAATGATTTCCATCTACTCCACCAAATTGGAATCTTCTCCTACTAAAATGTTCTCAGTTGCACGGGCAAAGCCGGGCTATGACGCTAATATATCAAGGCCGCAGATAATTTTCTAAACATATACTGTTAAATATGGATGTGCGTTGTGGCGCAGTGGATATCGGCTCGGAACTCGAAATCGGGGAGCCGAGTTCAAATTCCAGTTGAATTCCTTGCATTCACTTACGCGCAAATACCCTTGGGAAAGGTATTAATCCATCTCTTCCCTTCAGTTATGGTTTAAATAACAGGACAGATTGGGTTCTATAGCATTGGCAATTCGTCTACCGCAGAAAGCAATGGCAACCTACTGCGGGATAATCTTCTGCCCAGTAAGTCATGTCTCTTTTGAGACATGATCGCCCAAGCGTGTATCACGTATGGCACTTAACTGACTGACACACTGTTAAATATAAGAGACAATGAATGTCTTTTATGTTTAATCATGAGCCTTTCTAAACATCCGCCCGTGCATTAAATACTGTTAACATATCTGGTCGGGTGCTCCTGCTATCCACCTAGGGGTACATGACAAAATTCAACGAAGAGTCTGTAATGTGATAGATCACGACTTGGCAGCTCAGATACAGTCACTTTCTCGCCCAAAACCATACCATGAGAGAAATTGACTAGATGTCTCCCTTTGAGGTGCTCACTCGGAATCACAATTCATTATGACCGAGCTTTGTTCAGATTGTTGTTCGCGCCGGATAACGCACAGAATCTCCCCCAGAAACTGTAACTAAGGTCCGCTCAGCGCAGTTGCAGTATAAACCACAGGTGGGATCTGTGGGCGTTGAACAAACACAAGTCTGCCGGAGAAGGCGTCTGTAATGGGGATTAGCTAGCCGCCCAGGTAGTGGTGATACTGAGCAAAAGCGAGGGACTGGATGTTTGCTCTATACCGACCAGAAGGTAAATGACCAAAATCGTCGTGACGCATCTTAGTTCGCGCAGATGTTCCGGTTGAAAAAATAAAAATTAACCAAATATCAAATTTCCATTTCGCGAGCCTACGTAAATCTTATTTACCAGCCAATGGGAAGCCCAGAATCAAATACAAGTGTGAAATTCCAAACGAGCTGCTTTTGATCCAAAAGCAGATATAAAAAGCGGATACAGACAAGACCCCAGCAGACAGGCACAGACCAGAGGAGAAGAGTGTAACCAATCCCCTTGACCTAAGTCGAGCGGCTACTATGCTTGTCTCTTTCTTTCTCCCCTGTCTCAAAAGTATTTACTGACCTAAGGAGCGACTACTTCAAAGACATTCCTCACATACCTCCGCTCCTCACCCTCCTAAGCACTAATTACATTTTTCAGCGTTATTATTTGCCATGAACATTTTAACCTCCGTTGGACTTTTATATTCAAGTATTTCTTTAATTGTAAAAACATTAATTGATATTTTTTTAATCATGTCACCCCAAGCAAGGCAGTCCACTGCCACTATAGCGCAGGGGTTACATAGAGCGATTCGGTATAGGAAATGTCAGAAGGAGGGTGATAGACGAATTAGGATGTACATAGAGAGAGAGTTGGAGAGAATGGGTGTGAGTTAGTGTTTTATGAGTTGTCTATTGACCCTACATTTAAACTCCTGGAAGTTGTAGCCGTCGGGAAGCAAGCATGCGGAAGGGAGTTCCACAGGCGTGAAGTGCGAGAAAATAAGCTGTTGGAGTAGAAATTGCGGTTATATTTCATTGGTTTCACCGTAAAAGGGTGGGACCTAGTTTCAAATCTAGTATCTCGTGCAAATCCACACCTAGGGGCACCAGTGATTTAAGTTCATCAGAGCAGAAGCCATGAAAGTATTTATAGAAGAGGCACAGGGAAACCACGTCACGCTGGTGAGAGAGTGACTGCAGGCGGTCAGCTAAGTCGGTATCAATCACATTACAGATACTTCGCTGTATTTTGTCAAGAACCCCGAGGAGAATAGAAGGAGCACCCGACCAGATGTGGCAGCAGTACTCAATACACGGGCGGATGGTAGATTTATATACGTGCAGGATAGATTCAGGCGGAAAGAATTTCCGGGCCCTGCACAGAGAGCCGACTTTCATAGCTGCGGATTTAGCAATGGATTCGACATAGTCATTCCACTTGAGGTCCGCTGAGAGTGTCAGGCCAAGAAGGCGTAGTGTTTTACTCTCTGGGAGGCAAGCCTGTTCCATGCTAATGGGAGGGAGGTGCGGTTGTCTGTGGTGGTTAATTGACAGCAGCTTCGTTTTGGAAGAATTGAATTTTAAGAGCCATTTCTTACCCCAATCCACCACGGATTGGAGGTCCTTTTCAAGCTCAGCAGCGAGGTTCGCCTTGTCATCAATACCAGATTTTTGATCGAGGCGAGCGTAAACTATGGTATCATCGGCATACATGCCTACTTGTGATCTTATGGCATCGGGGAGATCATTGATGTAGATTAGAAAGAGCGTAGGACCTAGGATATAGCCTTGGGGGACACCCGCGTTTGTAGGGTAGTTCTGGGAGGCATGTTCGTTTAATATCACCTTCAGTGTGCGGTTAGAGAGGAATGACTGGATTAAGTCCAACAAAAGTCCAGTAATGCCGTAGCTTCGCAGTTTCTGTAGAAGGCCGACATGCCATACTCTGTTGAATGCTTTAGAGATATCCAAGGCGACAGTTCGGGCTTCACCATTCAAATGTCATTTTCAACTCAAATTGCCTTTCTTGATTTTATAATCATTCTCAACCAATTCGACACTGGACTCGTAAGGAATACCTACACCAGACTTCCCACCCAGAACTAAATAACGTCCACATTACACCCTCGCTGGTCGCCAAAATAATTGCACAACTTGACCCACACAAAGCGAGCGGCGGTGACGGAATCCCAGTCATAGTACTGAAGAAATGTGCCCCAGAACTCTCCTCTGTCCTCTCTAAACTCTATAACCTCTGCCTATCTGCTTCCTGCTTTCCTGCCTGTTGGAAGTCCTCCTGCATAGTTCCTATATTTAAGAATTCTGTCGAACCCTCAGACCCCGCCAATTACTGTCCTATTAGTCTCCTTCCAATCTTTGGCAAAGTTTTCGAAGCCATTATCAACGCCGAGGTGATTCAGCATCTCATGGCCAACGTACGGGTTTCGCTTCACCAGGTCTACTGCTGATATGCTAACGACCATTACCGAGTACATATACCGAGCACTCGACAAGAATGGTGAAGCCCGAACCGTTGCCTTGGATATCTCCAAAGCATTCGACAGGGTCTGGCATGCTGGCCTCTTGTGCAAACTGCGGAGCTATGGGATAACTGGACATCTGTTTGACCTCATCCAATCTTTCCTCTCTAACCGCACATTGAAGGTGGTATTAAATGGGCATGCCTCCCAAAACTACCAGACGAACGCGGGCGTCCCTCAAGGTTCTATCCTAGGTCCCACGCTCTTTCTGATCTACATTAATGATCTCCCCGACACCATTAGATCCCAAGTTGGCATGTATGCCGACGACACAACAATCTACTCTCGCATCGATCAGAAACTAGGTCTGGACGACAAAGTGAACCTCGCTGCCGTACTTGAAAGGGACCTCCAATCCGTAGTGGCCTGGGGTAGGAAATGTGTATTTATTGTGAAGACTTACACAATTGCGGCACAAGGCCTAGTTTGGGAGGGGGAACAAAAACTGAGGTTGGTCGTGCAGTACGCTATCTTATTCCTAGCTAATTTCATTCGTGACCCAAGCATACGTTACAATTTTTCTCTATCACCAAAAGAAGTTATCCTTCGACACTCCTACCTATCATATACCAGAATACCACAAAACACTCCGGGGAATCTATACAAAAACCCAATGTGTATAAAAATTTCTTTTTACAATAATCATTTTCCCATAATTTTTTTCATACAAAAATATATATTTTAAAAATAAAGCAGTGAAATGACACAGGGGAAAAGGGGTATGATGTAACATCCCAAAATAAAAAGAAACAAAAAAAGTACAAACAAAACATTGTGTTAGCTGGTCCCAACCCACCCACAAATAAACAAAGAGGTTACTGTATTCTGCCTGTTAGACAAAATCAAGCCACACTCTTTCTACTGGGAATGGGGAGGAGCACAAAACAAATAGGGTTGGGAATGAAAAAATTCTGATTCAGGCATGACAAAAACGAAGGTAAAAATAAAACGGGAAATAGGGGGTCAAGCGCTGAATCATAACAAAATCAGAGTGCCGGGAAACAGGCGAGGACATACATTCATACACCTTAACTAGGAACACAAATGAGTACTAACCTGGGAAGGGTTCCAGAGGAATCCAACCCGATGCGACGTAGCAGGTCTAAAAAAGAAAATCAAGGCCAGCCCCAGTCACGCGAACCAGGCTCGCCTCAGTCACCCACCTTTCGCTGAAATCTGTCGGGTGCAATCGTTTCCAATCAGTTCTAATCTTCATTTTGAGCTGATGCTCAAAATATCTGATCAGATCCTGATGTGAAAGACGACCACCCCGCAAGACCTCCTCCAGACGCGTCGTCCATATCACCATTCGAGCCGTGGCCAGTAGCACTAGAAACACCATTCGTTTCACTCCAGAGTACGGTGACGACACATTGTCAACAGCGTATGCACGATCAATGAGCAGAAGCTCCCGCGGCGCGATACGAGCAGTCAACCCGCCGACTCGATCCCATAATGGGCGAACGCGCACACAATGGTAGAAGGCGTGCGAAGACGTCTCCTTGATGCCAAGGTTGCAACGCTCACAGTCCGGCAAATCCGCCGAGCCCACTATGAAACGCGAGTCATTGAGAGACAAGCCATTCCGAGCTAATCGCCAGGTCAAAGAAAACTCAGAGTTGCTGAGATACTCCGATCCTGGCGCCCAAGACCAATGAGAGCAATATTCACCCTCCGTCATGCCGAGCTTCCTCCTGAGTCGATCCTTCGCGACACCCTCCACTAGCCCTCGATAGAAGCGCTTCCTAGGCTGTGAAAGGTCACTGGACCGCGGAATGGCCATCAAGGCCTTGCGGCATTCGAGAATGAACTTGGATTGCTCCCGAGGCTTACGGCAGCACCTCGAGATCGGGGGAGTGATAGTGAGGCTCGGGAACGCGTCCCGCACTACCCCCGAAAGCAAACCGTCGTCCATTAACGCACGTCTAAGGAATACCAACCTCGAGGCAAGCTTGTGGCTCGCCAAGTGCGGCACCCCCAGACCCCCATTGCACGGACGTTGGTAACAGACACGTTTGTCGACGTGATGTCTGCGTCCTCTCCAGAGAAAGGAGATTAGCAGACGCTCGAGCGCTTCCTCACGCGCCTGACAAAGTGGAAGTACAGACAGCCGGTAAAGCATCTTGGGAAAGAGGTATGTGGCACACACCTCCGCCAAGCCCTTTAAGGACAACCGCCTTCGTTGCCAAATCTCGACCAGCGCAACGACCTTTGCCTGTACTTCAGACCAATTCTTCTCCAACTGCAACTCCGGACCAAACCAAACTCCGAGGAGCTTGACCGGCCCGTCCGTCCAGCTGAAGGGCCCCGGGAGGGAGATTCCCTTCCAGGCACCTAACCGCAAGCCGGACGACTTGTCGCGGTTAATCTTGGCCCCAGTCACCTGTTCGAACCGTACAAGCGCCTTCTGTACCGCTCTCATGTCCCCGTGAGAAGACACAAAAACCGATAAGTCATCGGCGTACGCAGAAACCCTGGCTCGAGCGCCTCCACCAGGGACAGCAATTCCACGTAGGGCCGGACTGCACGCCCTGTCCCTTAGCCTGCGAAGGAGGGGCTCCAACGTCAGGACGTAAAGTAAGGACGACAGTGGACAACCCTGTCGGACCGACCTAGACAGCGCGAAAGCGCTCGACAGCTTCCCGTTCACCTGCACCACAGCCGTGGGGGAGCGATACAGGAGACTAATCCAGCGGCTAAAGTCGGTTTCGAATCCAGCAGCCTGCAAGACAGCCGCCAGGTAGCCATGGTCAACCCTATCAAATGCCTTGGACTGATCCAAATTGATCAGCGCAGCTCGTTCGTCGTCTTCTACTCCCTCTACGATCGTGCGGATCAAGTGCAGGTTGCTCTGAATTGTTCGGCCCTTCACAGCACAAGTCTGTTCAGGTCCCAACAGAGACTCGGCAACTAGCTGCAAGCGATTCGTCAGGATCTTGGCCAAAATCTTTAACTCTGTGTTTAGTAAAGTTATGGGCCTGTAATCGTCTAGATCCCTCCCAACATTCTTGCCTTTTCTCAAAAGCGTGACCACACCCCTGGTGAACCGATTGGGGATGGACCCCTGCCGGAACCAGTTGTTGAACACGACAGTCAAGATCGGGACAAAAATATGCGATAGCTTCAAGTACAATTCATAGGGCAAACCATCCAAACCTGGCGACTTGCCTCTGCCGACCGTCTTCAAAGCCGCGTAGACTTCGTCCTCCGTAATCTCTCCCTCGCAGCTAGCCGCTTCAGCCGGCAAAAGCCGGGGAAAGTCAGCCAAATAGCTGCGAAACTCCTCGTCGCGGAGATCAGGCTCCTTGGTAAACCGGTGCTCGAAATGCCGGCGAAACGCCTCGCACATGCCATCAGTCGACCTTAGGGTGTGTCCATCCGGGTCTCGTATCTCTCGAATGTACCGATCGCCGTTCCGACGAACTTCTTCCCGACGCAATGAAGCGCCCATGCTCACAGCTTCAGAAGACATCTTGCTTAACTTATGACCCATGTAACGACCGCTAGTCGACCGTTCAAGGGCCTCCTTGGCTAAGGCTATTTCTAGGGGATCACCGCCAGCCTCCGCCCGGGAAAAGTTATCTCTAAGTGTCTTCGCCTTCTTAGCCTCACCTAGGTTGAGCCGTTGGCTGTATTGAGTGGCGAAAGACCTAATACTATCCTTAAGTCTAGCCCACCACTTATTCCCAATGACTCGCCCAATTAACGCCCGCTGAACTACGCTAATGAGCTGGCACTGAAAGTCCCGCCTGTCCAGTAAGGACTGGTTGAACTTCCAGTAGCCAGCCATTCTAGGCCTAAAGTCTAACACCACACGGGCACAAACGAGTTTGTGGTCCGTGTAGCCTAACCAGTGGAACGTCGGGCATTCTAAGAAGTCTATGTCGGCTTCTCTCACTAACACTCTGTCAAGGTAGCTAACCACCTTGGTAGAGGGCCAACTATGCGCCCACGTCCACATGCTCCCTTCCGGATGATCGACCCGGTATCTATCGACAAGACCATAATCGCCGATCAGATCAACCAGGCTGCGATCACCACGCCCCCCTCTAGCGCCCCACCCTTTATCCAGCTTGGGGTCCAGGACGGCATTCCAGTCCCCCACTAGAACTTGTCGCTTGGAATCGACCAGGAAGGGCCCTAACAGACGGAAAAAGTCAACACGCTCACCTTGTTCGTTGGGCGCATAAACCACGATCAGACGAAACGACCTGCTGTTCACTGCAATATCGGCCACGATCAGCCGGCCCTCGGCACCGTGATGGACAAGGTCAACCCTCGCATCCAGGGTACGCTTCACCAGCAAAGAAACACCTCTGGCTTGCCGGTTCCCATATGTTGAATAAACGACAAAGTCGTTCGCCAGCACACAGGCATCGATGTCGCAAACAAAGTGCGTCTCTTGGATAGCGACAACATCCACACCGAACGACAAGAGGTCACGAAGCAGGCGGGACGCCTTACCCCGATCCCTCAGGCCATTCGCATTCACAGTAGCCAGCTTGATAGACATTATTTAGATCTGAAAGAGACAATAGAGCAATTAGTCGCATACCGGTCGGAAATCCCTGGCAGTTAGGACCCCGACGGATTGTCCCAGGGAGCCTGTACCAACGTCGGACGTAATCCGTCCGCCAGTGACAATACCGCCAACGTCCGTGGGGTAGGTTAATTTTAGCGTCCTATATAAGCAGGGGTGGATCAAAACGAGGACCCTCCCTGTACATAGTTTTGCCATTTTACGTAACTCCGGTGTGTTTCGGATGCATATGTTGATCTTGGGGTATAGTTCTTCGACCCTTTCAGATTTCCCCCCTGTGCACCGCACAAGGGCAATGACGCCTGGGGCCTGGGAAAAGTTCTTAGGGTTCTCTGTTGAGAGGTTGTCCACCTCCTTCAGTTTATAAAGCTGCTTCAACAGCGAGCGTCTCTGCGTGCTGTACTGTTTATAGGTAGACTCTTCAACATATAAGAGGTCTTCCCCCTGGGGAAGTGCTTTTTTCTTTTTGCCCCTTGTGGAAGTGGGTTCAGGTTAAGGTGCAGGGGATGGGGTGCGAGATGGAAGTGGGGTCGACTGAGCAGTGTTGGATTGGGTAAGTTTGCTAGGGGAGGTGGGAAGACTTCGTGAAGTCATGGATTTCAGTGGCGTGAGCTGCACAGACAGGGGCTGGGAAGGTCTTCGCGGGGACGACGGATAACTTCTTGCCTTATCCGCGTATGACAGTTTATGGGGAGTGGTGGGGGCTGACGCTGCTTTGTCCGTCGCTCTGTCCGTCCTCTCCTTGCTCCTGCTTTTCCGGCTCGCTTATGGATTTCCTTTGGTTTCCTCCTCCTCCTCTCTACCTCTTTTGAGAGAGGAAGAGCGTGAAATCTCCATTGGCTCCTCTCGTGTGTCTCTTTGTAGCCTTTTGAGGGGCATAGTGTCTTTCTTTGGACGTGGGTCCTTCGTGGGTGTTGTCTTGAGTGGGACGTCCTGCTTGGTTGCTGCTGATGGTGACTTTGGAGGGGGCTTCTTCTCCGCAGTAGGTGCTGCAGTTGGTGATGTAGGCGGCGCTTTTGCTTTCTTACCCACCGTCTGCCACTCTCCATCCTTGGCAGGCTTGGCAGTTTCCTGCACTTCTTTGGGTTTTTCTTTTTGTTGCTCCTTTGGTTGCTCTTTCGGAGCCGGGTTTCTTGTTGGGCATGCCTTCGCCACATGATCGGTTGCCCCGCACGCCCAACAGCACGGTCTCCTTCCCTTCACTACGACATAGATAGATCGGCCCCTGCAGGTGAGGATGTTTGGTATGGTAGTAAACTCCTTGCGAGTTACGGTCACCTGCAGGGCGACGTCACCGGTTCTGAAAACCGATTTGGACAATATTGATGACACTTCAGCCACTCGGCTATACTGGGAGAAGAAGGCTCCCACGTGGTCCTCCGAGATGTCCATGGGGACGCCATGAAGGGTAATTTTTGTCCTTCTCGTCCCCATGTACTCGGTCTTCAGGCTTAATGTCTTCGTGTCTAATGCCATCCCTGCCAGCTGCTTTGCCTCCTCGACCGTTCCCAGCAGGACGTCCCACATTGCATGGCTCCTCCTGGCAACTGCTTTCGCCTTTATTTTGAAAAATTTTATATTTTCCTCAATGGTGTCCCTACTCACACCAACCAGCTTCTGTGTCTTCAGATCTTTCGTCAAGAGCGAGATAATTCTCTGCTCTACGCTGGCTAAGGTTTCGGGGACAGACAGCAGCTCCGTTCCGGAAATATAGTCCGCATATTCTTGTCGAAGCTGCTGGTAATATTCTTCCCCTTTTTTGAGCTTGTTGTCCTTGCGCTTGTTGTTCCAGCCCGAGGTTGACGGAACGGGCGATGCTGGCTCGGGTGCTGCTGGCTCGGCTGCTGCTGCTGGGATTGGTGATGCAAACGTCGTCTTTTCCCACTGTGTCATCGTGGTGGCTATGACGGTGTATCCGGTGCGTCAAGCAGAGGACTGCTTGACGCAGCTGCCAGTCTCCTTCTTTGCCTCCCACCGAGTCCGTGGTGAGAGGGAGGGGCGATACAGGCCTTTGTGAGGCCATAGCCTACTAGGAGGCGGAAAAGAGAGTTGCCTGCCTGTATCCAACTGCCCCGGTGTTTCGCCTCGTACCAGAAACCGCCTGGCGAAAACACTCGGCCCGAGCAATGAACTTGGGTGGGACAGTTGTCACTGACAGGACAACCGATAGCAGAAGAGGAGCAAAAGAGAAACTGAATTACCTTTTTGGTGCTGGCACAGATACTACACTTTGATCCTAGAAAAAAGACCACGCAGGCCTGGGGTAGGAACGATTTATTCCGTTAAAATACAGAATTATGGCACAAGGCCGAAAATGGGAGGGGGAACAAAACTTGGGTTGGTCTTCAGATACTCTATCCTATACCTAGCTAATCAGATTCACGACCCATACATACGTTACAATGATTCTCGTTCACCATAAAAATTTGTCCATCAACACTCATACTTATCATGCACCAAAATACAGCAAAACATACCAGGGACCTACAAAACGCCCCAAATGTACATAAAAATTTGTGAATTTGTACAATATTTTACAAAAATAACTTTAAAAATTTTACATGAAATGACATGATGGGAAGGGGGTATGAAGAAACAAAAATCCCCAAAACAAAAAGAACAATTTCAACAAAATGACATATATACATGGTGTTAGTTGGACCCAAACCCACCCTCAAAAACAAAGAGGCCGCTGTATTCTGCCTAAAAGACAAAATCAAGAAGCTCTTTTTCTACGGGGAATGGAGAAACAGGGTACAAAAATAAAAGGGCTGGAGAATGTATAATACTGACCCAGACGAGAATAAAAAACGGGACAAAATAACAATGGACAGCGGGAATCTCAAACTGGATCATAACAAAAGCAATGGTGCCGGGAACAGGCCGGGACAAACACACTCACTCACATTAACTAGGTACACAAAAGAATTCTTACCTTAACCGCGGGAGGGGTTCCAACGGAATCCACCCCGGTGTGCCCATCAGATCTAAAAGAGAAAATCAAGGCTAGCCCCGGTCACGCGAACCAGGCTCGCTGCATATATCCACCTTTCGCCAAAGTCTGTCGGAGTCAACCGTTTCCGTTCAGTTCTAATCTTCATTTTGAGCTGGTGCTCAAAATATCGGATCAGATCCTGATCCGAAAGACGGTCGCCCCGCAAGACTTCCTCCAGACGCGTCATCCAAATCACCATTCTAGCCGTGGCCAGTAGCGACAGAAACACCATCCGCTTCACTCCAGAGTACGGGGGTGACACATTATCACAGGCGTATGCGCGATCAATGGGCACGAGCTCACGCGGCGCGATACGAGCAGTCAACTCGCCGACACGCTCCCACAATGGGCGAACGCGCGAACAATGGAAGAAGGCGTGCGCAGACGTCTCCTTGATTCCAAGGTTGCAACGTTCACAATCTGGCAAATCCGCCAGGCCCATTGCGAAACGCTTGTCATTGAGAGACAAACCATTCCAAGCCAATCGCCAGGTCAGAGAGAACTCAGAGTTGCTGAGCCAATCCGCACCTGGCGCCCAAGACCAATGAGAGTGATACTCCTCTCTCGACATGCCGAGTTTCCTCCGCAGTTTATCCTTCACTGCGCCCTCCACTAATCCCCGATAGAAGATTCTCCTAGGCCGTGAAAGGTCACTGGACCATGGAATGGCCCGCCGGGCCTTCAGAGATTCGAGCAGGAATTTCGGCCGCCCCCGAGGCCTATTGCTAAGCCTCGAGACCGGGGGAGTGATAGTGAGGCTAGGGAACATGTCCCTCACTACCCCCGCAAGCAACCGATCTTCCGACAACGCGCGCCTGAGAAATACCAACCTCGAAGCGAGCACGTGGCTCCTCAAGTGCGGCATTCCCAGACCCCCATGACACTGACGGAGGCAACAGACTCCTTTGTCGACCATGTGTTTGCGTCCTCTCCACAGAAAGGAGAATAGCAAACGCTCGAGCGCCTTCTCATGATCGTCACAAAGGGGAAGTACAGACAGCCGGTAAAGGATTCTGGGAAAGAGGTATGTGTTACACACCTCCGCCAGGCTCTTCACGGAGAGACTCCGTCGACGCCAAATCTCGACCGACGCGCCGACCTTTGCCCGTATTTTTGACCAGTTCTTCTCCAAATGTAAGTCCGGACCGAACCAAATTCCGAGGATTTTGACCGGCCCGTCCGTCCAGTCGAAGGGCCCCGGGAGGGAAACACCCTTCCAGGCACCTAACCGCAAGCCGTAACTTGTCGCATATCACAAATATAGACCTTCCTCTGCAGGTGATGATGTTTGGGATCTCACCGAATTGCTTTCGGGAGACCGTCACCTGCAGAGTGACATCCCCAGTTTGGAACCCCTGCTTCAAGACGACTGCCTTCACTTCCTCCACTTTGCCATATTGAGTGAAGAAAACCCCGACATGGTCCGTCGAGATGTCCATCGGCACACCATGAAGGGTGACTTTCGTTCTCCGCGTACCCATGTATTCCGTCTCCATTTGGAGTGTTTTGGTCTCCATAATGGTTCCCGCCAGTTTCCTTGCCTCTTCTGCAGTGCCAAGCAGGACGTCCCACATGGCGTGGCTGCGTCTAGCCACCATCTTGGCATTTATTTTAAGAGCCTTTATGGCTTCCTCTACCGCATCCCTGCTGACCCCAATGAATTTATGGCTTTTAAGGTCCTTGGTCAGCAGGGAGAGGATCCTTGGTTCAATCTCTTTCAGACTCTCGGGAACTGAAAGGAGCTCCGTTCCCGAGATGAACTCTGCGTACTTGTCCTTAACCGACTCGTAATATGCAGAGTCCTTAACCGCCTTCTTTATGGTCCCTCCTTTCCACGCCGTGCCGGAGGGAACCGGTGATACTGGAATCTGCTGCCAATCCCCCTTTGAAGCCGAGGTGGAGGGAACTGGAGATGCTGATCGTCCTGCGTTCACTGGTAATCCTGTGGAGGGAGGTGTCGCAGCGGATGGCGGCAGCTGCCAATCCCCCTCCTACCGACGCCGTGGTGGGGGGAACGACCGATTCAGGCCCGTCCGTGGCCATGCCTCCTAAGAGGCCAAGGAACGTTGCCTGCCTACAGTTAACAGAACCGGTGTTTCAATCCGTACCAGAACCCGATGATTGAAACACTCGGCCCGAGCAATGAACTCAGGTGGTTCAGTTATCCTAGAAAGGACAACAAAAAAAAAATATCCACTCCTAACTGAGCAAGCGAAGGAACAGATACTACACTTTGATCCTAGCCAAAGACCACAAACGCAAGTCTGGGACGATTTATTTCGTATAATTACAAAATTATGGCACAAGGCCGAAAAATGAGGAGGGGGAAAAAACTTGGGTTGGTCTTCAAGTACTCTATCCTATACCTAGCTAACCAGAATCACGACCCTTACATGCGTTACAATGATTCTCGTTCACCATAAAAATTTGTCCATCAACACTCATACTTATCATGCACCAAAATACAGCAAAACATACCGGGGACCTACAAAACGTCCCAAAATGTACATAAAAATTTGTGAATTTATACAATATTTTTACAAAAATAACTTTAAAAATTTTACATGAAATGACATGATGGGAAGGGGGGTATGAAGAAACAAAAATTTCCCCAAAACAA
Organism: Ascarosepion bandense; assembly: GCA_037127315.1. Lineage (NCBI taxonomy): Eukaryota > Metazoa > Mollusca > Cephalopoda > Sepiida > Sepiidae > Ascarosepion > Ascarosepion bandense. The sequence goes on from JBBBDQ010001856.1 coordinate 1,482,330, forward strand.
AAAACAATTTCAAATGAATAACATATACATAGTGTTAGTTGGACCCAAACACACCCTCAAAAACAAAGAGGCCGCTGTATTCTGCCTTAAAAGACAAAATCAAGAAGCTCTCTTTCTAAGGGGAATGGAGAAGCAGGGTACAAAAATAACGGGAGAGTGGAGAATGTATAATACTGACCCAGACGAGAATGAAAAACGGGACAAAATAACAATGGACAGTGGGAATCTCGAACTGGATCATAACACAAGCACTGGAGCCGGGAACAGGCTGGGACAAACACAGTCACTCACATTAACTAGGTACACAAAGAATTCTTACCTTAACCGCGGGAGGGATTCCAACGGAATCCACCCCGATGTGCCCATCAGATCTAAAAGAGAAAATCAAGGCTAGCCCCGGTCACGCAAACCAGGCTCGCTGCACATACCCACCTTTCGCCAAAGTCTGTCGGAGTCAACCGTTTCCGTTCAGTTCTAATCTTCATTTTGAGCTGGTGCTCAAAATATCGGATTAGATCCTGATCCGAAAGACGGTCGCCCCGCAAGACTTCCTCCAGACGCGTCATCCAAATCACCATTCTAGCCGTGGCCAGTAGCGACAGAAACACCATCCGCTTCACTCCAGAGTACGGGGGTGACACATTATCACAGGCGTATGCGCGATCAATGGGCACGAGTTCACGCGGCACGATACGAGCAGTCAACTCGCCGACACGCTCCCACAACGGGCGAACGCGCGAACAATGGAAGAAGGCGTGCGCAGACGTCTCCTTAATTCCAAGGTTGCAACGTTCACAATCTGGCAAATCCGCCAGGCCCATTGCGAAACGCTTGTCATTGAGAGACAAACCATTCCGAGCCAATCGCCAGGTCAGAGAGAACTCAGAGTTGCTGAGCCAATCCGCACCTGGCGCCCAAGACCAATGAGAGCGATACTCCTCTCTCGACATGCCGAGTTTCCTCCGCAGTTTATCCTTCACGGCGCCCTCCACTAATCCCCGATAGAAGACTCTCCTAGGCCGTGAAAGGTCACTGGACCGTGGAATGGACCACAGGGCCTTCAGACATTCGAGCAGGAATTTCGGCCGCCCCCGAGGCCTATTGCTAAGCCTCGAGACCGGAGGAGTGATAGTGAGGCTAGGGAACATGTCCCTCACTACCCCCGCAAGCAACCGATCTTCCGACAACGCGCGCCTGAGAAATACCAACCTCGAAGCGAACACGTGGCTCCTCAAGTGCGGCATTCCCAGACCCCCATGACACGGACGGAGGCAACAGACTCCTTTGTCGACCATGTGTTTGCGTCCTCTCCACAGACAAGAGAATAGCAAACGCTCGAGCACCTTCTCATGATCGTCACAAAGGGGAAGTACGGACAGCCCGTAAAGGATTCTGGGAAAGAGGTATGTGTTACACACCTCTGCCAGGCCCTTCTCGGAGAGACTCCGTCGACGCCAAATCTCGACCGACGCGCCGACCTTTGCCCGTATTTTTGACCAGTTCTTCTCCAACTGTAAGTCCGGACCGAACCAAATTCCGAGGATTTTGACCGGCCCGTCCGTCCAGTCGAATGGCCCCGGGAGGGAAACACCCTTCCAGGCACCTAACCGCAAGCCGGACGACTTGTCGCAGTTAATTCTGGCCCCTGTTACCTGTTCGTACCGTTCAAGCGCCTTCTGTACCGCCCTTATGTCACTCCGGGAGGACACAAAGGACGTTACGTCATCGGCGTACGCGGAAACCCTGGCTCGAGCTCCTCCAGGTACCTTGATTCCACGTAGGACCGGACTGCGCGCCTCGTCCCTTAGCCGACGAAGTAGCGGCTCCAACGCCAGGACGTAAAGGAGAGGCGACAGCGGACAACCCTGTCGGACCGACCTAGACAGCGCGAAAGCGCTCGACAGCTTCCCGTTCACCTGTACCACAGCCTTGGGGCAGCGATACAGAAGGCTAATCCAGCGGCTGAAGTCGGGTTCGAATCCGGCGGCCTGCAGGACAGCAGCCAGGTAGCCATGGTCAATCCTATCAAATGCCTTGGACTGATCCAAATTGATCAGCGCGGCCTCTTCGTCGTCTTCTACACCCTCTAGGATCGTGCGAATCAAGTGCAGGTTGCTCTGAATTGTTCGTCCCTTCACAGAGCAAGTCTGATCCGGTTCCAACAGAGACTCGGCAACTAGCTGCAAGCGATTCGTCAGGATCTTGGCCAAAATCTTTAACTCTGTGTTTAGCAGAGTTATGGGCCTGTAATCGTCTAATTCCCGCCCAACCTTCTTGCCTTTTCTCAACAGCGTGATCACGCCCCTGGTGATCCGACCGGGGATGGACCCCTGCCGAAACCAGTGGTTGAACACGACAGTCAAGATCGGGACAAAAAGGTGCGACAGCCTCAAGTACAATTCATAGGGCAAACCATCCAAACCTGGCGACTTGCCACTGCCGACCTTCTTCAAAGCCGCGTAGACTTCGTCCTCCGTAATCTCTCCCTCGCAGCTAGCCGCTTCAGCCGGCAAAAGCCGGGGAAAGTCAGCCAAATAGCTGCGAAACTCCTCGTCACGGAGACCAGGCTCCTTGGTAAACCGGTGTTCGAAATGCTGCCGGAACGCCTCGCACATGTCGTCAGTGGACCTTAGGAGATGCCCCTCCGGGTCGCGCACCTCTCGAATGTACCGATCGCCGGCCCGACGAATTTCTTCCTTGCAGTTCCAGTTCTGCGCCCATATTCACAGCTTCGGAAGACATCTTGCTTAACTTATGTCTAATTACCTGGCCCATGTAGCGCTCGCTAGTCGAGCGCCTCAGGGCCTCCCTGGCTACGGCTATCTCTAGGGGATCCCCACCAGCCTCCGCCCGGGAGAAATTAGCTCTAAGTGTCTTTGCCTTCGCAGCCTTATCTAGGTTGAGCCGTTGGCTGTATCGGGTGGCGAAAGACCTAATGCTATCCTTAAGGCTAACCCACCACTTACTCCCAATGACTCGCCCAATTAACGCCCGCTGAACTACTCTAGTCAGCTGGTCACGAAAGTCCCGCCTGTCCAGTAAGGACTGATTGAACTTCCAATAACCAGCCATCCTAGGCCTAAAGTCTAACACCACACGGGCACAAACGAGTTTGTGGTCCGTGTAGCCTAACCAGTGGAACGTTGGACATTCTAAGAAGTCTATGTCGGCCACTCTCACTAACATCCTATCCAGGTACGCAGATACCCGGGTAGAAGGCCAATTAAGCGCCCACGTCCACATGCTCCCTTCCGGATGATCGACCCGGTATCTATCGACGAGACCAAATTCGCCGATCAGATCAACCAGGCTACGATCACCACTCCTCCCGCTAGCGCCCCTTCCTCTATCCCATTTGGGGGTTAGGATGGCATTCCAGTCCCCAACTAAGATTAGCCGTGTTGCCCTCGGCACCGACATGGACAAGGTCAATCCTCGCATCCAGGGTACGCTTGACCAGCAAAGAAACACCTCTGGCCTGCCGGCTCCCATATGCTGAATAGACGACAAAGTCGTTAGCCAGCACACACGAGTCGACTTCGCAAACAAAGTGAGTCTCTTGGATCGCGGCCACATCCACGCCGAAGGGCAAGAGGTCACGAAGCAGGCGAACCGCCTTACCCCGATCCCTCAGGCCCCTCGCATTCAAGCTGGCTATCTTAATAGACATCTTTTAAACCTGAAAAGAGAAAAAAGAAAAAACAAGCAACAAAGGCTATCTAGTCACATACCGGACGGAAATCTTTAGCAGTCAGGACCCCGACGGACTGTCCCAGGGAACCAGTTCCTACATCGGACGTAATCCGTCCGTCTGTGACAATCCCGCCGACGTCCGTGGGGTAAGTTAGTTTTACCACCTTATAAAGACAGGGTGAAGCAAAACAGGGAACCTCCCCGCACAATTTTTGGACATTTTCTTCAATTCTGGAGTATTGTCTTTATACATCCTTATTTTGGGGTATAATTTTTCTACCTCTGAGATGTGGTCCCAGACCCGCAGGTTACCCCCGGTACTCCGCACTCCTGGGGCCTGGGGAAAGTTCTTAGGGTCTTCTGTAGATAAATTATCCACAGAGGTCAGCTTTAAAAGCGGCTTCAATAGTTTACGTCTTTGCGATGACCACTCTGCGGCAATGTCCTCCTCTATTCTCATAAGCGCTTCCCCCCAGGGCAGGGCTTTTTTCTTTTTTGCCCGAGTGGGAGTGGGCAAAGGAGAAGGGGTGGGAGTGGGAGTTGAGGTGATTGGTTTTAAAGGGGTCAATTTAAAGGTTGGGGGCTGGGAAGCTTTCTGCGGGGAAGAGGGAAGGCTCCTTGCCTTTTCGGCATAAGATTGTCTTTCCGGGGATACCGGTAACGATGAACATTTAGCTACAGGAGTTTTTCTTCCCCTGCTTCTGCTCCTGCGCCTACTCTTGATGACGTCGTGCTGTTCCTCCTCCTCTTCTCTACTACGTTTTAGGGACGCCGATCTCTCCGTCTCCATCTTTTCCACCGGATCTACCACAGGATCCATTTTTGGGGGGGATTTCTTTTCCTTCCCCTGTTTGGAAGGCGATTTTGCCAATGAGGACTCCCTTGGCATTGAAGGTGCCTTGGGTGGTGACAGCACCTTCGCAGGTGAAGGTGTTTTCGACTTCTTTTTGCCCACCACCTGCCAATCGCCCTCCTTGTTTGCTCCTGGTGCTGGTGTTGGTGGTGCTGGTGTTAATTATTTTTCCTACTTGTTTTCATTTATTATGAGTTTCAATTATCTTCATAACTTCAGTTATAACTCGAATTTTTCGATCCTTGTTGCCATTGTCTATTAATAGTCTTCTATCGGTTACTAGTAGTATAGCCTGGCGTTGCCCGGGTGTAATGAAAGCTTTAAAACTTATCCATGGTCCTGGAGCTCAGACTCTTTGGACGTTCGCACGAAAGACTAAAAAGCAATAGCTGTTTCCAGTTAAAGCGAAACCGTAGACTGAAAGAAATCGATATGAAATAAGTTTTTTTCGTCGTAAACTGAATTTTGAAGTCTAAATAAGTCCTCTGAGTAAATGGTATCATGGCTGAGACTAAAACCTACAATTATACCTACTTAGAGCCAAACCCGAAGCAAAAACTAAATTAAAAGGGCTGAAAAAATACAGACATACAGGCAGATAAGCAGACACACACACAAACATCTCGCCTTTTACATATATATATATATATATATATATATATATATATATATATATATATATAAGCGATTTTCTGCACGATTGTAAGAACTGCAACCTTGAAACTTCTGAAAATCGTTTCTTATGTCTTTGTCTATGAGTGTATCAAATTTGATTAAAATCGGACCACTCCTTCTATAACCCGATTTTTTTGATTATCGATTTTCGATCTTTATCGGGGGTACTTCGACACAAAAGCTAGCTAAGAACACTCGCAGACGCTTATAGTACAACTGTGTACATTTTCAAGAAAATAGGTTCAGCCGTTTCGGAGTCTATGGGTAACGGACACAAACACAGACACACACACACAGAGATAAAGTTCCAATTATAAATAAGTTTAGATAATATAAAGTGACGTCTGTAAGAAATGCTTTGAAGACTGACACCAACGGTTTTTAAGACTTACTAAAATTTTTATTTAGGCGCATAGATTAGTTTGAGTCACTAGGGTGAATAATTTACTTCCCAACAAACTTTGAAATGTTCGTATTGGAGATTACGGGGGTGATGCTAAGCAATACAGCATGTTGTTTCCCTATTTCTGTCGGTGTGAATTGTCATGGTGCTCTTTTTCAAAGATGGTGCCCAACTTACCCTACTATAGTGTGCATTCGACTAAATCAAAAACGGCCATGCGCAAAATGAAAAATATAAAAAGATGATGACAATTTACCCATCGCAACCTGTGTATGTTTATCAGTTCGTTCTGTTGCCACTGTTTCTTGGCTTGTAATTGCATTCGATATTACCTTTCAACTTCTCATGATAATTCTCTGTAGCGAAGCTTGGCTTGTATCCAATATTAAGAATATCATATCGTCTTTCACTAAGTAATTGCCAGCAACTGTCTCCCGCTAAAGTCGTTATCAATTGAAAATAAATTCGAATCAGACAATCTCACAATACGGTTTTGTTCTTCGTTTGCATTTCCAATTTGACTATCGTCGCCTCGTCGTTACCCTGGCAAAGAGACAAAGAAAAGGATCAGAGGGATAGATTAATCTGTATTGGTTATCTCGTTTGACCTTTTAACTTATCAGTTAGTTGGCTATTGCACAGGAGACCCATCTCCAGGACATTAATTTCCAATTGCACTTTAAGGGTCGATATGGTCGAGGTTCCTCTGGGAAATTTTTTAAGAAGCTACTACTCATAAGCCAAATTTCGCTCATCTATCGATGCCAATAACGACTGATTTACTGGCAATCAACTAACTTGGATTATTTTGTTAATAAATGCGCTAAATTTGTTAGTTCTCCTTTCGTTTTCAGACATATCGAGAGAATTAACATAGCAAACTTCATTCTATTAAAATTAATGAAACTTGTGTCGTTATCTGCTAACAACAGCACCTCGGCGATAAATAAATTCCTGAAAGTGGCTAGGTAAGCAAACGGAACGAGAGGTGGGCTTTACGTAATTCACAGAGTTCACTACCGTTATACGCATCAAATTCGCATTCATGCTGTCTCTGATGGACTTGCAGTTCGTAAGTAACAAAATCAATGACAGGTCGCCCTACTTCTTCCCCACCAAGGAATTAGGATAACTAACTGCGTTGTGGTGCAGTGGATATCGACTCGGAACAACAAATCAGAGTGCCGAGTTTGAATTCCACTTGAATTCCTTACATTCAATTACGCACAAATATCCTTGGGATTGGTAATAATCTCTCTCTTCCCTCCAGCTATGGATTAAATAATAGGACAGATTGGATTCCATAGCCTTGGCTGGCAACCAGTTTACTGCAGAAAGTAATGGCAACGTACTGCGGAATAATCATAATGTGTATCATGTATGGCACTTAACTGACTGACCGCAACTTAAATTGAGCGGTTGACACGTTGGTCAAGCCCTGGTTTGAGAGAATAGCCGTACGTTTCCCCAGAAGACTTTCTTCTACGATATAGACTGTGTGACTGTCCGAGAAATTACAATCGTGTCTGTGCTTCCTTAATCATCTGTTTTGTGTGCCGTGGCAACTACGTTTGGGGCGTCATTGAGAAAATGGGCAGTCAACGGTGACAAAATATCAAGGACTAATTAAAGGAGTTGTCCCTTGATGTGATGACAAACAGGAATGAGAACCCAACCGATGAAATCGTTTCTGAGAACACACTGATTTCGTCAGCGTTTCTAGTTAATTACATAATTAAACTAATGTTATATAATGTTATATCGGTTTTGAATTTACATCAATTTTATCAAATTGTTTTTGTTGATATATCTTTGTATTTTTCATTTTGTATTTTGCTCCCATTCGCCTAGTGCATGATATATATACTAGAAGTATAGCCCGGCGTTGCTCGGGCGTAATGAAAGCTTTTAAAACTAATCCATGGTCCTGGAGCTCAGACACTTTGGACGTTGGTACGAAAGACTAAATACCAATAGTTGTTTCCAGTTTTAAGCGAAACCGTAGACTGAAAGAAAAATGAATGGATGTAAGTCAAATTTTGATTTCCTGATATCGATATCAAATAAGTTTTTTCGTCGTAAACTGAAATTTGAAGGCTAAATAAGTCCTCTGAGTAAATGGTATCATGGCTGAGACTAAGAACTACAATTATACCTACTTAGAGCCAAACCCGAAGAAAAAACTAAAATAAAAGGGCTGAAAAAAATACAGACATACAGGCAGATAAACAGACACACACACAAATATCTTGCCTTTTATATATATATATATTATCGATTTTCTGAACTATTGTAAGAACTGCAACCTTGAAACTGCTGAATATCGTTTCTTATGTCTCTGTCTATGAGTGTGTCAAATTCGATTAAAATTGGACCACTCCTTCTATAACCCGATTTTTTCGATTATCGATTTTCGATATTTATCGGTGGTATCTCGACACAAAACCTAGCTAAGACCACTCGCAGACACTTATAGTACAACTGTGTAAATTTTCAAGAAAATCGGTTCAGCCGTTTCGGAGTTTATACGTAACGGACACACACACACACGCACACACACAAACACACACACACAGACAAAGTTCCATTTATAAATAAGTTTATATATATATATATACACGTATTTTTCATCCAACTTTGTCATTACTTTAAACATTATGTCGCTCAGCCTGCGCATTTAAGAAATAAAGTAATGAAAATGCAATCCCAGCAGGAAACGAACCAGCGTCATTTTTGGGGAAACAAATTTTGAGCCAATGTGCACGGTCACGGTCACAGCCGACAATAAGTTTTGTTTCCCTTTTTCAATTAAAGCACACCCATTTCACTCAGATTATTTTTCTGACTAGCCCAAATCTGCACAGTTTCGTACCCGAAACATAAACAAAGCAATTTCTAAAGATTTAATGAATTCATTTTAAAACCGACATTTTAATCAATTCTTCCTGCAAAGGGTGTGCAGGTTCGATTCCATTACTGCGAAACGGTTTTTCTTTAAGATTTTTCGAATGCATAGGCAAAATACATTCTGTGTAATGAGTGCAGATATAGTGTATCAGCAATTATGACGTTTGAAGTAATATAGATTACTATTTACCATCACTATTTAGATTTTCAGTAAAGCACACTGGATCAAATGCTGCATTTTCTTTCAACGAAGGAAGCAGTTTCGATCCCTGTCCCAGAGCACATTTTAGTAGTAAAATTTTAGTAAAAGGACTGTATGTGTAAAGACAAATCTGTAATATATGTGGATATTTTTAAGAAGACAATATGACTAAAAATATTGGCTTTGATAAAATCTCTCAGAGGTCAAAGCGCAGCGCAGCGACTACGATAATTTTTTCATTTTGTCAGAAATACACATTCTTGGGCAAATTAATTGAAACAAGTAAATGTCTTCCTAGGATCTTTTACATTTTCCCTTGGCGTTGTTTTTCTCTTCTGGGTGAATTTTACTTTACATTTTGGACTGATTGATCGAGTTTGTATCTTCGCCTTGATAACACAACTAACATTTGAAAGGCTGAGACTAAAAATATCCGCGATCTCACTTTAAGGCTTGTCAGTGTGTTCGTGAAGCGTTCAAATTTCGTACGCTTCCTTAGAGTAACGTCCATCGCAGACAACTAACCGACAGTCGGGACAATAATGTCTGTGCGTGATAGAAACCTGATGCAATCACGGATGACGCAATATTTTTCAAGGTCAAACAAATATCTTCATACACTCCAAAAATAAATTCATATTATTGCACACCACTGCAAATGACCTAATCTAAGTAAAAAATAGAAATCGATTACACCCTATCACTCCAGTGGGTCTGAAACTGATCGTATGGTGAAAGTAATGAAACTAAAGCAGTTGTTTTTTTAATTAATTTACACGGGGATGTATGTTTATTAGAAAATCGCTTTTACAAAGGCTGAAAATAAATTTCCACCCTGTAATATATTCACATATATGAATTTCTCTTGGGTGTTTGTCGTCAATACATGTGCCTCTGTGTGTGTTCAAGAGAATAAACGGCTGTTGTTACTTTCATTTTCATTTTCAAAGACTTTCCGTATCAATTATTTACACTCGCCTAAAATGGACATCGTCTAACTAGCGACATTTGCATGAATAATTTTGACAACTGAGCTTTTAAATATCCATTATTTAAATGTTTTCTTCATTTCTTGTCAGTTTAACATGAATTCCTTTTTCTTAAACTCTAGCTCAGTTCACTTATATCACTTTTGTGTTTGTGTTCGCTTCAGTTTTTAAAAGCATATTTTGACACGATCAACAAAGATTCCATGAACTGAGAACAGTAAAAGACGTTTTTATGTTTTCCACAAATGGAGTAAGCGAATCAAGTTCAAATTCCACCTTGACTGGTCTGTGTTCATTTTTCCCTAATACAAATTAAATTTCCACCCAGAGGCTATGCAACACCATTTTTTTTTTAGTTCTATGTATCATGCGTTACTAGGAGAGGAGATGAGCGCAGACAGCTACGCCTGGAAATGGTGTAAAGGACCAGACTTATGTTCAACTAAATCATTAAATAAAGACGCGGAGTTGAAAAAGCATTCGTGTTGTTATTTTTTCTACTCGGTAAACTTTTAACTCTATCGTAACAGAACTCTTTCCCACCAGATCAAGTAACAATAAGCCTGCTCAATAATCCAGCAACCTCCTCAGTATTTTAGTAATGCTACTGTTGAGATAGTTTTCATTCATCATTGGATATTTTCATTCTTCCTGCTTCTTTGCGAAGATTTTTCTTCCTAGATAGTATTTCTCCTTCAGGAGTGGGATGGGTTTTAGTCCGACGCTTGAGGTGTCGCCAAAAGAGGAAGTGTTTTTCTACAGTGTTGCCGTTAAACCCACTTTTAACCTAAACTTTGTGTAACATTCGGTAAAGACGTGGACTCACTGAAAAAAAAAATATATATATATATAGAAAAGCAATATATATTTTTTTATATATCAAGAACAGTTATAAGGGGAAAATATGACAAAATAAAAAAGATTTTGTCACTGCACATAATACAGTCCAACTCCACAGATCACATAAATCGGATGATTATTGATCACCCTCATGTGTGCGCTTATATATATATATATATATATATATATATATATATATATATATATATATATATCCAGAGAAAGCTTTACATCTATACGAAAGTGTCTTTTTTTCTGGCCTCAGGCCAGCTCTCAGAGTACAGGCATTTCAATCAATCATGGCAGACAATCATCACAATTCGTGACAAAAGATAGTCTCTGCTTGAATTTCTTCGATAAGTAGTTATCATTTTTTACACTATTTACAGGGGAACAATTTTTCCTATCTTGTTATTTCGGCCATTATGGCATTCAGGCTTTCAACAGGTAACTGCGAACTGAACGTTTTTTTTTTAATTTAAGGGGCAAAACTGTTTACGTTCTACTGCCCATGTCTAGAGATATCTCGTTTCGTTCTTATTTTTATTACTGCTCAGGTTTCGCTATCCCTGTTTCCACTGATTTTTACACTGCTCGATCCAGCCAAATCCCCTTTGTTTTTAAGAACTCGGAGCCTCAGTACTAACCTGCCTGCTGATGTGTGTTGTTGGTCCTGCTTGTCATTCGTGACTGCAGTCATATACCCTGTTCGCTTTTGCTATAGAGAGCTGGTATTGTTGAAGTTTTTTTTTCTGATCGAAGTTGACCCCAAGCAAGGTAATAAAGCCACCGAGACGCAAGAGTTAAAAACAAGAAGGTTATTAAGGAGCAAGGATAGAAGAAGAGTAATTGACATTGCATTTAAAATTTTGGAGATTAAAGTTGGTTAGAAAGCATGGAGCAGGAAGGGATTTCCACAAGCGTGAAGTGCGAGAAAAGAAACCGTTAGCATAGCATTTACGATTACATATTGACAGCTCATCTCTAAATTAATGAGTCTGCGTCGCCAGTCAAGTACTATGCTTGAATTCAAATCGTCTGGGTACCATAGCAAAAAGTTCATCCGAACAATTACCATTAAAGTATTTGTAGAAAAGGCAAAAAAATGCATCTTACGGCGGTGGGAAAGTGATTGTATCCGAAACGTCTTTAGGGGAAGCGATAATATTGCTTTTTTTTTTTTTTTTTAGATTTTTTTTAGATTTTTATCAAAGGACTCTAAATAGATAGCAAGAGCACTGGATAATTTTGTGTGAACAATATTCTAATCATAGACGAATAGGATACATAGATATGTAGAATAAAATCTGGAGAAAAAAACCGTCTAGCGCGACACAGTGAACTAAATCTTCCTGGAAGCTGTCCTGGCAATAGATTCAATATATTCTTTCCACTTATGTCAGCCGAAGACGTGAGCCCGAGATGGCGCAGCAAGTCACTTAACTGGAGACTAGCATTAGCCATGACAGGCACAGAGAATTCTCTCGGATGATTAATAGAAATCAGTTTAGTTTGGAAGACGTTAAAATGAATAAGTCATCCTTTGCCTCAGATAATAACAGACTGAAGATTATTTTGAAAATAAATTGCCATTTTGAGTTTATCAAACTGATCAGACTAGATTAACAAGTTGAGAGCTAATGACATTGGGAAGTTCATTAATGAAATTCAAAAATAAAGACCATGGATAGGGTTTGGGGACACCTGCATTCGTACGAAAGGAACTGAAAGTATGGCTGTTCAGGATTACTTTCATTTCACGATTCCATAGAAAGAATGGATCAGTTCAAAAATGTGTAACATTGCAGCTGGTGAAAAAAAACTGCATGTCAAACCCTGTTGAAATCTGTATTTTTTTTTTCGTTTTTCTTTCTTTATTAACGGCTTCCATATCATATAATAGACGTATACACGATATACGATTAATAAAAATATTCGCTAAGATCATCTGTCATTTTTCGCTCAGCAACATTTTTCGTGATGAACGAAACAAGAATTGTGACATCAAAGCCGATCAAATGACAATCGTAATTAACAGTTCGTTATCACCTGAATTAAGTTTCAGATTTCGTTATTGTTGGGGAGCACCCCATCTTTGCACATAGAATGGACTCGCCTGATGTGTACAAATAATCCTGCCGACAGAGAACGGCAGTGATCGACACAGAGAGTTTTCTCGCTGTGACGGCATTTCTCACTGTCAGCTCTCTGCCTTCGGGCAGAGAGCAATAACCCAGCCGTGCTTCCGCCGAAGAGTAGAAGCACGACTGGGCAAAAATAGACAGACATTTTTTGGCCGGGCCATATAGCCCGGAAATCCCAGTTATAAAAACTGACCATGTGTCACATGTTGCCCTTACTGGGAGGGACAGCTAAATATTGTTTGTAACAGTGAGTGTTAGAGAGAGTGCGTAGCAAGAGTTGAGTAGTTGAACCGTCGCTTAGTTGGTCAGTAAGAATATAGACTTATTACCTGGACTTACTTCTTCTCTACAAGATTGCATATACTAGATTCCTACTAACAGTATTCCTAGTATTCCTGTATTTACTAACCCATGTTCCAGGTTGTATATATTTTGTTCAATATAACTTACATTTTATCTCTCCATATCTGCTTTTGTTATTATTATTTTGTGTGATTTCTAAATAAGAATCCACAACAGTTATAAATTAATATTTCTTGATACAGACTTACTCTACCTGCCTAAGTCTGGCAAAAGACCAACTAAATGAAATACATTATGCTGCTCTAATTTTTAATGTCAAGTGGATTACCTTGAAAATCAGCATTCGAACTCTAAGCCTCACTGGTATCAGGGTAAAATGTACAGCTATCTCAAACTCCCTAACAACCCTACCTGTATAGAGAAAGTAAAAATATTTAGAATATAAACATTGAGTGCTTAGCAGACATTTATATTTGTCTGCATTTTTATTTTTATTTTTATTTTTATTTTTTTACTTTCTATCTGATATGTCCCGAAAAGAAATATATATCAATACCAATTTATTAAGTTGTTTAGGCAAAGCTAACCGGGTAGGTCAATCTAGTACGTAGACGTAATCGTCGTATGCAGTGTCCTGAGAAGAAGGCGTAGTCAATGGTGGTAGACCAATAGACTTCTGGTAGAAAGATCTCTAAATCTCTCTCACTCTCTCTAGTCGTCCTCGCCTTAGTCTATATTTATGGCTGACACCAGCCAATCACATTCCAGTGAGGGGGAACCAAGGTGTATACATATTCATTACCTATTCATTATATCAATTTAGTGACATGTTTCTTTGTAATAACTGTAAATAAAACATTACTTTTCATGAAAAATCAGCGAGAATTATTGAAGATCCTATTACTGTTTTGTAAGGCTATTTTGTAACCTTTTCTTTTGAATGTTATATTTAGACAGAATAAATATTTTAATGGTAAGTTGATTAATGATTCATTAATTATTCATTACATCACTATCAGAGGATAAGAATATTGTTTTATCTACAAAATTGTTTTCGAATCCATAAAAAACCTGTTTTTCAATTAACAAATTCAATCGAAATTCTCAATAAGGGAATTTGAAGAAAGAATCAGAATTGCAAAACTGTAAGAAAACATGGATTAATACCAAAATTGCTTATGAGACGAGAAAAAAAGATTATAAAACGGGTTTTTATTATTTAACCCATAACTGGAGGGAAGAGACGGATTAATATCTTTCCCAAGAGTATTTGTACGTAAGTGAATGTAAGGAATTTAACTGGAATTCGAACTAATTATGCAAAAATAATCTTTTCGTGTGCATGTATCTATATGTGCAGTGTGTGTGTGTGCGTTTTTATGTAGTACGCTTGTATGCAATGTGCGTGTGTTTATGTATATGTGTTTTTAATGTGCCTGTATGTGTGTGCTGTATGTGTGTGCGTAGTGTTACGTGTTATAAGTTGGAACAAAAGAAGAAAAATGATTGACCAAATCACAGAACTAAATCACAGACAAATATTTAATTTATGATAACACAAAATAAAATATTTTACAAATATACAATTTTTTAATTCGAATAGAAAACATAGAGTTTACTACAGGTAGAGTGGCAGGTAAGTGTTACGAAGGGTAAGGAAGGTGTCAAGTATCTTTATCCAGTTAAGCTAGCGAAGTAGTTTATACTTTTTGGAAACCCTCAAATGTGCATATAAAGAATAATTTCCAGGATGGTCAGTGAAAGAATCAAAAAATCTATTTACTCTTTTAGTTCCATGAGGTTCTCTTTCAGGTTTTAGTTGGTCGGCAACTTTTAGTAGAGATTCTTTCGGCTGGATATACAAATCCTGAATCGGGCTGGAGTTGATAATGTCAGCAAATCCTTTTAACAATTGACTACTCTCTTCCCAAAACCAATTTTTATAGGGGCTAACACCTAATTTGCATATTTCTAGAATTCTTTCGAATTCTCTAGATTTTACTGGAACATTCTGGCATCTTCCAAAAAGTTATATTTTTAATTTCTGTATTTAACAACTACTTCATGAATTAAAACCTTTTTGTAATAACAAGTAGAACTCAATAGAATCCCTTACTATAACTTTTTAAACACTATTAATAATATTTTTATGCATAAATTCATCCTCGTAACAGTAGCATGTGTGGTTTTTAGTGTGCGCCGTTTCTTTTGACGTCGGCTTCGTGAATCCTGATAACGGTTTTTTCAGCAGATCCATATTTCGTGTAAATTTTGACAAATCGTGATAAAGAATAAAATCAGAATCTATGGAGAAATCTGCTCAAAACTGCAATTATTCTTAAATCTCAACTGAATGTAACTAAATACGCATTCGTTAAAACGGAAATGTATTTTAATATGACATTAAACGTAAATCTCATATCTGTTTTAACCTGTTATCCTTTATTCTAAAATGTATTTTAATATATTACCCTTGAATATTGTATGTAATTTAATGTCAGTGAGTCAGTTAAGTTCCATCCGTGGTGTACGCTTGGGTGATCATGTCTCGAAAGAGACATGACTGACTGGGCAGAAGATTATCCCGCAGTAGGTTGCCATTACTTTCTGCGATAGACTGGTTGCCAGCCAAGGCTATATAACCCAATCTCTCATGTTATTTGACTCATAGCTAGAGGGGAAGAGATGTATTATATAATTAAGTAGTAATTAGTAGGGGTCAGTTTATTATTTCATAACAATAGAAAACTGATCCAATACTTTATGTACAGTAGATGCCTTAATCATGTTTCCAACTATTATATTCAGTCAGTCAGGTAAGTGCCATACGCTCGAAAGAGACATGACTGACTGGGCAGAAGATTATCCCGCAGTAGGTTGCCATTGCTTTCTGCGGTATACTGGTTGCCTGCCAAGGTTATAGAACCCAACCTGTCTAGCTATTTAAACCATAACTAGAGGAAAGAGACGGATTAATACCTTTCCCAAGGGTATTTGTACGTAAAAATGCAAGAAATTTAACCGGAATTCTCCGATGTTTCGTTCGGGGTCGATATCCACTGCACCACAAGGTACAACTGCAAACTATATATCTAAAACACAAACCTTTACTCTGCCAGTATTAAATCGTGTACAAAATATTTGCAGTTAAAAACATAAAATCAGCGCAATAGATTGTTCAAAGAGTCATAGCAATTCACAGATGTAGGTACCATGATCGCCTATATCTTGAGGTGTGGGGATGGCATTAAAAAGAAAATTACGACATAATGAAATAATGTAGTTTGTCCTTCCCATTAGAGTCCCAGGTATGACCACAAACTTCATCCCTGTTGTTCTCAGGTCCACCTTGATCCGGGGTAGAAGCACCTTTTAGGGTCCCAGTTATGGGCAAATTGTGAACACTTAAACAAAAACCAACAATACATTTTATCCGTAGTTGAAAACATACAGATGCTTTCAAAATATTTACATTTTGGTATTAGATGACCCATAGAGGTGTTGACATGCAGTTGAACAAATAACTATATCCGAGAAAATTCTAATGGTATTACTATTTGAATTTTCTGATTAATCATAATTCTGAATTGTTAATGATTGAATTATCCCCTAACCCTAACCCTAACCCTACGACTATAAAATATTCGTATAAATCCTCCTGTCACATCGTTAAATATTTAAACTTAACAATTTTAACAAATTATTGCAATAATAATTATAAATATGAATGCAGGTCATTATTCAAGTAAGAGGATACAAATAAAAAAATGAAATTGATAAAATTTTCCATTTTAATAAACGAAGACATGAATCACATGTACGACTTATCATCTCTCATTTCTTTCTTTCTTTCTTTCTTTCTTTCTTTCCACACTAAAAACAGCGTCTCTGATATGTTTTTTTTGTGTTTCTCGCGATCAAAACGCTATTCTCCATTATTTTTTAGGTTGTGGCAAGACGTAACGTACGTGCTAACGAGGAACGAAGGAACAATCAAAATTGTGGTAGTATATTATATTCCTATTTCATATGTAATTTAATATATACTTATTCTTAAATCTTGTTTGTATTTTAATCTACCACCATAGATTAAATAAAGAAGACGATTATATTAAAGTTAAGCTCGGTGTTAAAGTATGTCATAAAAATTATTGCTTTGGGTTTATTAGTCTCTGCTTCATATGAAGAAGGACGAAAAGAAAAATATTGCATATTTTTCTAATGGCACTCGTACTGACGACATCAATGTTGCATCTTTGCTTCCCTTTCATGAATATGAGTTCATATTCTGATTGTTTGGTACGAATGTTCGCTTTACTTTCTACTCGGCTTTCATACTGACATTTAGGAATTTACTGGATGAGTAAAAAAACATGCCAGTCAATCGCTTGAATTTGCCTCTCGGCGCTAAATGACGGTGATGTGTACGGCCCTGAAAAACCTCCAGACCCATACTAGTATCTCAAAAGGAGAGGTCCACTTTGGCACGGAACTTGGATTCACATCACGAAACCCAATAGACGGCCAAAATGTCCGGAAATAGAGTCAGATTTATCAAAATATAAATAAATTCTTAACTCTTTATCAATTTATTTATAGACAAGAAATAAACTAACCGGTCTAATCGATAATTAATTTAATATAATGATTGCTCTTCATGTCAGTTGAAGACGTAATGCCAAAGAAGGTACAATGAATTGCGTTCCTGAAGATTAGTACCAGCCATGCTGATTATGGAGATGAAAATGGTTCTCTATTGTGATTAACGAAATGAACTTTCGTTCTGGATGCCTTAAAATATACAAGCCATTTCTTAATCCAATTTACAATGAAGCTCAAATTGCCATTGTCGGAATCAAACTTACTCTTAAAACACGAATAATTAGTTGTGTAATAAGTATAAATACCTAATTCGGAATTGATGATATCGAGAAGGTCGTTGATGAAGAGAGGAAACAACGTAGGTCCAAAGAAAGAGCCATTACAGCTCCTTCATTGAAGCGAGTCCGTTTATTACGTCCTTTATTAACCTTTTTCTTAAGAACGATTGGATTAAGTTAGAGAAACTTGTAGCGAGGGTCAGCCTGCCAAATTCTGTCAAATGGCTTTGGGTTATGTGCGTTGTTGTGCAGTTGATATCGACTCGGAACGACAAATCGGGGTGCCAAGTTCGAATTCCAGTTGAATTCCTTACATTCACTTACGTACAAATACTCTTGGGAAAGATATTTTCTTCCCTCCAGTTATGGGTTAAATAATAAAACAGATTGGGTTCTACCGCAGAAGGCAATGGCAACTTACTACAGGATAATCTTCTGCCCAGTCAGTCATGTCTCTTTCCAGACATGATCGCCCAAAGCGTGAATCACGTATGGTGCTTAACTGACAAACTGAATATAATAGTTGGAAACATGATTAAGGCTTCTAGTGGGCATAAAGTTGGGGGATCAGTTTTCTATTGTTATGAAGTAATAAACTGATCCCCTAATAATTACTACTTAATAATATAATACATATTTCCCCACTCTAGCTATGAGTCAAATAATAGGACAGATTGGGTTCTGTAGCTTTGGTCGGCAACCAGTCTGCCACAGAATGCAATGGCAACCTACTGCGGGATAATTTTCTGCCCAGTGAGTCGTCATTAATTTCTGTTTCGAGACATAATCGCCCAAAGCGTGTATTACGTATGGCATTTAACTGACTGAAAGCACAGAGATAGTGTCAGGACCGCAAGGCCTTTTGGGGATGTAGTTTGGAGATGAAAGAAACCATGACCGAATTTGCGTTCCTGTCACTCAGGAAATAATCCGTTTTAGGGGAAAATCAGTGAATCTAGTTGTGGATTTATGCCTTTCCCCAAGGAATTTTGCGCGTAAGTGAATATAACGAACTCGACTAAAATTAAAACTCTGCTCGCGAATTAAGATTTCCGAGCCAGTATGTATTACACGACACTCGCATCCCAAGCTTACAGCACCAGGTATTCCATAGCGGTCATCTATCAAGGTACTGACCAGGCTCGATGCTGGTTAACTTCGGTGAAGTGTACAGGTACTGATCTTTCAACGTGATATGGCCGTAATCCAGTTCATAATATATTTTAGATGCAAAAGAAGCGCTTACAAATAACGCCTAATTTTTCTCACGAGTTTGTGAAAATGGTTAGCAGAATAAAGACAGTGAAAAATAATAAGGAGACAAATATTACTTCGAACTTTTTCTTTTTTTGTTACAGTAAGTTTCCTCCTATAAAAGGCCCGTGGGTCTCTTGAGGTAGAGGGTAACTTTAGAAAATAATTTGTGCGGAGAGGTGTGAAAGATAACGGTTAACCCTAACCTTGAACAGGTTAACATTGTAGTGACCAGGGAAATATTCTCAAGGAAGTTGGTTTCACAGGGGAGTGGTTTACTGGAGGGAGCTGTTCCAGTGAAATTTACTTCTCACCAATGGAATACCGGCGAAATGTGGATGCTTTGCTACTACGTAAGTGTAATGACGTGTCCTTATTGTAAAGGTTTGAATTGGTAGAGCCAGGGAGCTACAAAGCATAGGAAGTTATGGAGAGCCATAATCTGCCACGTATTGAAGAGATACGACACATCGAAGAAAATAAATTAAAATCAGTGATTAATATGGTGTCTCTATGTTTCAAACTATGCAAAGAGATTTCATGATCACCCTGTATCTGTACATTACGAGTGTGCGTGCGCGCGCCTAAGTGCGCGTGAGTGAATTCGCACGTGCCTAAATCAGTGTGACTTTTATTGCATATTGCATTCAATTACCAGAAATCGAAATCTGATTACTGTCTTTGTTGCCCAATGACGTACACAAATCCTCGGAGTGCAATGAATCATTCATCAATTTTAAAAAAAAGGGTTCAAAAGGTCTTTTCCCAACGAGATCTGCACGCAGAGACAACTATGACTACCCAGTTGCAAGAAAAATTAGAAAAAAAGGAAAGAAATTCTCCATGATATGCAATTTCAGTTAAGTGGCGTCAACCACAGAAATGAATAATTCATGTGATTTACTTAACAATGACAGCAAAGTGCAAATCTAGTGATGCCGTCAATTCGGATGTGCGAAATTTGTAAAGGTAAAAGATGAATATTTCCGGATTATTGAGGAGATTTTTTAAAAAATCTTACACTGACGGAATTTTGACCAATGATAAGAACGAATATTCTGTTTATCACATCACTTTTTGGCATTTAAACACAACATGCCTGGCCGCATATACAATTCAGGAAAAACCTCGTGAAAAACACAACTATACTTAAACATGAAAGCAATAAACAAAAAGTAAAATTCTCAAAACTATATACATAAAACAGCTGAACAAGATAAACTATGATATCTCCACAAATATCCTCAAATGCCTATAATTAATAACAGAAGCCATTGGTTTATTCCAGTGACTTCCTATACTTAATATTTCTTGTTTTCATTTACGCGTAGTCATGTGTGACGTCATGAATTTGGTCTGACGAGCGGCGGAGCCAGCCGCGAAAAATATTATTACTAATGGATTTGTAAAAATATCTAATTTCTGTTTCCTGATTATAATACTCTGTTAAATGTAACAATAAATTTTAACACTGAGTTCTCTTTGGAGTTTGTCTCTATTGGAATTTACCTTACCAAATTTCAAGGATTCCATTTTATATATATATATATATATACATATATATATATATATATATATATATATATATATAAGAAAAATACTACGTAATCAATTAATATAGTTTGTCCTTCCGGGAAACACATAGCTGCGTTCAAAATATTTACATTTTGGTATTAGATGACCCATAGAGGTGTTGACATGCAGTTGAACAAACAACTATATCCGAGAAAATTCTAATGGTATTACTATTTGAATTTTCTGATTAATCATAATTCTGAATTGTTAATGATTGAATTATCCCCTAACCCTAACCCTAACCCTACGACTATAAAATATTCGTATAAATTCCCCTGTCACATCGTTAAATATTTAAACTTAACAATTTTAACAAATTATTGCAATAATAATTATAAATATGAATGCAGGTCATTAATTAAAGAAGTAAGAGTGTACAAATAAGAAAATGAAATTGACAACATTTTCCATTTTAATGAACGAAGACATGAATCACATGTGCGACTTGTCACCTTTCTTTTCTTTTTTCTTTCTTTCTTTCTTTCTTTTCTTCTTTCTTTCTTTCTTTCTTTTCTCTTTATTTCCACATTAAAAACAGCGTCTTTTATATATCTTTTTTGTGTTTGTCGCGATCAAAACGGAATTTTCCATTATTTTTTAGATTGTGGCAGGACGTAACGTACGAGCTAACGAGGAACGAAGGAACAATCAAATATATATAATGTATCGAGGCAGCAAATAATTTTCTAAACATATACTGTTAAAATATAAGAGATAATAAATGTCTATTATGTTTAATCATGAGCCGTTCTAAACATCGTATTTTGATATAAAAATGTTATCAGATTCTTTTCTGCATGATTTTGAATATTAATTGTTGTGTCATTTGGGTCTGAAGAGCGGCAGGCGTGGCTGCGAAATATGTATTACCCATGAAATTGTAGAATATCTAAAAAATTTTCTAAATTATATGTATCTAAACTTATTTATAAATGGAACTTTGTCTGTGTGTGTATGAGTTGTGTGTATGTGTGTGTGTCTGTGCGTGTGTGTCTGTGTGTCCGTTACCTATAGACTCCGAAACGTTGAACCGACTTTCTTGAAAATTTATGCAGTTGTACTATAAGCGTCTGTGAGTGTTCTAGGCTAGGTTTTGGGTCGAGGTACCCCCGATAAATATCGAAAATCGAAAAAAATCGATACACTCATAGACAAAGACATAAGAAACGATATTCAGAAGTTTCAAGGTTGCAGTTCTTACAATAGTTCAGAAAATCGATAACATGTATATATAAAAGGCAAGATGTTTGTGTGTGTGTCTGCTTATCTGCCTGTATGTCCTTTATACAAATTCACAATTTTTTTTGTCCGATTCTCACCAAACTTCAAAATTTGACTTACATCCATTCATTTTTCTGTCAGTCTACGGTTTCGCATTAACTATTGCTTTTTAGTCTTTCGTGCCAACTTCCAAAGAGTCTGAGCTCCCGGACCATGGATTAGTTTTAAGGCTTTCGTTACACCCGAGCAACGCCGGGCTATACTGCTAGTATCAAATACATTTCAGATTACACAGTGAGTAACGGACAAGCAAGAAGACCAACAAAATATTTAACCCATTTATTTTGTCGGTTGTAATTCTGTCATATGTAACTTTTCTGAATTAAAAGAAATGGTTGTTCGAAACGATTATTCAAAGAAATCTTGCCACAAGTTAATGATTCATGGATTGGGAGACAATTGGAATTGAGTGGTCCATTTTCATG
Organism: Ascarosepion bandense; assembly: GCA_037127315.1. Lineage (NCBI taxonomy): Eukaryota > Metazoa > Mollusca > Cephalopoda > Sepiida > Sepiidae > Ascarosepion > Ascarosepion bandense. Next base: position 1,504,754 of record JBBBDQ010001856.1, read on the forward strand.
CGCCTCAACACTGAGAGTGGTCCATTTTCATGCGCCTCAACACTGAGAGTGGTCCATTTTCATGCGCCTCAACACTGAGAGTGGGCCATTTTCATGCGCCTCAACACTGAGAGTGGTCCATTTTCATGCGCCTCAACACTGAGAGTGGTCCATTTTCTTTGCCCTGCTTGTGTCCCTTGATTCACCCCGAACTCCAAACTCAAATAAATACAACCACGTCAACAAACTTCATTATTTCTTCAGTCCTGGTTGTAATCGATCGATCAACTTTTTTTTTATAAAAAAAAATCTTTTTGTATTTTCGATGGAAGTGCACAACGATTGTATTGGCTTATCTTAATTAGAAAAAATATTTTTCATAGTTTGTTTTTCTTTTTAGAGATTTCATTTTTTTTAACTCCATTTTTATTTCTGCTCGTTCACAAATGAGGTTCTTCTGCGTAAATTCGAAATGACAGCACATTTTCTTGTTTTCGTTTTTAATCATAAATGTTTTATCCAAATTTATTGATCGATTGGTTAACAGTTTGCTTTGCGTCCATTTAATCATGATAGCAATTTGCAAGGATCTCGGACTCCTTGCCATAAATATTTCAATATAAAAGCTTGCCAAAAAATTAACAAATGAAATTAATTAAAAGATATTTATGATTAGAAAAATTATAAAGTAAATGTAATGAGTTTTTACAGAATTTTAATTTTCGTTTAATGTTCATTTATTTATTATTTTAAAAATATTGTTTCATTTTTTCTTTTTTTTTTTATTGAATTTTGTTTTTATCGATTTCTCTACAAAAGCAAAATAATAGGTAGACTTTAATTGAATGGCATTCTGATCAAAACAGCATTTAGTTTATGGCTATGGGCTTCCATAAAGTGTAAAGAAAATCTTTCGTGCGCTCTTAGAAAAATCATCGCACATCTTTTGTTTTCAATTCAAAACCAGCTGAATATTCAAAACAAAGACTCTTTTCAAGGAAAAAAAAAGGCATGCATTTATATTAATGATCTAATTTTATTTTAAATCATTAATGTTTAATGTTTTAAAAATGTCCAGACTGAAGTTTTTATTGTACAATTTTTGATTTACGTGATTAATATTCACTACAGATTCAAATGCATTCATAACGAAACGGAAAATATTTTTTGCGTAAAATAAATGTATTTTCATTATTAGACTATGTACTTATTGACGTAACAGTATAGATTGTTTCTTTTGAATGAGTTTGACCGACTATTTGATAAAATCGCAATGCTTCGTTCGTTTTAATCTTCGGCTTACTTTTTGTTTGAAGTTCTGAGATGAATTATTGTTACTTTTCTATCTTACGATTCTCCGTCCATTGTTCGTCCATTTTGATGCATGAAGGTTCAAAAGTTCAGTTTCTTATTTTGCAAAACTGAAGAATTGGAAGAATTGATGAGAGAGAAATGGTTCACAGCCTGTTACAAAATCTGCTTCTTTCAGGTTTGAAATTAGAGTTTTCTTTCTTCTAGACTAGTTACTAACCAAGGCTAAAGAGAATAATCTGCCCTGCTATTAACCCACAGCTGCGTATACACACACACACACACACACACACACACACACACACACACACACACACATATATATATATATATATATATATGTCTGTGTGGAGAGGAGTCTGTTTTATATCTATATGTATACTTACAAACACACACACACACACACACACACACACACACATATATATATATATATATATATATATATATATATATATATGTCTGTGTGGAGAGGAGTCTGTTTTATATCTATATCTATACTTACAAACACACACACACACACACACACACACACATATATATATATATATATATATATATATATAGTTTTATTGTAAGTCATATTTGTAACGGAAGTGCTCAATATCGGGAATAGAAAGTTTGTAAATATAAAAATGGATAATGAGTATAATGCCGATTGGCAACTGTCTGCTTTGTGGTTGAACGCTATCTTCAGTGCATAAAACAGATAGTCGCCGCTCAAAGTGGACATATATATATGTGTGTGTGTGTGTGTGTGTGTGTGTGTGTGTGTGTGTGTGTGTGTGTGTGATACAAAAATCTAGAATTGAGCTACCACCTACCGCGGTTTCACACGAACGCCCCTTCAGGGCGAGAGGCACCGTTATGAAACTATCTTTTACTGCTAATTTTTCCACTTTTTTAAGAGATTAAATTTACCAACTAGTAAACTTGCTTTTTGGTTTAATTTCGATTCCATTGTTGGGGATACTTTTTTGTAATGTCTAATTACGGCTGTTCTTAATTCCTTATTGTAGGAACTTTTACTCATCCAATATATATTTGTGGATTTATCGCCTTTTATGTAAATAAAATTATTATTACGACATGTTTTCAAAAAGGTATTTAAATTTTGTTGACTTTGACTGGGTTTTAATTTTCTGTACTTTATCTTTTTAACTAAGCCTATTAATTCGTTTTCGAAATTCTCCAGCTCTTTACAATGTGGAGGATGTTTACATGTTTTAAAACCATCGTTATTCCTATATTCATTTTCATTATCATTTATATTATTAAGGAAGAAAAATGTCTTCCATCTAATGTTAGTTATGAAATTTTCTATTTTACGTAGCAATTGTAACTCGTAATAGTGCTTTTTAGGTAAAGGTATATGCTTAAGTGAGCATTCTATATTAATTTGCTCCATGTTAAAAGTTTTTAAAGTGCTCAATAGGGGACTTAGAGCTAACAATAATAATGAACTTAATCACAGTCAGTCAGTTAAGTGCCATACGTGATACACGCTTGGGCGATCATGTCTCTTTCGAGACATGACTGACTGGGCAGAATATTATCCCGCAGTAGGTTGCTATTGCTTTCTGCGGTAGACTGGTTGCCGACCAAGGCTATAGAACCCAATCTGTCCTGTTATTTAACCCATAACTGGAAGGAAGCACAGTAAGTCAACACTAATGATAACAGACTAAATATCCGAAAATAATGCTAACAGTAACATAAACCGTCGTCCTGAAGAAGCGTTCGTGTGAAACCGCGGTAGGTGGTGACTCAATTCGAGATTTTTGTATTGTATTCTCGCTCTACTTTCGTACTTTCGTATCGAGCACTTTGCTGTTAAGGTTTCGTCTTGGGTTTTTTTTTCTTTCAAACGAGCACTAGACGTATTGTTCTTGTGCGCTGTTTGTTTCTTTTTTTTCTCCCCCTTTATTTAACCCACGTGGTAGTCGTCGCCGGGTTAGAAGATGGTTTATATTACTGTTAGCATTATTTTCGGATATTTAGTCTGTTATTATTAGTGTTGACTTACTATGATTGAGTTCAATATATATATCTATATATATATATATGTGTGTGTGTGTGTGGGTGGGTGGGTGTGTGGGTGTGTGTGAAAAAGTGCGAAGGGCCGTGAACATTTTGTTTAATGTGTAGATTTATTTTTTTAATATTATTATAATAATTAATATCATATATTTTTTCATATAATATATTAAGTGTTCCTAATAGTATTTGTGTCCCTACACGTGTCTCCAGTCCAAAGTTTACTCTATTCAAGCGAATAAACTTGTGACTTTACATATCAAGATTCGTTCGTTTTTCGGATAGCCTAAAATATCGTGTATATATATAGATCAGTGGTCGATAAGCAGGTCAGAAAGTTCATATGCGTATGTGTTTGTTTTTTTGTTTTGTTTTTTTTCACACTCGCTCGTTAAAATTCTTCCGTTTTGGGAATCATTCATTTTTCGTTGGCCAGAAAAAAATTTTACACTGTCCTGGGAAATTTGATTTAGTCTATAGACTTCAAAATTGGAAAACAAGTAACATGATCTAGAACAGAAACTTTAGCCTTATCTCGGTTGAGGACAACTCGACTAGTTGAAAAGAGTTCATAGTACTCACAAGCACATGAACATATATATACATATAACTCTACATATTAACACAATCACATATATTTGCTTATATACAATTTGGGACCAGTGCCGTCGCAGCTGGTTGCCAGAACAAATTGAATACAACAGCGAACTGTCTTAGGGACTCTGACTCCTGATTTTACCTCGAGGTTTACACCTGAAGCCTTTTCTATAACTGGATATGGCCGTAAATCAGCGGAGGTTTGAAATGAGGGTTTTCCTTTTCCTAGGTGAACTGCCATCCCAGACTGACAAGCTCCACTTGCTCAAAGCAACTAGTTATGAGGCGCCAGTTACCTGCCTTTCATCCCTTCTTTCGAGCTGAAGTTAGTTGTCAGTGGTTATTTGAATAAGCATGAGAGCATTTATAGATAGTGGGAGCTTATCTCCACTATCACACGTTCTCGTCGGTGGGAGAGATTCTCCAATCTCACTGGGCAGCTACCGCTCGCCTCAAGCTAGGCAGCTCCCAGCCAATTAGGTGTTGTCCCCCTACGGTCTGTCTTCTTCAGTGGGTGCATGGAGATTAGGAGACATCTGATAAGTGAACCGTAACATTTACACCAAGCAACAAGAAATCTCAAAGGAAACCAGCTCTAAAAGTGGGCTGCTGGAACGTCCGGACTATGCTGACCGGCGCAGGATATCAGTAATTCCAGGAAATCTGCATTTATCAATGACGAGCTCAAGAGACTTCATATGGACATTGCTACACTCAAGGTACTGGCACCAGTTGGGTTTAATTCTCGTCAGACGAATGGCCATTAAGAACATTCTTCAGACTGGCTCTTATCACAGCACAGACTGTGACACAGACCACTCCCTAATGTGCTGCAAAATCAAGCCCCAGCCGAAGAGCTTACATCATGGCAAGAAGCAATCGAATCCTCGCATTGATCTCAAAAAGATTAGACAACTAAACCTTTTGAGAGTGAACTGAACACCTCACAAACTGGGGACACTGCCACAGAAAAGTAAGCTACTTTACGGAACACCATGTATCGCACTGCCTTGGTCACCTTTGTGAGAATGGCGAAATTACATAACCGATTTGAGTCAAAGTCCTCCGAGATGACTCCCGTCATTAAATCCAAGAGCAGCGCTCTAGCGGAGTAAAAGTGGTCACCCAATGAGAGAAACCTACAGATCCTTCGGGCTGCTAGGAGCAAAGCTCAGCAGACTGACAGACGCTGCGCCAACGAGTACTGGACAGAGCTCAGTGAAAAAATTCAGACAGCGGCAATCACAGGGAATATCAGAGGAATGTATGATGGCATCAGTAATGGGATCAGTGCAGAACAAGACAGTTCCCCTCTAATCCACCACTGGGGTAGTCATCACAGACAAAAGACAACAGGAGAGATGGGTGGGGCAATATTTCAACTTCTACTCGCAACAGAATGTTGTAACGACTGCAGCTCTTGATGCAATTGAGTGCCTACCTGCCGTGGAAGAGCTAGACACAGAGCCGACGATAGAGGAACTCAGCGAGGCTATCAACAGCTTAAACACAGGGAAAGCCCTAGGCAGTGATGGAATTCCCCCTGATCTTATCAAGCGCTGCAAGATTATTCTACTGCGTCCTCCTTACGAACTCCTCTGCCAGTGCTGGAAAGAAAGAGCTGTACCAGAGGGACATGTGGGACGCTACGGTCATCCCTCTTTACAAGAACAAAGGCGAGCGAAGCGACTGCAACAATTACAGAGGCATCTCTCTACTCTGCGTCGTGGGCAAAGACTTTGCTCAGATGATTTCTTCCCTCTGCAGAAACTTGCTGAACATGTTTACCCAGAGTCGCAGTGCGGCTTTCGAACAGAACGATCAACAGTAGACATGATCTTCTCACCCCGTCAACTCCAGGAGAAGAGCAGAGAACAGCTGATGCCCCTGTACGTCACTTTCATCGATCTGATCAAGGCGTTCAACCTCGTTAGTAGGGAAGGCCTATTCAGAATCCTGTCCAAGATTGGTTGCCCACCCAAGCTTCAGAGCTTAATTGAATCCTTCCATATCAATATTCGGGGTACTGTGCAGTTCAACGGCAACACATCGGAGCCCTTTAACATCTACAGCGGGTGTCAAACAGAGTTGTGTCGTCTCTCCCACTCTCTTCGGAATCTTCTTCGCGCTTCTACTGAAGCTCGCATTCAGTACATCATGAGAAGGAATTTACCTGCATACGATATCAGGTGCAGGCTTTTCAATGTCGCCCGTCTCAGAGCCAAGACTAACGTACAAAAAGTCCTCATCAGAGACATGTTGTTTACTGATGATACGACATTAGCATCTCACACTCAGAGTGAACTTCAAACACTGATGGATCAATTCTCTCAGGCCTGCAGAGACTTTGAGCTGACCATTAGCTTGAAAGCAAAAAACAAGCTTCCTGGGTCAAGGTGCCACAGCACCACCGTTCATCACTATCAATGACGATGAGCTGCATGTGGTCCATCATTTTACCTAACTTGGTCCCACCATCACTGGCAACCTATCCCTGGACATAGAGCTCGACAAGAGAATTGGGAAGGCAGCTACAACCCTTGCGCGCCTCACAACACGTGTTTGGACGAACTGCGAGCTAACAGTGAAGACAAAGATGGCAGTGTACAACGCCTGTGTCATCAGCACACTGCTATACGGTAGCGAGACATGGACCATGTACCCCAGGAAATAAAGAAAGACCTCCTGTATGGAGAGCTGGCCTCTGTATGAAGAACCACTGGGCGGCTACAGCTGCGGTATCGTGACATCATAAAATGCGATATGAAGGCTGTGGTCATCAAGACGGAGTCATGAGAGAGCGTAGCAGTCAACCGGACCAAATAGAGAGGAACTCTGGCCCAACAATTTAAATCAAGAGAGAAGCAACTGACACAAGTCGCTATGGAGAAGCGGGTCCGCAGAGAGCAAAATGACAGCTCTGACAGACCAGAAAGAAAACATAAATGCAACCTCTGCAACAAAAACTGTCACTTCCGCATCAGTTTCAACAGTTACAGACGCCGATGCTCCAGCCAAGCAGACAACTAGGATGCTAACCGTGGTCAACCCTGACCGACGGGGCCTACTACTTATATCCACATACACATATGTCCATACTTTCACTTATGTACAAACAAATGTATGTTCGGTTTTTCGTTTTTATTAATAAGGCCTCCATTATTTTTAGTATTTTTTACATGTGGACGATGCTATGATTTTTGCCCAGATAGAAAGAATGAAATTGCTATAAAAATTAAATAAATGTATTATTTTTCAAAATTGCCGGCTTATTTCTCAGCTTGGTCATCCTATCGTGATTCAGTCCTTGCTCTCCAGTCTCTCGTTTTGTTTGATTCAGTTGCCATGAGTAACTTCAACTTCAGTTTCATTTCAAAATTCCTAATATTTCCTGGCATCTTTCAATTTCGGGAACAAGCAGAAGGCAGATGGCAATTCTAAACTGTACAAAAAAGTGCGCAATAACTGGACATTTCCCACTTATCATCGTTTGTGTCGTTTGCTGACTAAAATTTATTTTAGAATTTCTTATATGCAAGATATGCGTTGTGGGGTAATGGATATCGACTTGGAACGGCAAATCGTGGAGCCGAGTTTGAATTCCAGTTGAATTCCTTGCAATCACTGACGCACAAATACCCTTGGGAAACGTATTAATCCGTCTCTTCCCTCCAGTTATGGACTAAATAACAGGGCAGACTAGGTTCTATAGCCTTGGCTGGCAACCAGTCTACTGCAGAAAGCAATGACAACCTAGTGCGGGATAATCTTCTGCCCAGTCAGTCATGTCTCTTTCGAGACATGATGGCCCAAAGCGTGCATCACATATGGCACTTAACTGACTGACTGATATAAGTGTTTCTCTTTTCGGGTCTTTATTCTGCAAATCCGGTATTTATTGCTTTCATCCTTTGGCGATTTTCGGTTCCTCGTGCAAGATATACTTATACTCAAACTTCTGAACTACAGATAGCCACTTTATACCTAAGTTGGCACTCGAAAAGAAACAGCATTTTTAGCAGGAGCTTATATACGACCGAGTCATATAATAATTCTGCTTGTTCCTTTCTTAGTTAGTTAGTTAGTTAGTTAGTTCCTCCGTCCGTTACACACTCTCTACACGAGCTTTTCCTTCCCCTCTATCTTTTTACTCTCCTCAGACTTTCTCTCACCTTTGCCAAATGGAGGAATAGTAAAGAGTAAGAGAGTAGGAGGAGAGAGCCTATAACATTACCGTATCAGTAGCAGCTTAAGCTGGTGGTTGTAGCAGTAATTGCGTGTGTGTATGTGTGTGTGTACAATATAGTAAAAATAGGTAGGTTTGTTATCGTATCCCGCGATCTAATTACTGAATGTCTGGCCTCTACAACCTTGGCCATTACTCAGTTGATCTTTTCTCTTTATAATGGGTACAGGAGCCATGATTTCTCAGTAATAAAAAAAACATTTTCTCTTTCAAAATCTCTCACAAAATAGCGTACAGTAATTTGATTATGATCTGTGCATACACTCTGTGTTATCGTTATTTTATTATCCAATGCCTTTATGTTTGAAGACGTTATTATTATTTGTAGTATGACAAGGTAAAATTTTTCCAGGAAATCATAATTATCCTTCCGTGGAAATTCCACGGGTTCCGCTAGTACATATTAAAATAATATGCGTAAGCTAAAAAAGAAAAGTGACAAACCCTATCGTACTGGTCAGAAATTTAATGACCCTAACAGAGTTGGGTACAAATCTCGTGGATATGAAATTTAGACAGTGATCTCTTTTATCTTTGTTTCAGTTTCAATATGAGACGAAAAACACAGGAAATCTGCTATATTTAGGTACTTAAAGGAAGCTTGCTTACTCTTGCAGATTCCTTTGGCGTGTCGTAGTTTCCGCTTAGGGACAAGTCAACGCATGAAGACGATAGGTAACTGGCTGAACTCTAGAAATCCGTTTTCTCTATCTCCTTTTCCCTCACGCTTTCTCCAAAAAGTGATGTTTGCTACAATGTCTCCGTCCGAAAATATAGAGAGTAAAAAAAATGAAAAATAAAAACACGGAGAGAATTGCCTGTCATTGATTCAGTTTTGATGCTGAACTGGAGTCCATAGTGAGAAATTGTTGTCGATGGTAGACGATGAGAATACAGAGACTACACACAAGGCATTAAACATTTCTTCATATATATATATATATATGTGTGTGTGTGTGTGTGTGTGTGTTTTATATATATATATGTTTTATATATTTTCCATTTTCAAGCGAGTTATTTTGCTACCCAGGTTTTTACCTTGAGTGATGTCTTCAGGCGATTTTTAAAAACTGATTTTGCCTTTTAAAGAACGCTCATGTAGCGGTGTTTTATTTGAACGTTCACGTGGCAGGGAATTTATGAACGTGCATTGTTTAAATTCAAACGGATTATAACGTTTTCATCCATGGATGTATGAACCTAAAAGGTATTTCTTAGTGTGGATGCATTTAGTCATAATTTCTATTCTTTCATTTAACAGTTCGTCTTTATTTGGGTATGTCATAATTTCTAATTTTTCTTCTTGGCACAGTCTACATATTTGTCCACCGTTGTAAGGCTTGGCTGTTTTTACAATGTTCCACGTTATGTCTGGGTGTTTTCCATATTTTGATTCCAATTTCCAGACGTGGTTAGCCAATTTTGTATTGTTTTTTAATTTTTCTATTTTAAATGTAGATCTGTGGTTGAACCACCTGGTCTTAAAGGTGTCTTTGGTTGAGCCCAAATATATTTTGTTTTGGCCATCTGGGTCATGTACCTCTGCCTTATAAATTATTTCTTGAATAAGACCTTGAAGTGGACATTTGTTTTTGTCCTTGCAGTTGCATTCTTTGTTGGTGGTTTTGTTTTGTACGATGCTATTTAAATTTCTGGCGTTTTGTTTTTTTTATGAAACTATCTAAATTATTAGTGCAACTATAACTTAGTTTGATTGTGTTTCTGTTGAAAATTTTGTTTAGTTCTGATTCTTTTGGAAGGTGTCTATGTATTAGTTTAAAAACTATTTGTTCTGTCTTGGTCTTTACTTCTAAATGAAATGGTGGGTTGAACCATATAATGTTTCGTTTTCTATTGTTGTTTTTGATTTGTCTGGTTGAGAATTATATTGTAAAATGTTTTTATGGCCAGAATTTCTTAGTGCACCTTCATATATATTTTTCTTTTCGTTAAATATTGATTTGTTTGACGAATTATTAGATAGTCCGTGTTCTATTCCTTTGTAAATGTGTTTAATTATATTATTTGGATGATTGGACTTTGTATTTATGTATGATAACTTAGTGTTTGTTTTCATGTATGGCGAGACATTTCCAGTTTGTAAATTAAGTTCTACATTTAAATATTGTATCACTTTATTATTTGTGTCCACTGTAATATCAAAATCTCGTTCTTTGAAGAATTTAAAAAGCGGTGTCCTTATTTTATCATTCATTCTTTTGTTGTCTGGTGCCATTAATCCGTCATCTCTGTATAATCCGTCATCTCTATATAATCCGTGGTTCTCAATATGGATTGTTTTGTTTATTTTGTTTAAAGTGCATATTCCCATCAATTCTGAGATTTCTGCTCCATCATATGATCCTTGTGGTACATCGAATGCTCCGTTGTTGGATTTTTTGATCCATGCTATACCTTTGTGGAAAAGTATGGATTTTGGGCAATGTAATATTATGTCAATATGCTCTGATGGTAGTTTTATGTACATTTTAGCAAAATTAAATGCTTACTTTTGCATTTAATTTTTGGAGCCAGGAAATACAATTACTAGTGTTTTTCCACTGGTTTGCTTGAGTGGCTGTTCTTAACAAGTCGCAAATATGTTTTAATATTTGATGGTTTATTTTGCCCACTTCTGTTTTTGTAGGGTTAATTAGTCTGTATGATGGATTGTTTTTAAAGTCATCTTTGTGGTCTTTCGCTGTAAGGAAAGCTTGTTTGCCAGTTAATATTTGTGTTTTGTTACTTAAATTTAATTTGTCTGTAATAATTTTAGTCCCATATTGATGTTTTTAATGTATGAAGCTGGGGCTTTTTTTTTGTAAGATTTAGTTAGCTCTTTTTTCGTATATTTTTGGGTTTATTGGGTATATATTGCTGGATTTATCCCCTTTAATAAGGATATTTTGTGTGTGTGTGTGTGTGTGTGTGTGTGTGTGTGTGTGTGTGTGTGTGTGTGTGTGTGTGTGTGTGTGTGTGTCTTTTTTTTTTTTCTTTACTTTGGTCTTTAATAATTTCTGGAATTTGTTTTTGATTTTATTTAATTCTATATTGTCTAAATTTGTTTCATATATATATATATGTGTGTGTGTGTGTGTGTGTGTGTGTGTGTGTGTGAGTGTGAGTGTGCAGCAATCTTTCTTTCTTAAAAACGACCGACAAGGACGATTTTATTATTTTCTTTTGAAATTTTTCATGTATTCTCACCTGTTTTCTTTTTGCTGGAGATAAGGAATGTAACATTTTTTCATAATTATTAAATTTCTAAGCGCTTTCAGCGACTTTACTGGCCATTCTCAGTAATTTTATTTTTCGATGTTTTATTTTATCCTCATATTTCCAGTACAAAGCCCAAGAGCCAGTCAAGGTAGAGGGTTAATGTATGATGTTTTATGAGCGTAAGAAAAGACAAGAAATGCAATTTATGAGATTATGCTTACTTATAAATCAACCTTCGTATTTTCCTTGTTAAAATGTCATTTACAATTATTATATGAGTTTATTGAAGCTTTTCTCATAGAAATTTGTATCTATTTTTTTAATCTTTTATGAAGAAAATCTACTGTGAAATGGAATAAGTGGGATTTCGGCAGGTAATTTGGCTTCAGTTTGCTGACGAAGCGTATAAAAAATGTGCTTCTTTCTCGTTTTGTAAAATGTTACTGACATTAATTTCTCAGCTACCTGGAATTCGTTGGCTTATTTTTAGGGTAATGCATTTTCTAATTATTCTTATTCTTATTCATTGTCGGTTGCTCTGTTGGGGTGTGATGCGTGTTGAAGGTGATTCGTGGAGTTTGAGAGAAAGAAAACGATATTGCGCTAATGAGATTGGCTATTCTTCCCGAAGCGGGAACAGCGAAGTCATTTACTTTTAATAAGAGGACGCTTAAAAAACACAGCTTAGAAATAGATAAAATATAAATAATACTCACACACAGACACACACACACACACACACACACACACACACACACACACACACACACACAAACACAGACGCATATATATATATATATATATATATATATATATATATATATATATATATAACTTTAATCCGAAAGGAAAAGTAGGTAGGTAAATCCCAAAAACCATTATTATTTTGATAATAGATAGATAATTAATATTAATTACAATGATATTAAAACTGATCAAGGTGGAAGGATCAATGCAATTTATATTCAAATTACAGAGCCAATTAGAAAATAAAACAAATTCCGATGTTCGAATTCGCTGAATGGCCATTTCTACGAAAAGATTTCTACGAGAAATTTCTTGCGTCATCAGCAACGAATTTATTACAAAAAAAAACAAATAACTATATATATATATATATATATATATATATATATATATATATATTTTGTTTGTTTTTCTTTAATCTAAAGTGGAAGAGTAGGAAGGTAAATTCCAAGAACCTGATCCTAATCAATATTAAAAATTGTTAATATTAAAAAGTGATGCAGGCAGAGAACTCAATGTATTAAGAATACAGAGCCAATATAAATTAGAGAAAATTTTGAATTTTGAAAATTTTGAATTTTGAAAATTTTCTCTAATTTATATATATATATATATATATATATATTATTTTATATCTATCTATCTATCTATCTATCTATCTATATATATATATATATATATATATATATATAGAGAGAGAGAGAGAGAAGGAGAGAGACGGGGGATAGAGAGAGAGAGAGTGGGTATATCAATAATTCAGGAATCTCATTATGAAAAAACTTATAACATGAACTCTTTTCCTTTTTAATGCACTTAATTCAGTATAAAATATAAAACATAAATTAAAGATCGTAAAATAATAATTCGAAATATCTAATGAACTAAGAACGTGACAGTATATTAATCCACTCTATTAATAAGATAGATAGATAGATAGATAGATAGATAGATAGATAGATAGATAGATAGATAGATATGAACAAACTCAGATAGATAGATAGATAGATAGATAGATAGATAGATAGATAGATAGATAGATAGATAGATAGATAATGAACAGCCTAAGATAGATAGATAGATAGATAGATAGATAGATAGATAGATAGATAGATAGATAGATAGATAGATATGAATAGACTAAGATAGATAGATAGATAGATAGATAGATAGATAGATAGATAGATAGATAGATAGATAGATAATGAACAGCCTAAGATAGATAATGAACAGCCTAAGATAGATAGATAGATAGATAGATAGATAGATAGATAGATAGATAGATAGATAGATAGATAGATAATGAACAGCCTAAGATAGATAGATAGATAGATAGATAGATAGATAGATAGATAGATAGATAGATAGATAGATAATGAACAGCCTAAGATAGATAGATAGATAGATAGATGGATAGATAGATAGATAGATAGATAGATAGATAGATAGATAGATAATGAACAGCCTAAGATAGATAGATGGATAGATAGATAGATAGATAGATAGATAGATAGATAGATAGATAGATAGATAGATAGATAATGAACAGCCTAAGATAGATAGATAGATAGATAGATAGATAGATAGATAGATAGATAGATAGATAGATAGATAATGAACAGCCTAAGATAGATAGATAGATAGATAGATAGATAGATAGATAGATAGATAGATAGATAGATAGATAATGAACAGCCTAAGATAGATAGATAGATAGATAGATAGATAGATAGATAGATAGATAGATAGATAGATAATGAACAGCCTAAGATAGATAGATAGATAGATAGATAGATAGATAGATAGATAGATAGATAGATAGATAGATAGATAGATAATGAACAGAATACGATGATATAAGCCAAAATAGGTTTTTTGCATACATACTTACCCTTGATCTAATTAACTTTCACTCATAATTTTTCTACCAGAAAACTAATTTAACACCAAACATCGTGGGTCGTTCACTTTCGCTGGACTCATACGTCAAGTTAATTACGTTTAGTGCCTTCCATGTGTCGTGTCCTCATAAATAATTCACAAAAAATCAATAGACATTCAAAGTAATCCTAATCGAGGTAGAAGTAAATAAGTAAAAAATACATTTCAATACGTTCCTTAACCAGGCGAGATGAAACGAGCTTTTACAGACAATCATCCGTCTTGGGCTTAAAACGTAGCTTCGCCGACCGCACAACTCTGAAGGACATCTTGTCATAAGGAGATGCGATATAAAAGCGGCTGAGACATGCTGGCCATCATCTATTATTGCAATGCAACGAAACGCCAGTGTACTAGGTGAGCAAACTTTTCAGTGCAAGAGTCACATGAAAATATTCACAATTTTCTACGACCGCATAGTATATAATTATTATTTAAAATAAACAAAATAAAAGGTTATTAAAATAAAAATTTCAATTAATTTTTATTAATTAATATTTTAAAGAACTGCAGAAGATTTTCAATGAAACAAATTTATTTGAAAGACAAAAAACTCAGTTTAAACTTTAAAGGAAAGCAATTTTTATTAATAAGTATTTTCAAGTAGGTGCTTGACATGAAACACATTTCAAAAATAAAATAACCTTGTTTTAAGAAAAAAACAGCAATTATTTTTATTAATTAATATTATAAAGTAGAAAAATATTTATTTAAAAAAAGTAACTCTGCTTAAAGAAATAATAAAAACAATTTTTATTAATTAATATTTTAAAGTGGAAACTTCAAATGAAACATGTACAAAGTATCTCAATTTAAAGAACAATAATTTTTATTTTAAAGTAGATGTGTCACATGAAACACATTTGATAGCAAAATAACTCAATTTAAAGAACAAAAATTAATTTCTTTTAAATTTACTAACATTTGGCGGACCGGATAAATTTCTTTTTGTACGTCTCATGCCGCTTGCGACCAACAGTTTAAAGGCCGGCAATCAAGACGTTTAACGGTTGTGTATTTAGGCAATACTGATTGAGAAAAGGGATGTTGAAAAATGGATTCATTTTCTTTTTCACTCTAACAAAAAATAAATACCGATAGTCGGTATTTATTTTTTGTTAGAGTGAAAAAGAAAATGAATCCATTCGACCTCACGAAAAAACAACTTGCGAAAGCACTTCTGCCCCACAGGCTACTCTCTGTGACTATATTTTATATTGAAATTGCAATAATTGTGGCACAAGGCCGAAGGAGAAGAGAGTTGAGGCTGATCGCCATTTTCTATTCTATACCTAGCTAACCGAATTCAAGACCCAAACACTAATTACAATTCGCTTATTCACCACAAATAAAAGTTCATCATCTTCCAATTCTAAACCCACCACAAATTTTCACACTGAAACCTAAAAAGGGGGGAAAACACATGAATAATTTTCTTTTTGTTTTTATCTCAAAAAATGGTGATATGAAAATTTGTGAGGGAGGGGATGAACTCCAAAACAAAGTCAAATATAATGTTCTCTGTGACTGAGAATTGTGGCTAACTAGTCGTTCGTTTTATACGTCGACTTGATGAAAGCCAGATCATCAGAAATATACGTCACGTGGCTTGTCGACGTTCTTTGCTTTCATTGGACGATATTTCAAGCGAAATGTATCTTGAAGTCAGACTTTATCAAGGTATAGGGTTTCATTTCTTACATTAGCTTGGAAGTCAAAAAAAGAGGAAATGTCTACCAATGATGTCATTTTACTTCCATAAACTGAAAAGCATTAAGTAAACTTCTTCGATTATCAACAAAGTTCGGTTCTGGTCACGAATTGTTAAGCACACGGTTTATTTTTATAAAACAAGCTCCGAATATTAATGTTTCATTATACTTTATAATATTTATCTTTTTATTTATTTCAGTGGAAGAAAATAACACAGTTCATAATGCCAAGCTCTCTCTCTCTCTCTCTCTCTCTCTCTCTCTCTCTCTCTCTCTCTCATCCACACACACAGAACTGTGTCATTGATTGCAGCATTCTTTTATTCATTAGATGAATGTTATATATATATATATATATATATATATATATATATATATATATATATATATAGTCATCCGCAGACAGATCTGTTTTGCTGTATCACAGCTCATCAGTACGGTTAGACAGCCGATTGCTTTTTACCCAGGATTGAAACTCGACCGAATTGGCGTCAGTCGGCGATTCTACCACTGGGCTATGGGTGCTCGGTAGAAGAAAGCAGACTTTTTAGCGTGTATATTATCATTATACACGCCCAATAGCTGAGAGTGTTCTAATTCATTGTTGAATAAAAGATGCGTAGATGCCAGAGTAGCTACTGTTTTTCAAAGTCTACCATTTTTCCAGAGTGCTCAATCAGGGTGTGAGAGATAAGTGGATTTCATTTATCTGGAGAGATATAACGTAGCATCTTTGTTCAAAATTCAGTATTTTTGGTGGTGATAGTGGAGTGAACTATCCTGAGTGCAGGCCTGAGAAATGGTAAATGGAGGCCGTGCGCTACCAAGACTACATGCCCACCCCCTTCTTCGTGTCTCCACTCCGTGCTTTCTCTATGGATTTACTTCCATAGACTTTCCTGTGTTTGATATAACCGCAAGACAGCAGAGGTTTAAAGCCAGCTTTTTTCTTCGTCTGGATAGACTAACTTCCTGGGCTGCTGAGTTCCATCTCTCCAAAACAGCTGGTTATAAGGCGCCAGTTTTCCGCCTTTCTCCATTCTGCGTCTTTAAGTGGGACTGAACTGTCAAAGGTTATTTGAGACGAATGTCACGGAAGTATTTTCTACACAGTGGAAGTTTGCCTCACTATCACCCTGGATATAAAAACCTTAAAGGGAATATAAACGATATGTATTATAAATGTATAAACAACAGGGAATATAATTACAAGAAAAATATGAAGTTATAATGACAGTCTGTAAATTATCCAGTTATTTAATATTAGCAAAAAATTCACCTACCTACAACAATAATCGTTTCGTTCTTTTCAAATTCTTCTTCTTCTTCTTCTTCTTCTTCTTCTTCTTCTTCTATGTGCCCTGTTCCTTCAGGACGTAGGCGATCATGGCCTTCCATGTCTCCCTATCCCTGGTGGTTCTTAGCACGCCTTCTCCTATAACATCTCGCAGCCCCGTTCTGTCATCCACCTGCTCAGGCCCTTCAAATATGCTGCTTTCCCCTGTCTTTTTTTCTCTCTATCTGGCCTGTTAGTATCAGGTTCTCTAAGCCTTCCTTCCTCATTGCATGTCCCAGGAACTTCAGTTGTCTCTTCCTGGTGCTCAATATTAATTTCCTTTTCGTTTCCATACTTTCTAACACCTCATCATTGCTCACATGATCGATCCATGATATTCGCAGCATCCTTCTATAGAAACACATTTCAGCTGCTTCAAGTTTTTTTTTTTCATTTTTGTTGATATTGTCCAACATTCACTGCCATATTGAAGAACTGACATCACATATTCTCTTTAAAACACCACATACACTATCTAATATAACCTACGAAACAAATGTTTTCGGGTTCAAGCTCAAACACGGCCTATCCTTGCCTATTCGATCAATAATAATAATAATAATAATAATAAAGATAACCCCGCATTAAATAGTCCAATTAGTGGTTATGTCCTAATATATCAATAAAAATAATAATGAGCTTTACAGTATTTTAAATACATTCGGCATTTATTTATTATAACAGTTGTATAAATGCTATGAATAAAAAATAAAAGGAAATGGAGTTGTTTGATCGATTTCTCGTTTGCGCGGGAAGTGTCGACACGTATCACACGATTGCGTCACAGAAAGTTAAGTCTAAAAGAAAGTGTGTTATACAGTTCGAAAAATCTATTAAAACAAATTCGTTCGCCAAACCTAAATTGTTTTTTCTTCTTTCTTTCTCTCTCTCTCTCTTCGATCATACGCCATTTGTAATGCAATTTTTGCGAATTTCTTAAAATACTTCGCGTAAGTGGTGCTCGAGCTAAAATCAATAAATATTAACTGTCGGTGATGACATAACTCTTGAAGAAGAGCAGAAATAATACAGACACAATGATGCCCGCAAATAAATATCTATATTTAAAAGTATTCGATATATTTGAACAACAATTTTTCGAAATATATATTATTCAAACAATAGATATTTTGGATCCATTATATTTAATTAATATTAATAATATTTAATCAAAATAATTTAAATGCTAAATTTTGTGGATTCCGGGTTAGGAACTGCACAAAATAATGAACAACAAACCAGATAATTGAGATAGAAAAATAGGTTATATTAAACGTAAAAATACTGGAACACAGATTAGTAATCAGGAATACGATTAGTAAAGAATATATATATATATATATATATATATATATATATATATATATATATATATATATATATATTAATGCAGGTTTCATTGAATAATATAGACAAGTTTTGTCTATTAATTTTGTGTAGGATCCGTTCATACCGTCTGATATACTTGATGGTGATGTCGTTGAAAGACAACAAAATATATATATATATATATATATATATATATATATATAAGTCTTTGAAGTGAATCCGTGCTGAAATTAGTATGTCCGTGTAATACTATTCTGGTTGAGTGGAGCTCGGAGCTACTAGACTACTGACGCGGTATTCTCTGTGTAACTTCGGTATCTCTCGGCAACTTACGGACCTCTTACGGTACTCTCGGATCGGATACTGATGTTTCTATGGCAGGAGTATATGTATACTTAAGTTGAGTCCATTATCATAGAAAAGGGGGAGATCCCACAACAGTAAGTCATCCCAAAAAATTTATTTTAGTGAACTGAGTAATATAAGGCAAATAATTATTAGTAATGGTTTCTATAATTAAATAGACCACAATCAAATAAAACTTCACTTAGGAAACTATAACGTTAATGACATAAACCCCAGTTTTAAAGGTAAGATTAACAATAATGACATCAACATATTTGACTGAAATCAAATTCACCGTAACTACAAAAAGGATGAAACCACAGCTAAAACATAAATAAATTAAACCCGATGATAAAAACGTACAATTAAAATTTTATCATTTGCAATAAAAAAAAAGGTAACATGATGAAAAACATATGACACGTTACCAACCCCTTATATAAAATTCATATTGTTTATTAATTAATTTGCATTTTTGCAAACAATAAGGGCAATATCTCTTTTATAGATTTACAACAATCATCCTTTCCCGTAGACACGCGTGCCATTCATTTGACCAAAGTGCCATTATTTAACATATCAACAAGCACAAGAATTACAAAAATATTAGATAGCTCTTTTACAATAATAGTAAAATAAATCTAATTGTTTAAAAAGGCTAAATATTCTAGACGCCATTTACGCACAATTAAAGAATTCATCTTATATATATATATATATATATATATATATATATATATATATATATATATATACGTAAATGGCGTCTAGAATAGACCAGAGGTGGGAAGTGCGTGAAAAGAAGATGTTAGAGTAGAAATTGCGGTTACATTTTATCGGCTTCACTGTAAAAGGGTGGGACCCAGTTGCTAATCTAGTAGCTCTTGTAAATTCATAGCTAGGGGGCACCAGAGGAGCAGAGTTGAGTTAAGTGTTGTTTAACGGCATATCAACCTCTGTGGATTATTTAATGCCAAAAAGGTGAGGTTTTAAGATTTTTTTAAATATTCAGTTATAGCGAAAAGGTTGATTTAGTCAGATTTTGACGAAAAAAATTTTTATATCATTTTAGAAAACTGAAGATGTCTTCAAGATTTGTACTCAAAAATGTATTGCTGGTAATAATTTTCTTCCTTCAAAAATGTATTATGGCAATAATTCTTTTTTTCTTTCTTCCTTCAAAATCTGTTATTGTAATAATTTTTTTCTTCAATAAATGTTTTGTTAGTAATATTTTTTCTTCAAAAATGTGTATTTTTCTATAAAAGTCTATTTTTATACTTTCATGGTGTTTAACCCCAGTTTGGGGATAAACTATTTACCCATAGCTGGGAAACTAACAGGTGCTACCACTCCGGGTGAGAGTGGACCTGGGAACAACAGCAATTAAGATGTGATTCCATGTTTCTCACAATCTTTCAATAAGAGGCCTTGCTGCCGGATGCAGTTAATTGTCATACCCAGGACCTCATTAGAGCAGAAACCGTGAAAGTATTTATAGAAGAGGCACAGGGAAGCCACATCACGCCGGTGAGAGAGCGACTGCAGCCGAGCCGCCAAGTTGGTATCGATCACATTACAGATTATCCGTTGGGATCTAGAAAAGTGCTACGCGCTTCTAATATAATTCTTTTCAGAATTATATTTATTATCAACATGGCTGATGCTAACCTTAAAAGAGGTTGTGACTTTTTTGGGCTAACGCTCTCAATTTCAATTTCAATGTCTGCTTCAAAGAAAGTTGCTTCACTGTGTCGTGTTAGACAATTTTTCTCGCCAGAATCTATCTTATACATTTATAAATCTACCATTTGTTTATGCATTGAATATTGCTGTTAAATCTGGTCAAGTGTTTCTACAATTCAAATAAGAATATGCAATGTTATTAATCAAGACCTGGTATCTTAGCCACAGACACTTTCCCACCAACTTCCAATGCTTCATAAATATTTTTATGATAATTTTCCAGATTAATTTTCCTCTTTTGTACCGTACCATATTAGCAGTAGGATCTCATCATATTCAAGATGAAATGCTTACATGTAACCATAAGTTCTGTAACAAAAGACATTATGTTTAAAACATCTACGTTTAAGCAATAAATACAATATTTAATACTCCTCATTTGATGTAAGACAATATTGTATATACGTTGAATGTCTATATAAGAAAAACACGATTTTCTATAGGATTTCATTTATGAAAATGAAAAAGGAATCTTATAAATAACATCTAAATCGATAAAATAAAACATAATTTAAATACATTTCTGTCTTCGAAAACAAAACATTATTTTATATACAAATATCAGTTTATAAAATAATAAACGATCCTATATAAACCTCATAAAAATAATCGACACTATCCTATATACATTCATAAAATAATAGACGATCTTATATACACCCCATAAAATAATAAACGATCCTACATACACATCCTAAAACAGTAGACGATCCCATACACACCTCATAAAAATAACAGACATTATCCTATAAACTCCTCATAAAATAATAGACGATCCTATCTACACCTTTTGAAATAATAGACAGTTCTATATACACTTCATAAAATAATAGACACGATCCTATAAAGTACCTTTAAAATAATAAGTATGATCCTACATACACGTCATCAAATAATAGGCACAATCCTGTATACACCTTATAAAATAACAGATAATCCTATATAAATATTCAATAACTCACCAAGAATTTCAATGGTCGTTCTATGTCCAGTCTATTAAAAAGAACGCATTTAGATAGATAGATAGATAGATAGATAGATAGATAGATAGATAGATAGATAGATAGATAGATAGATTGGAACAGATCGAGAAAGATAGATAGATAGATAGATAGATAGATAGATAGATAGATAGATAGATAGATAGATAGATAGATGGGAACAGACCGAGAAATAGATAGATAGATAAATAGATAGATAGATAAATAGATAGATAGATAGATAGATACATACATACATACATACATACATACATACATACATACATACATACATACATAGATTGGAACAGATCGAGAAAGAGATAGATAGATAGATAGATAGATAGATAGATAGATAGATAGATAGATAGATAGATAGATAGATTTGAACAGACTGAGATAGATAGATAGATAGATTTGAACAGACTGAGATAGATAGATAGATAGATAGATAGATAGATAGATAGATAGATAGATCCACTAGTCGAGATCCTTTCGTACAAAAGCAGGTATCCCCCAGGGCTCCATCCGTCGTTATACTCTATTTTTATTTTCATTAATGACCTTACCGATGATATAAGCTCTCAACCTGACATCTACGCTGATGACACAACCCTTTACTCCTGCCTGATAGTAAAGCTCATCAGTCCAACGAGATCAAAATGGTATCCGAAGTCGAAAACGACCTCAAGTCCATCGTGAACTGGGGCAAAATTTGACCTGTTAAATTTAACTCCTCTAAAACTAAACTTCTCTCCATTTTCATCTGAGAGACCCCCCACCATCTCTCTGCTATCCATCAGTAGAGCTGATATTAATCTCCAAGTAAATCGTTGCGCCTTCTCGGGATAACTTTCTCAATTAACTGGAAAGAGGAAGACTATATTGAACCCATTGCCAGGTCAGCTGCTAAGAATGTCGGTTCAATAAGTTCTACTATCGATCTTACATATGTATAAGTCTACCCTTCGTCAATGTTTAGCATAGTGTTGCCATATATGTTCCAGTGTCCCTGCTATTTACCTTAGGCTCTTGGATAAAACCCAAAGAAGAATCAGCAATATTACTGGTCTTGATCTGGCGGCTCGGCTTCAGTCAATTTCCCAACGCTGTCAGTCTCATTTTTTATAAATACTTTAACCCTCTAGGGCCATTCGTATCATATTTGATACAGTATTTCCCTATAAGGAAACATTTGGTATTTCCCTATAAGGAAACATTTGGTATCCATTGACTGAGCAGTCAGTACTGCTTTCATTTGAAATTTATAAAATATTTCTCTTAAAAAATTTTTCAGGAAAATATTTCTTTCAAGGCTTGTTTTCATACTGTATCAAATATGATACGAATGGCCCTAGAGGGTTAATAGTAATTGTTCGGATGAGATCTCTATGTCAGACTCTCTGTCTCTGGGTGGAGAGAAACTGGGACGAGGTTCGGCCGAAGGGTAGAGTCTCGACAAGAGGTCGACCCTACATCTACGGGATATTTTTAGCCGAGCTTAAGGGCTAAACTTTAACTGGCTTTGTGCCGTATCTGCCTCGGTTATCCGCCGTTGTAATGTGAGGTAGTAAATATTAGCTCTTCTGTATGGTACTTAGACTTTATGATTTTAAGTGCATTACAAGACTTGACGTCAAGATCTTATTAATTTACGGTCATTTATAAAGCCTGTAAACCTCTTGTGTCTTCGTGACATTACTGCCTTGTATGAGGTGATAGTGAAAAAGACAGATATGAACAGAATGAAGTAGATAGATAGATAGATAGATAGATAGATAGATAGATAGATAGATAGATAGATAGATAGATATGAACAGGCAGACAAACAGATAGATAGATAGATAGATAGATAGATAGATAGATAGATAGATAGATAGATAGATAGATAGATATGAACAGACTAAGATAGATAAATATGAACAGACTAAGATAGATAGATAGATAGATAGATAGATAGATAGATAGATAGATATGAACAGACTTAGATAGATAGATAGATAGATAGATAGATAGATAGATAGATAGATAGATAGATAGATAGATATGAACAGACTTAGATAGATAGATAGATAGATAGATAGATAGATAGATAGATAGATAGATAGATAGATAGATAGATAGATATATAGATAGATAGATAGATAGATAGATAGATAGATAGATAGATAGATATTAGCAGACTTAGATAGATAGATAGATAGATAGATAGATAGATAGATAGATAGATAGATATTAGCAGACTTAGATAGATAGATAGATAGATAGATAGATAGATAGATAGATAGATAGATATAAACAAACTAAGATAGATAGATAGATAGATAGATAGATAGATAGATAGATAGATAGATAGATAGATCCTGCCTTTTTTTCTTTGACCATGAGAGAAAATGGCAAACGCGAAAGAGAATTCGAGAAGCAGAAAAAACGAAACTGATTAAAGCGACACAGTGAAAGCGACAAGGAAATACAGAGTTAGAAAGCGAATGAAGAAGAGAGAGGAAGAGAGAACGATTGCAAATGGATGAAAGATGAAAAATGAATATAAATCAAGCAGACGATCGAGTGAACGAAAGTGTCGCATTTTAAGTTTCGTAAATATCAAAGGATCAAAAGACTTGACCTGAAATCTCCACCCACTTTTGTTTAGTAAAATCGCGAACGGCCACTCAGATCGACACTTACATTCCTGCGTTACGTTGAATGCCTAATAGTCTGTGAATAATCAAGTTCCCAGCGACCAACGACAACCCATTATTCCAAAATTTCCTTGACAGACAGATACCTTTGATCAATAATCAATAAATGGCTCCGGTTCTATAAAAATCGATCTAAAATCACTTTGGTTCTGTAGCAAGATATTCGATCGATTTCTAAGCATTTCTGCCGCAAAGCATTGGTAAGCACAGTCAAGAATAGATTCTCACTCTCTGCATAAATAAATATTTCAGTGATGAGATTTCGAAATAGCCTCTAAGCCCACCATTCGCAAAGCCGGAGACAAGAGCGAAACAAAGAGGTTTATAAATATTTTATTTAACGCTAGGATTCCATTTATTTTTATTTGAAACAATTGAGCGTTTTTCTTTTTAAGTTTATCAAACTTATGTAGGTTATTTAATAATGACGATTTGGGGATACAAGCTTTACTGTCAGTCAGTCTTACGTGATGCATGTTTGGGCGATCATGTCTCGAAAGAGACATAAATGACTGGGCAGAAGCTTTTCCCGCCATAGGTTGCTATTACTTTCTGCGGCAGACTGGTTGCAAACCAAGGCTATAGAACCCAATAGGTTCTGCTATTTCATCCATAACTGGAGGGAGAGGTGACAGATTAATACCTTCCCCAAGGGTATTTGCGCGTAAGTGAATGCAACGAATTCAACTGGAATTCGAACACGGCTCACCGATTTCTCGTACCGAGCTGATACTCACTGTACTACCCACGCACATCCCATGTTTTACTCCCTAAAGTAAATCTATCGAACGCGGTTGAAATTGGTTCTCCGATCAACAATTCCGAGCCATTTTCGAATATACATATCCACGATTACAGCAACTGGTATTCTTTAGCAGTCGCCTATTTAGGTTCTGACGAGGCTCGAAGTTGCTTCGCTGATCGTACGAGCACATATGCTTCAACATGATATGGCCATGAGCCTTTGTTTACAACAGTGCTACGTTTCACCCCAATCTTATTTCCTTTACTATTTATACCGCTGATACAAAACGGGGTTATCATTGTTTTTATTTGTCAGATAATATCTGTTAATTATTAGAGTGATACCGGGCCACAACCAGAAGCCTTAGGGTATCATGCAAGTTCTCTCAGACTCTGAGTGTTCATTTTTTCTCTTGTTTTTCTTTTGAGAATATTCTTGTCGTTCCTAAAAGGATTTCATTTTTTAACATTTCTTTTCGACAATCGATGCATGTTTTCTTTCGGCGTGTTTATTCTGTCAGTCACCGTAAGACGTGCACCAATGACAGCTTGTATGATTGTGACATTTAAATTCCAAAACTTTGCGATTTCAGATTTCAATAATTCATTACTTTTTTTCACTCTATTATTATTATTATTATTATTATTATTATTATTATTATTATTATTATTATTAGCTGAACCTGTGAAAGATTTCACGGATCATGTAATATTATTTTCATAATTTCATATGAAATTCAATGGGTGTTGATTAAGTAAATAACATTGTTTATTGGTGAATTAATTTTATTAACCATATTAGTAAAAGCTAAACAATATAATTTACTTAATCAACCTCTATTGAATTTTATTTGAAGGAAGGTAAGTAAAAAATTAAAATGCATGAGTTATGCTTCTTGGCAAAAGCGTGACACACGTAGGTACTACGGTATTAATATAAAGATTATATTTTCTTCGATTTCTTATGTATACTCATTTCATTCCGGGTCCCAACCAAAGGCTTAAGGTCAGAAATGGCATCATGAGATTTTCCACTGAGAATATTTGAGAAGAAAAGAAACACCTAAGATCACGCGCATTTAAATAGATAAAATCCTTCGTAAGGTGTGGGCTGTACTTGAGAGTAGCTTTTTTTTATATTTCTTCGCTTAATGTCGGTTATGGTCCTGCTAAAGATGTTGAAGCTGTAATGCACCACGGTGATAGCCAAGGTGTTTATGGGTGGTTTTCGGTCCGATGCCAAGATATGAAACGAAATACAAGAAACTATACAAGGAAATAAGGAGAAAATGCAGAAAGGCTAAAGAAAGGTGGCACAACAACAAATGCACCGAAGTGCAGAAGAAATAATGGCGATATGCATAAAAAAACAAAGGAACTAACAGGACAAAAGACCTACTCTGCAACAGGATATGCAAAAACAAAGGATGGTAAACTCATACTAGAAAAAGAAAATACTTCAGAGATGGGATGGAGTATATTGTGGATCTCTTCCACGACAAGAAAGAGCAACCAACAATGCACAAAAATACAGATGAACCAGAAATATTAAAAACCGAAGTTGAATCGGCAATGACCAAACTGAACAGAAACAAAGCAGCAGAAGCCGACGGGATCGTGATAGAGATGTTAATGCCCTTAAAAAGTTTTGTCAAAGACAGGCTCACAGAAATAGTAAACGAAATCTACAACAGCGGCAATATACTGTAGGACCTAAATAGATAATTTTTCATAGCACTACATAAGAAGCCAGGTGCAAAAGAATGTGAACTCCACCAAACAATCAGCTTAATGAGCCATATAACAAAGCACATCATCCGGATTCTGATGAACAGATTGCGCAGCAGAATTGGCCTACAAATAAGACTAGAACAGTGTGGCTCCATTAAAGATAACGGAACGAGGAATACGATATTCATGCTCAGAATGCTATCCAAAGGAGTCGTATAAATGCAAAAGAACTTCTATCTGTGCTTTATGGAGTACGCAAAGGCGTTTGACAAAGTAGGCCAAAGTAGACTTGATAGATATTCTCGACAATTTCAAAATTTTCGGAAAAGTCGTTAGGATAATCAAGAATCTATATTGTCAGCGAACCGCTGGCAGACGGATAGGAAGTGACTTCAGTAAGTATACAAAAATATAAAGGAACGTAGGACAAGGATGTGTTTTCTCAACGGGTCTATTTAACTTATACAGCGAAACAATTCTGGTAGAAAGAAATTCTTGTCAGGAGTCACAAAAATATAAGATACGCGGATGACACGGTATTGACAGCAGACACAGAAAAGAAAAAGCATGACCTCCTACAGAAGGTATCAAAGAAAGGAAAGGACTGAGCATAAACTTCAAGAAAATTGGGGCTTACGGCCATATCACGTTGAATAAACCGGTTCTCGCTCGATCATCGAAGTTAAGCAACGTTGAGCCTGGTCAGTACTTAGATGGGTGACCACTTGGGAATACCAGGTGCTGTAAGCGTTTAGTGACGGATGTGCGTTGTAGTGCAGTGGATATCGGCTCGGAAAGAGAAATCGGTGAGCTGAGTTCGAATTCCAGTTGAATACCATGCATTCACTTAAGCACTGGTACCCTTGGAAAAGGTATTAATCCGTCCCTTCCCTCCAGTTATGGGTTAAATAACAAGGGTAGGACTTGGGGACCCTGCCCTTAAAAAGAAATCCCAATGAATCTTGATACTCGAAAAGAAAAAAGTATTACTAGACACGCAAAGTTATATAAAAAAAAACAATAAATTGTTGAAAGAAAAAGGTATTGTCAGCAATAAATAAATAAAATTTAGTTGGCAATAAATGATCCGCCCGAGGTTGATATGATCGCCTACGTCATGCAGAGACTCGGCACATGAAGAATGAATGAATAGCGGACAGGGGTTTGGGAGAGATAGCAAGAGGAAAAATATTGAGGGAGACAAGGGACAGAGCCAAGTGGAAGTTTATGATCGCCTACGTCCTGAAGGGACACGGCACATAAAGAAGAATGAATGAATGGCGGAGAGGGGTTTGGGAGAGATAGCAAGAGGAAAAATATTGAGGGAGACAAGGGACAGAACCAAGTGGAAGTTCATGATCGCCTACGTCCTGAAGGGACACGGCACATGAAGAAGAATGAATGAATGGCGGAGCGGGGTTTGGGAGAGATAGCAAGAGGAAAAATATTGAGGGAGACAAGGGACAGAGCCAAGTGGAAGTTTATGATCGCCTACGTCCTGAAGGGACACGGCACATGAAGAAGAATGAATGAATGGCGGAGCGGGGTTTGGGAGAGATGCCAAGAGGAAAAATATTGAGGGAGACAAGGGACAGAGCCAAGTGGAAGTTTATGATAGCCTACGTCCTGAAGGGACACGGCACATGAAGAAGAATGAATGAATGGCGGAGCGGGGTTTGGGAGAGATAACAAGAGGAAATATATTGAGGGAGACAAGTGACAGAGCCAAGTGGAAGTTCATGATCGCCTACGTCCTGAAGAGACACCACGGCACATGAAGAAGATGAAACCAATGCCAGACGCACACGTCTATAGGATTCTTTTCTTGTTTTCGCCTTTATTTTGGCAGGCTAGATTCCGTCACTTTGACCATTTCCAAAGTAACTATAGGCTTCTTCTTGTTCAAGTTCCAATTTTTTGAGTATGTTTCTAGAATTGTTACTTTCTTAAATGTTACTTTTTCACATTTATCTAATCTGTGTCATTACTGAAATATTTTACAGTTGTAAGAAGACCTTTCAACTCATTGTCGTCTTTGGTAAAGAGTTTAAAATCATAAATGTAGAGTAGGTGATGGAATACTTTCTTATGAAGTTTGTATCCATAGATATTATTTAATTCATGCGTATGTGGGGATTAAGGACAAACAAAATAGTCGGGTTGACAGGGAGTTTCCTTGAAAGATTCCTCACCGGATATTCAGATGGTTGGAAGTGGCAATGCCTTTGGTGTGATTTAGGCATGATGTGCTTTTCTGCATTCCTATGCTGCGTTTAAGGAAATTTACTATCACTAAGGAAACTTTAAACATTTTGAAAGCCGTAAGGATCCAAGAGTGTGACTCACTAGCAAAGACTTTATGCTAATCTATCCATGCTGGCCTGAGATTTCTACTTTACTTCCCGTAATATTCCAGGATCATTTTGCTTATCAATAGTTGATCTTTGCAACTATATGAACCCCTCTGACATCGCTTCTGTTCTAGGGAAAAGAATGTTGTTTTCTTCTAGAAAGGCGTAAGTACGATTCATCAGGAATCAGTTTATATGTGGTGAGCAGATATGTTATTGGTCTATAATTTTTCGGATCATCACTTTCACCCGTTTTAGTGGGAGATATTTAATAACTTCAGTGATTCGTTTTTGGACCCAACTGGGATTATTAATTAGCATTGATAATGTTTGTGCAAGGGTTAATGACTGTTGATAGAGTCAAATATTGAGTACCGTGTCATTTCCTGGGGATTTCGATTTCTGGAATTTTGTCAGAGCTTGCCTAACATTATTCTTGGTTATATTTTCCCATTCATGTCAAGGCTTATGCATCAGTCGTCCTTTTTCTCGTTAGATCTTTTCTGTATTAGAAGGTTTGTTATTACTCGCACCATTTTGTTTAGTTTATTTTCAGTCTCTTTTTTTCAATCTCTTATTTTCATTCTCTTATTATCATTCGTGTATTTTCAGTCTTTTATTTTCAGTCTTTTATTTTCAATCTCGTATTTTCAGTCTCTTATTTTCAGTCTCGTATTTTCAGCCTCTTATTTTCATTCTCGTATTTTCAGTCTCTTATTTTCAATCTCGTATTTTCAGTCTTTTATTTTCATTTTCGTATTTTCAGTCTCTTATTTTCATTCTCGTATTTTCAGTCTTTTATTTTCATTCTCGTATTTTCAGTCTCTTATTTTCATTCTCGTATTTTCAGTCTCTTATTTTCAGTCTCGTATTTTCAGTCTCTTATTTTCATTCTCATATTTTCAGTTTTTTATTTTCAGTCTCGTATTTTCAGTTTTTTATTTTCATTCTCGTATTTTCAGTCTTATTTTCATTCTCGTATTTTCAGTCTTTTATTTTCAGTCTTTTATTTTCAATCTCTTATTTTCAGTCTTTTATTTTCAGTCTCTTATTTTCATTCTCGTATTTTCAATCTCTTATTTTCAGTCTATTATTAAGTACACTGCTTATGTCAAGTTTTTTGTTGTTTTGCACTGTTTAATTTAATAAAAATGATTAACGTATTTTGACACTTATCTTTACATTTCCCTTTTGTACCTCGTATTTTCATGTTAGGGAGCTCCTTGAAGTTATAAAATAACAACGCTTTCCATATGGTAGATATCCCGACGTGTATCATTTAAAAATCTTTTCAAATTCTTTGGGTATTAATAAATGTTGGGTGATGATATTTTCTGCATTTTATAAAATAATATAATTAACTTAATGAACTATTATAATATTTATATCATATTAATCTATTCCCCTTACCCACTGTACAAATAATACTTATGGGACTAGTTAGGACATCATAGTGTCTTTGAGGCATTATGGCGTTTGTAGTAAGTCTGGTAAGCAAGAATATGGTGTTTTCGTGCAAGGAATATTGTATAGTTTTTTGGGTTGGTGGTTTTGGCAGCCATAAGAGAGATTATGACTACCTTTCCCCATTCCCACTATTGGCCTTGTGCCACATTTTTCTGTATTTATACAAAATTGATTACTATTACGAGACATTTACGAGACTGCCAGTCGTAAGTGAACTTCATATACTACTACAGATTTCAGCAAGACTAAGTCTATTTCAAGCGACATTATATTTCTTATATTTTTGTGTTATCTTCGTTTATAGCAACAAAGACATTAAAATTTCCCTTCAGAAACTTATCGATTATGGCTCTCCACACTCTCCATTACTTTATTATCTGTGAACTGCCATATCTTGAGAAACTTACTATAATAGTTTCATGGCAGTTTTGAATTCACGGCAATCTTTCCCTCAAACTGAGTCCTACGCAAGGCTATATAGTCCAGTCTACCCAACTATTTAAACCATAGTTGGAGAAAGAAAAGATGGATTTTACAATGGCAGCAGTAAGAAAATCCTGGTCAGGATTTGACCTCGGCTCACCGATTATATTTTCCGCATCACCGTTTCGCTTTTCAGACCCGAAGGGAAGTAAATTCATCCTCGTTTGTTGCGAACCATCTTATGCACGCTGCAGATGCCAATTTTGGCTTGTCATCAGCACCAATTCTGTTGATGATAAATTTTAAATGAGAACACGTCAGACGAATTAGATCTTAATTTCA
The DNA here is from genome assembly GCA_037127315.1 of Ascarosepion bandense. Taxonomy (NCBI): domain Eukaryota; kingdom Metazoa; phylum Mollusca; class Cephalopoda; order Sepiida; family Sepiidae; genus Ascarosepion; species Ascarosepion bandense. The sequence goes on from JBBBDQ010001856.1 coordinate 1,536,036, forward strand.
TTCAACGTGCTTGTAAGCAAATTCTGCTTCTCGCAGTCTCTTCCTTCTACCCTTTACCTCTCTCTATTTCTCTTCTTTTACATACTCTCCTCTTTCTTTCACACTTTTTCGTTCTATTTTCCAAAAGAGCATATCGTTTTATTTACTCTCTCTCTCTCTCTCTCTCTCTCTCTCTCTCTCTCTCTCTCTCTCTCTCTCTGTGTATATATATATACTATTATCCACAGAATATGAGTCTCAAGAGCCACTCAAGTTAGGGAATTATTGAATAAGATTATTGTAAAAGTGTAAAGGGATGGGGAAGGGTATTAATGTATATTAAGAAATACGAAGGTCAAAAAACTGTTATGCAATTCCCCATCTCTCAGCGTTTTAATTTTCTTTACCTTCTACGCTTTGGCCTTTGATCAAGGCGGAATTGATAATCGCTAAAAGTATAGCCGAAAGGCAATTCTTATAATTTAGTTTCTGAAAAGAACAAAATTAAAAAATCACATAAAAAAACTTAACTATAATACCTTGTCTGTCATTTTTTATTAAACCTCTATAAAAATATATATGTGTGTGTGTGTGTGTGTGTCTCATGTAATGAATATGCATACACCTTGGTTCCCCCTCGCAGTAGCATAATTGGATGGTGTCAGCCATAAATACAGACTAAGGTAGGAACGCCTAGAACTATGCCTATTGGATGCGCGTTGTCAAACTATCTGCCTTCGTGCGGAGAGTAATGGCCCAGTCGAAGCTCCACCGAAGGGTGGTGTCTCGTCTGGGGAACATTTGATAGTAAATATTTGGCTGGGCTATATGGCCCGTATTACCCTCGTTAAAAGGGCCTTGTGCCATATTTTGTCTTAAGTGGGAAGGCAAATAAATACTACTACGCCTATTGGAACGCCTATTGACTATGCCTATTGCATACACACACACACACACACACACACACACACATATATATATATATATATATATTAAGAAAAAAAAATTTCTGTGTGACGCCTTTCAGCTAGAACTTCATCAGATGTAACTATACATGCGCATGAAAAGAGGGTCGAATCATTTTTTTAATATGTTCATACACACACACATATATATATATTAATATATATACACACATACATACACATACACACATATATATATATATATATATTAATATATATACATATTATCCTACGTCTAAGGCACGATTTGAAGTTTCATGCACTACGCAATCATCAGGTGCATATTATGAACTGGCTTGGAATTCGTCGGCATTTTGTTATTATGGAGACTTAGGTATCCCTTCGAGATAAAAAAAAATAAAAAAATAACACCAGTTTATACAGAGACGATGGATTAATGGGCCCATAACAAACTGATCGACTAAGAAATGATTTAAGTATTTTTTTATAAACCACAAACTGAAAATCCCCATCACCACTAACGCTAAAGTGATCAACTTCCTTGGCGTAATCTTTAGTCT